>CM045899.1:5811528-6106528 GCA_025169545.1 Anguilla japonica
ACTTTTTTTCCCAAACTCTGTTTCTGCCTTTCACGAACACAGAAGAAACAAACAAACAAAGTGAACCGCAGTCATGTAAGCTATGGCGCCAAACTCAATTTCCTGTAAGGCAGACACAGCGGGGAGGACCCCGAGACAATGTCTGGCCTCAGTTTTGTTGTCAAACAAATAAAAACACTTAAAAACAATGGGGAAGCATGCCAGGTTGCTATACGTCTGCCATCTTGCTTTTTCCTATGATGTAAACTGCATTTCCCAGATGGCTTTGCATTTTCATTTTCATTCTCTTTAGCTGGACCCAGGCGACCATCCCCTTCATAGTCAGCTGAAAACCCCCTGAACTCCACTCTCAGCTCTTCCTCAGCCATACTGCTTTGCAGAGACTTTGTGAGGTGGGCTGTCAATCAATTGGGCCAATTCCACACTGCCAGCCCCATCAGTGAAGTACTCAGAAAGGTGCTGCACTAAAATAGAGATTCTGATAATATGGCTAAATGATAATAAATATAGATATTATAATATAGATAAATTAATGATAATGAGGAACATTTTTTGCCGGAACTGGAATATACTCAGCACTAGAGTTAATCTTTGATCATCGCATAACAAGGCTCTTTATCATTATTGAGTTAGCGATGTTTCCCATGTCTCGGGTTTAGTCCAGCTCATCCATCATTCAAACAAATACTGCATGGCATCCTGTTCTTATTCCCTAGGAAACGGGCTTTCAGAGTGGAAATAATGAAGACGCGCACTAATTAGTCCTGTAAAGGAACATGCGAGTGGGATAGCTGCCATTGGCACTAATCTACCGCTGCTTGCTGAAGTCACAAAGCAGCAGCATGTTCTTAGTGGAGAGAGTGGCTTCCATCTGAAACTTGATCAATAATGTATTGAGGAGGTCCAGATTAAAAAAGCGGAAATGTCCTTGTATATATTTAGAATTTCCTGTCAATCTGAGTGCTATCCTCACATTGGCCTTACACACCGACTGAAGCATAAATTAAGCCTGTTTTCCCCCCGTCCTTTTCAAGTTGAAAATAAAATGTGGACGGGACAGGGACATGACAACAGTGGAAAAAACTGTATTATATATTTTTTTAAATACACCCTGATTGCCTGATCAAACAAACAAGTTGGGCTACTTGTGAGTACGGAACCCTTCGCCAAATGAAATGTGTGGCATATGTATCTTTCACGTGTATTTTCAATGCCCTCACCATGCAATGATGCCATGCATCAAGAGATATGGCTCAATAGAATATAAACAGCCTATGTATTTGTCCATTAATATCATTGAAAAATGTATTTGCAAGTTACGTTTAACTGCCTTACCATATCACACTCGTCGGCACAACAAGGACAAGATGACGTAAATTGCGTACGCGCACGTATTGGATGTTTTACGGACAGTAGAAGTGACGTCAAATCCACTATAAAACCGTCGCCCAGAGCTGCTCTGCTTGTAGAGTAACTTTCTAACCCTAACTGTCTTTAGTTTCTCGTTGACATGGTTGCTGTTTTGTCTCTAGCTTTCAGGAACCTCACGGGAAGTTTTGGGCGTATTGACGGAATCCACGAAAAAAAGTCTAGAGGGTTACTCTGCTGTGCTCTGTCACACGGTGAAGCGTGCCATGGCTGCGGACAGCTCGGCTGCCGCTAAGAGTTCGTCTCTGAGGCCGTGGCACTGCTTCCTGGGTAATATAAAACGGAGTAGATTAAACCGAATGCTGCTTTACCTTTTGCGAATCCTTCCTCGTGGCCTCGCAAGAAAGTCCGCGTTCAAACAAACAAAAACCAAAGTATGTACATCTGTTTTGGTCTAACCTTGGTTAACAAATGCTGTATTCTTTTAGCTTTTCAACGCGCGTTAGTCTGAGAATTTGCCAACCGAAGTAGCTAACTTAATTATATTGCTTAACATTTTTTAAGGCGACAACGTTCACTCCTATACGAGTTTAGTGCGCTTTTTTGAAAGTCATTTAACACGTAACCGTATAGGCCCAAAGTTTGTTTCCAGATAATGATTTAAGAACATATTGCCCATTCATTTAGTAATTTTCACATTTAGACGTTCTCAAACGTGATGCATTGAAGAAATTGTGCACTTTATTTACCAATTTAAAAATGAGTGCAGGGTAATAAACTAGTTCCTATGCATTCCTTAATTGTTATGCAATGCCGTTTGGTATCGATAGCTTTGCTATCCACGTGTACACATTTTCAGTGCTAGCTAGCTAGCTATCGGATTCTGGGATTGCAGGCCCATTTGGCTAATAATTTTACTTATTGTCAATTGGCTTTGCGCAGCATTCTTAATAGGCATTCTTTATTGTTTTGCACATCTGAAATACCACGCTGCTTATTTGCTTTGAATATCTATTTCGCTGAGTAAAACGCGGTACCCTCCCAAATCTGGACCATGGACTGAAGTAGAAAGCTGTTCTGGGTTTTACTCGGTGCAGTTATCCAGCTAACTGGACACTTTTGCTTTGTGAAATACCCACTGTATTTAAAGAGCAACAGATTCAATGTACACTGATTCTGACCCTGCTGCGTGTGCACGGCAGAGGGAATTGTACTGTCGGCCCCTTTTAAAATTGGGACTGCAGGTATGCCATCTCCCTAACCATGCCTTGGTGAGCCACGAATGACCTATACAGCACAGAGTTTGGCACTTTTCAGTGTGTCCTACAAAACTGACCACAAACACAAACTATCCCTTAAGAACATTAACATCTGTACCTTCTGGTCTTGTACGAACTCACAGAATTCAGATACAACTTCACACGTCCACACGAAAGCCGCATACTTGGGGTTTTCTCCTTTTTCCTGCAGATTTAATCACAAATGCTCCAGTCTCACCATTGTAAATTTAGCTACCAATAAGAATTTGATGTAGTTTGATGAAAGTAACCAATTGCAGATACTCCTGGACATAAGTGCACATGTGATGCTATTTCAGCCAATAAAACATGTTTTTAAGAACTTACTAGTTGCCATCTTTGTTTTGTGTGGAAGCTGGTTGTTTGTTTTGGGGTCAGATAAAGTATTTGTGAACACAATTTTCTATATAAAAAAAAAAGTCTACAATAAAAATGCATTTTATTCATGATGTTCTTTTTTGATACCTAAAAAAAAATAAAATTACTCAATGATCCTGAATTTTTTTTCAGGTGTTGACATGTTAATTGCCAGTTGTGAACTACACCTGTTTCTGGCAGTCTGACTACTGTTTAAATCATTGAGAATGTCTCTCTACCTTATGCAGCCTCATCATAGTGCTGGGCTAAATAAAAAACCTGCTCCCACACCAGCCCTTTTAGGATAAGATTGGACACCTAATCAGCAAACACCGGGGCCTTCCAGGACTGGAGTTTGACACTCCTGCTTTGCATGCAGTTTAACTGACTGACTTTCAGGTATCTGTTCAACCAGTAGGGGGTCACTGGTGTGTGAAGAGGCACTGTCTTCCCAGGCAGCATTAGAGCTTGCCACATTTGGCACTGTTTTGATCTCGTTTACATGCTGCTTTTGAGTAAGCGGCATATAACCAACAGCAGAAGAGGGAGATGACAGACAGGAACAGACATATGCACATATGTGTATGTCACTCACTGCCTCTGCTTGCACACCCTCCAAATAGGAGTAAGCTTATGTGAAAGATTGTTGCAGAATGTAGCGGTGAAGGCAAACCGTGGGAAACGCAGTGAGATGATTGGCTCCTAACCGCTCCGGGGGAAGGATGGCTTTGAGGCAGCCAGGACTCCCTGGGGGTCACCACCGTATAAGCATCTCCGAGTGCTGCGTCAGACTCCCACAGATTACCAGCGAGAGATAAACATGTCCTCCATTTCGCAAGAGCACTCCTGCAGTACCGTGTGGCCCGTAATAACAGTCACTGTCTCACGGGCGATCACATCTGAGGAGTGCACACTTGAGCCAGGGCTGTTTTGAGTGAACATGTTCTCTTAGGTGAACAACAGCAAAATGTGTTCCACCTTAAACACAGCCCTGGTCACCTCACTTGTGCTGAACTGTGGTGTTAAAGGTACCATCAGATAACCAGTCGAAGATGAGCTGGACCAGGAGCTCAGCATTAGAGAATTGGCTATCCAAATAATGTCAGTCAGTCATATTAAGGAAAATATATTACATTGGCTTGTTTGTGCATGTTTTATAATATATATACACCCTGCTAAAATAGAATACTATGTTACATTACGTGGAGAGAATCCTAATCTGGAGCCTGCAAAGATCTTCACAGCAGTAAAGCTGCCTAACCAGTTGACTACATGCAGGAAACATAAGGAAATGACAGAAGGGATGGTGGGGGGAGAGATGTCACACAGAAAGAGATGTATGACGTTACCGAGGCTAGGGAGCGATGAAGAGGGTGGGGTGGGGTGGGGTAATAACTCTATCTCACTGCAGGAGCACACAGCCGTGTCCCCTGTGATATTTATGAGTTGTGTGCTGTCATTTGGAGTAATAGGAAGTGAAGGGGATGGTTTATTGGTGTCGTCTTCTGGTCATTTGTGATCAACTCAGTGATGTGTCATACAAGTGCATTACAGAGATTATTTTCCGCACAGAATACTACCCACAATCCCCCACAGCCTGGGTATTTCAGAGATTTTCTTCGCCATTAGACATGACAGTCGGTACTGTGTGTAGGCGCCAGTGGGTGTGTGAGTGTGGATGGGTGTGTGTGCATATGCGTCTCTGTATATGTGTGGGTATCAATGTGCATGCATGCATGTGTGTATGTGAATGGGTGGGTGGGTGGGTGGGTGGGTGAGTGTGTGTGCATGTGGATGGGTGGGTGAGTTTGTGTGCAAACGTGTGTGTATGTGAGTGGGTGGGTGTGTGTGTGTGTATGCGTGTGTGTCTGCATGTGTGTGTGTATGTGGGTGGGTGAGTGTGTGTGCATGCGTGTGTGTATGTGGATCGGCGGGTGGGTGGGTATATGTGCACGTCTGTGTGTGTGTGCGTGTGTATGTGTGTCGGGTCCAGACAAACACACCAAAGCCCCAGGCCAGTGCTCTAGTCATCTTGCACACACACAGAGCCCTGTTTATCCCCTGGTGTATCTCACCAGTACACTGGGCTGGCACCAGGGTAACCGTACTGGATTTAAACCGGGCTGCCCCGCATGGTAAACCAGGCACACCGCACTACCCAAAATTTACAGACGCTCGGCAAGCATGCAAAGTTACAGGCAAGACTTCTATTTTCACACAATAATGGGTCAAAGAATGAACAGCTCTGTTTATTTTCAGAATAATATAATATTTCAGCATATTTATACTTTAAGTCTTCCTAATAATAAGTTTGAAAATCTGAACATTAATTTCAGAAAATTTAGCTTGGGGAGAAATTGACCAATCAGGCTCAGGTTGCACATGACAGGGCTTGGCCCAGGCTTATGGGAATGCCCTCAAGCAAAATGACCAATGAAATCAGCCCAGAAAAAAAAACAAATAATAAATGGTGGAAAGTCTTACTTTCAACACCACAAGCACCGCCATTCATCCGGCGAGTAACCCAAATGTATATCTGCACTTTTACGAGATTTTATTTTCGAAAAAAGAAGCATAGAAACCCACGAGTGCGATCAGGCGGGCGTAGAAAGGGCTCGGTCCGTAAATAGCTGCGAAAAAACAGCGGGCTGGAGCATGAGAAGGGGAGGAGGGACGGCAAGCGAAGAACACTCCGTTATGTTCACACGCGTGCTCTCTCTCGTAAGGCCGCAACGGGGACCTGTCCCCGTTCGTCCCAAATTAGTTGCAGGCCTCCGGTCCGCGATGTGTGTGTTTCTGCATCGCGCATTAATCCCCCCCCGTCGGCTCTGCAGAGCCGGCCTCTCCGCAGAGCTTCCTCCTGCTATTCTGGTTATGGGACGGGTTTCAACAGGAAATCATTGGACCGTCATGAAAGCAAGGAAAACGGGAACATGTGTCCGTGGTTAAAAAGAGAAAAACGGCAAACTGAACAAAAGGACTCGACGCTGTCGATCTGTCCCAGATGACCAGACGAGCTCCAAGTTTGGTGACCTCGTGGAGCGAGAGGCCCTGTCCCGTCCCCAGATAAATTAGGCAGGATCTAGCGCAGACCCGTCCATGTGCCTGAAAACATACACTCTCAGAAGAAAGGGTTCTAAAAGGCCCCTCTGTGTCTCCGTAGAGCAGGGAGGGGAATTCTGGTCCTGGAGGGCTGTTGTGTACGCAGGTTCCCACCGATTACCCTGGCTACATGAGCTAATTGGTTGTATATACCAGCACTGATTCACTCTAACCTAAGAGTGAATCAGTGCTGGTATATACAACCAATTAGCTTGTGAAATGTTTTGCTATATACCAGCACTGATTCACTCTAACCTAAGAGTGAATCAGTGCTGGTATATACAACCAATTAGCTTGTGAAATGTTTTGCTATATACCAGCACTGATTCACTCTAACCTAAGAGTGAATCAGTGTTGGTATATAGCAAAACATTTCACATAGGGACACAAGACCAGACTTCAGCTGTCATTCGTGCGCTCATGAAGAAATGTGGTTAAAATGTCGTATGGCATAATTAAGGCTAAAGTTGGCATGAAAACCAGAAACAGATATAGCCCTGGCTGCCCACGTCTGCCTATCTCGTGCAAGGGTTCTTTGTTGCGCAAAATGGTTAAATCTGTGAGCTTTCCCACATTTCACACCAACCATAGAGGGTTTCACAAAAAAAAAACCAAAAAGGGTTTCCCAATGGAGACAAGCCAAAGAACCGTTTTTTTTCCTGGGAGTGTACCCACAATGCTCATCACCCTACACCAGAATTCAGCTCAGTCGCTTGTGAAATGGGGATCTCCTGTCGGGGGACTACACCGCAGCTAAACTGCTGTGAGGCTGGGCGGAGCAGGACAAACGCTCTCAACGACAAACACACCGTAAACTCACAAGGAAACATACACAAAGAGGGACTCCTCTGTGACTGGTCTGGTACAAGAGAATCTTTTGTTGGGATAAACTGCGGCATGGATGTCTGTGGTTGAGTCCCCGCTGGGGAGGAACCCGCGAATGCGACTGCTTGAACCCACGTGTCCACGGCGAGCGGCACGGCGCTGACGGACCACAAAACTACGCCCAGCTGGAAAGCCTGGAGCCGGCCGCACACAAGGGTGTGTCGCACGGTTACGTGAACGCACCAGAATACACTGCAGCTGCCCGCACTTCCCTTAGCCTGACTTTATTGGACTTTAGAATGTCCAGTTCCCAGTTTTGTGGGACTTGTGTTACAGAAATGAGCATTGTGCACATAGAAATGGTTGTCTATCTATTTGTGTTTGTTTGTTTTTGCAAAAGATAGATGACAGATCTAATCAATCTTGGCTACGTTCAGTAGAATAGTTAATTCAATGTGACAGCCCCAGGGAACACTGTTAATGCTGCTTCTTCCCTGTAGGGGGCAGCACAAAATGACACATTCCTCTGTACTGACGGCCTGGATCTCACTAGTTGCATTTTCAGTCTGGCTGGCCAATTTGAGCTATAAAAAAAAAAAAAGCTCAAAGTAGTTCACTCCTGAAGCTTTGGGTCAAAGACCACCAGCCTAACTTTTGGCCACTGGTGGGCCTCAGAGGTGACAGTGCCACTCTAGACCTCACCCATGCAACCTCTCCATGGTGTTATTTAGTCTCATTGAAAGACAACCACAAAAATGTGTGTCCCCTCCATACTCTTTTACGGTGACCACACCTCTTTCCCCAGACTGGCCCAAGTGAGGACCAAGGACATTAGAAAGACCAAAAGTTCTGACTTGAGGCACCATGAAGGCACCAGCAAGGCACTACCCAAAGCTGGGATAAAATGAGGAACATCTTAAATTTACCTCTGTTATCCAAGTCAACAGGGCAGGACCGTCAGTAGCAAATGCCTTCGAGAGCATGCTCCCTACTCAGTTCTGACAAGGGCCACGGGTGGCAAAATACACTAACGTTAATTTTGTTCCAAAATGCAAAACGCCTCCCAAATAAGCATATGTGTAAACTGAAATCAAAATGGCGGAGGCCGAGGTTGCAGATCCCACAGTGGTAGAAAATCATTGGCAAATCAACCCACACTACATATGAAAAACATACACGCAAATACACGGTATTTCAAATACATGTGTTTGGCACACTTCCCTGCGTGCCTGTGGCCCACTCCGGCTGGGTGGGGCTGTAGTGGGCCGATGGAGGGGGGTGGGGGGTGGTTGGGGGCTTGTGCTCAGCGCGTGGAGAAGTGTGAGGGTGGGCTGTTGTAGCCAGATTGGGTGGGGGGGGGGGGGGGGGGTGAGGGTGGGGCTGTTGTAGCCAGATTGGGTGCTCTGCGCGTGGAGCTCTGTGCGTGGAGGGTGGTGGAATCTGTGTGCCTCTGCAGCCGACAGCAGATCACAGCAGCCCCCAGATTAAAGGGCGGGAGTTTGGGAAAAGCACCCTCGGCCGCCCCTTCTGTAAACCTCCTCGCGGAAACCTCTCTCTTGTGGCTTCACCCGGGACCCAGCGAGAGATGGAAATAAATAGAGTTCAGGTGTGTTATTTGGTAAAAACTTACATTTGCGCTCCCGTTAAAAGAATCCTCTCTCCTCTTTCATTTCTGTCAGATGTGTACAGTACAAAGAAGGCTAGAAGGAGAAGGAGACTTATTAGATCCAGAATGCTATGGTTTTTGTTGTCTTGCGAGCTGTTGCAGCATGCCTGGAATTGATACTCACAGGACTTAACCCAGATTGTCAACAGACATCTGAATAACAAACTCTGCTGTCATCTGTCTGTATTAGAGGAAAGCCAGATTGAACTTCCCTTTCTCATTAGAGGAAGCAAAATATCGGTTTAGTCAAACTCAGCCTCTTTCAAATGGGTTTTTTTTTTTTGTTTATTCATTCCCAAACTTACCCAGTCGTATTTGTACGCCTTTCCCATAACGGATAGATCCTCTGACAGTTTGGGTGGGACTCAGACCGTGGAACTGTAGAAGAACTAGAAAGGAAATGGGGTCGCATGGCTCCATTCAACCTTATTCAGTTTGGTACCTCCACAAACCACCTCAAGATGGCTGCCAGGGCCCGGAAATGCAACAACCGACGAGTTCTGCCAATTTATTTCCCACAAGTGTTCTACAGTTCATTGAATTCGCTCACGGCCCAATTTAGGTGCCAAGAGCTTGTGCTATGGTAATCAATACAAACAGGCAATGACATTTAGCTTTTTTCCCCCAGAAGATAAAAAAGTTTCTCAGCTGAACCGATGGCACTCCCAGCCAGAGGCCTGCTGTGCTGCACACAGACATTATGGCAGTGTTCAGGAGGAAGCGCTACATCGATCAGGGACGGACTACGGATGATACGACCGTGCGAGGATAATCCCGGAGAGTCAAGTCGGCATCACCTCAGGTTCACGTCCAGTCACTGACAGGACACAGAAAAGTTCCCTCCGCCTCAAGACGGGACCGAATCGCTTTGACTGTGATCCACAGCGAGATTAGGAGGTCTAGATCCCCTTGAGATCTACCCACTTAAACCGGACACGAAGGGGCCTCTAGTGGCACAGCCCGTAGAGCGCTATCCACTGCTCAGTGCAAGCCGCGATGTCCGTGGTTCGAATACAACCGCTGACCTTCGTCACACGTCTCTCCCTCTCTCCCCTCCTAATTCTCCCTGTCTCTCTACACTGTTCTATCAAATAAAGCTGAAAAAGCCCCCCCCAAAAAAAACCGGACACGAACAGCTCTGCAAGTCGCGCTCCAGGCGGGAGAAGAGCACACTCTTAGCCAGAACACACCCAGGGAGGCTGTGGGAAACTGGAGCAGAATGGTGAGCCAAGGACTCAAGAACCGGATCCATCTGAACCAGAGAGGCAGCCCACCGCTCCCCTAAAACCCGCTTTAACTCCCCACCCTAGAGGAACGTCGGAAGAGCGGACGTGCGTTCCACAAGGAGAACGTTTGCAGCGAACCACTGTACGTCCCAATAAAGCGTTCAAGTGTTGATCCATTTGAAACAAAGGATTCTGTTTCGCTCAGAGACGATGATCTGATCAAGATGGACGCAGCAATGAGAAAGGGGGACATTTTCACCCTGGACTGTTTCTCAACATCAGGAACAAATATTACGTTTTCATAAAAATGAGCGATAAGATCTAATGGATGATTGACGTACTTTTTCTCTTGGCATTTTGCTCTTTGGCAGTAATTCCTGTTCTCCGCATGCAGCCTTTCCAAATTGTTTACTCATGTTACAAAACATTTGTTGCAAACACAAAGAGCCATACGCTGAACGATAGCCAACATTAGCTGAGGTTTGCCTTATCTGAATAAAGTTCTCAGGAACAAATTTGGAGCAGTCACACTGGCTTCGCCTACCCTTCGCCTCCATTCAAAACCGTGTGAAGGGCGAAGAAACGCCATCACTTCCCGATGAGAAGCAGATTCGCCCTTCACCTTCGGTAAACGTTTAACAGTGTTGAACTTTGACCTTCGAATTTGCAGTATCAGCAAATAGAAATGCTTTCACATCCTCGACAAAATTGAAAACGGATGAATCACTGATTCTGGCTGGTCACAGCTCTGGGTGCTGTATGACACATCTGTAAAGGATTACACAAACAACATTTTAAAAAGAGACAGCTTGGTTTGGAGTCAGCCGCGAAAGGGGACTTGATGGTAACACACATTTCTGTAGCATTATAGGTTTGAAAGTTAGCCGGCGATACTAGCCGATAGCAGTTCATTGCTAAATTCAATGCGTCACAGCCGAATTGAACCAACTTAGCTGGCAAGTTACCATTCGACTTTAATGCATGAATTTTAGCTATGACATTACATTCATTTGGCAGACGCTTTTATCCAAAGCGACATACAACAAGTGCATATCGAAGGTCATTAAAGCAACTACAAAACACTGGTCCAATAAGGTACAATACACATTTTGTAACAGTTATTCATAACACATTAAGTCTAGTTTACGCAGTAAACATTACTCTCTGACCTAACCTATGCTAAGTCGAACTAGGGTCCATGACAAGCTACAACAGCAAGATACTGATACAAAGTACAGTAAGTGCTAGATAGAGGTACATGTAACATGAAAGTGGCACAGGAGGTACATGTGTAGCATGAAAGAGGGAGATTTTAGTGATAAAAATGATCCCAGATTGGGAGTGCCCCGCAGAGTGGTGATAGTTAGTCCAGGTATACCTGTCTGAAGAGAGGAGTCAGTGACTGAACATTTCGTAGAGGAACAGGGAGTTTGTTCCACCACTGGGGAGCTATGGTGGAGAAGCTCCGTGGTAGGGATGAGCGAGAACCATTCACTCGAATGGCTGGGGGTGCAAGTCGCCCTGCTGCAGCAGAGTGGAGCGGTCAAGCTGGCGTGTAGGATTGAATCATGTCCTGTAAGTAGGCGGGGGCTGTCCTGTTGACTGCAGGTTGGCTATGAAAAGCTATTAAGCTGAAATTGTCAGCTTACTTTATAACCTAATTGTCCGTTAGTTGCGATAAACTAACGTCAATTTGTAAAAGAGAAGTTTCATTTAGCAGCCAAGTGGTAGCTACTACGAACATGCGATCATGCTAGACTGGCTATTCAACCTCTGAGAAATGGCTCCCTCTTTCCAAAATTGCATGACATCACATCCTTTGGTAATATCCACGAAAAGCAAAGAGCAAAGGGCGAAGCAAACTTTTCTATCAATGTGCTGACCCATAATGCAACAGTCCTGCTATATGAAGGAAAGAATGACAATGAGATGCTCATACAGGGTGACACTGGGACAGTTTGGGGCTTAGGTATGAGACGAGCTATCTTCTGCTAACTGTCCTGCAGTGGTATCTGGTGGTGGTGTTTGAATTGCTCTGCACGAGTTAGACTTCTTATCGTCGTTCATCAGCATGAGCGGGACAGCAGTTTGAGCCCGCGGGGGAATGGGTTGCTGGAGGAATCTGGGCGTGTCTGCGGCCCCCAGGAACAGAATGGGAGGCTCCCCCGTAGCTCAGCTCCGCAGTAACTGACTCAGCACACTACCCGCTTCATTCAGTCTGTTTAAGGCTGTTAATTCTCTTTATCAGACACTGAGCGATGTTCCTTCTGCCTCACAGCGGCAGGCGAGTGCCCAGTGAACAGGACAGCGCCCCCTCTGGAGAAGAAGAGCAACTGGAAATTCTGAATATGGAATACATGGTGGTAAAGAAGTACACACACCAGTAAGCAGGCACACAAACACTCACACGCAAATCCAAATTTATATGTATTTTCAGGAATCCAAATTTGCACAGAGACACACAAATCCACATTTATAGCCATGCACATGCGGGCACACACACGCACACACACATATACACAGGCACACACACACACACACACACATACACAGGCACACACACACACACACACACACACACATGCACACGCATGCACGCACACACACACACACACACACACACACACACACAGAGACACAGACACATGTACACGCACACACACACACATACACATGCATGCACACGCACACACACACACACATGCACGCACACACACACAGACACAGACACATGTGCACGCACACACAAACACGCACGCGCATGCACACACATGCATGCACATACACACACATACACACACACACATAAACGCGCACACACACACACACACTTATCACCCTGCAGTCAGCATGCAGCCCATCTCCGGCAATGTTAATTCTATGCCACCCACAGGTGGAAAGACGAATGGCTCTGTCGATACGGGCGCTCCCCATGCAGATCACACGCACTGGACACAGAGCAGTGGTCCTGAGGTCCCCGCAGGGGGGGGGGTCCAGGAGGCCAGCAGCAAAACAAGCACCAGCGCCAAAAAACACGATCCCCTCTGTGGGGCCGTAGCTCTGACTCACACACGCCTGCCGGCAGAGGAACAGTGTTCCTACGGCGATGCTAATTAGGTCATCCCCTGGAGGAATAAACACCCAACAACACCGCAGAACCAGATCCTCCCCAAAATCTCCTCTGATTCCAAAACCTTCTAAAACAGCAAGAAACTGAGCCGGTCGAAAAACTAAAAACAACCGTGAGTACAAGTAATCTACGGCAGATATGTGCTGTGCCAGCTTATTAAGACTTTGAGAGCAGCGAAGACGGGAATTCCACTATTCAACTACAACACTGACCGTAATGAGTTCAATCCCCGACCAATATAAACCTGACAATGCTGCATACGATAATACAACCTCGCGGCAACCTGGTCAACTTTTTCTACGACGGAAACTTCCGGATATGCAGACCCAGAAAACGCGAAAGCGCAAAAGCTGCCGGCTTGGCATTGCTCCGATGCTGACCGGACAGCGACCAGACAGGTGACTCAAGTTAACACGAGGTGACAGAAAATTAACCCGCACCACCCGGTTTTCTGATTGGCTAATCACGCGGTAGCATCTCTTAACACAGGAGGGGGGGGGGGCGGGACTTGGGCCCGAGTCACGTGACGGAGGCGAGCGATAGCCTGAAGGGTGCGACAGAGCCCCCGGATTCCGCTGATCCTGCAGGAGAGGAGAGCGGGGAGATGGAGCAGACCGGAGGGGCAGAGAGAGCAGAAAGAGAGGAAGACAGAGGGAGACGGAAAGGTGAGGAGGGGAGGTAGGGAGAGAAAAGGAGAGTCCTTACCTGTTTGCTCCCGTGCCCAAACTCTCCCCAACTCTGCCTGGGAGAGACAGACGATAAGCAGAGCAGGCAGACACATGTTCGGCAGCCAGGCAGCAGCACTTCCCTCTCTCCTCCTCTTCCCTCACTTCACACTTTAAACACGGTCCTGTGCACTCTCTCTCTCTCTGTCTCTCTCTCTCCTCCTCCTCCTCTTCTCTCTCTTCACACTTTAAACACAGTCCTGTGCACTCTCTCTCTCTCTGTCTCTCTCTCTCCTCCTCCTCCTCTTCTCTCACTTCACACTTTAAACACAGTCCTGTGCACTCTCTCTCTCTCTGACTCTCTGCCTCTCTCTCTCCTCCTCTTCTCTCACTTCACACTTTAAACACAGTCCTGTGCACTCTCTCTCTCTCTGACTCTCTGCCTCTCTCTCTCCTCCTCTTCTCTCACTTCACACTTTAAACACAGTCCTGTGCACTCTCTCTCTCTCTGACTCTCTGCCTCTCTCTCTCCTCCTCTTCTCTCACTTCACACTTTAAACAGGGAGCTCCTCCCGTATTTATGCACCCATTCTCCCTCTATCCATCTCTCTCTCTCTCTCTCCCTCTCTCTCTCTCTCACGCACACACTCTTTCCCCCCTCAGTGCTGTTCTGTTGTTGCCATAGTAATGTAACACGAGGAACAGAACAACCGATGAGGCATCGATGTCAAAGAGGCTAGAACTGCTCTTTCCATCTCCATCTCTTTCATTTTCATTTTCGAGTTCTTCCTCTGGCATCGCTTGTGCCTCTCTCTCTCTCTCTCTCTCTCTCTCTCACACTCTCTCTCTCATCATATCTCCTTAGAGAGGTATGTGTAACCTAACAATTATGTATGTACGGGTTCTCTCATTGCAGGTCTGCATTAAATCCACATTGTGCCTCCCTGCGATTCAGTTTGGTATGTTACGGGTGAAACACAGATCCAAGAGCAGACACCTTTCCTGCTGTGTCAATGTTGGAAACCACAGCTCTGTGTCACAAACGGACATGATTTTGTGCACAGAGGTGTTGTTGTTCAGGCACTCCACATGCCAGGGCACGTTGGGAAATTTCAGCGTGGGCAGACTCCGTGAATTAATTGGGAATATCCAAGTCCAGAAATCCCCGATCACAAACGTGGCCAAGAAGTTTCTGGAAATGCATGTGTTGACACGGGGGAAACTACCACTCAAAAACTGCCACACTTCACCAAATTTCACTGAAATGTAACAGCTTGGATATTTTTCCAGAAACTCGGTTTTTCATGCAGTGGCAAGCAGTTGGCATGGATGCAGACCGTCCAGCTTGGGAAGCGCGATGTGGAAGGTTCAGCTGGGTGGACTATACTTAGGTGCTGTATTTAAGATTGAGGGCACAAAGCTGGTATTTGCGTGCGGGAGGGACCGCGTGTGCAGCCAGTGCAAAAGTATGTGACTTGCAGGCACCGGCAGGGCCGATCCCCACAGTGATGGCAAATGACAGGTCACACCCATTTAGCCCTTCCGCTGCATCGACACACACACTGGAACGAGCGTGCGGGATCTCCTGCAGCTGCTTTTTTTAGGGTAAATGGCAAGACTCCCAAACCAGGCGTACTCTCCAGCAAATGTGTGCTCACACCCATCCACCGCCCCCCCCCCCCCCCCCCACCCATCCAACAGACACACAGAATTATTATTTATTCCTCTTTTTCACTGTATGCAAATATACACAGAGTTATTAATTTATCTTTCTCACAAACTCGCACACATGTACACCCACACCATATCTCTCTCACTGCATGCATATATACGCACATAACTAATTTATCTCTGTGATACACACATATATACACACGCACAGAATTATTGTCTTTCGCTTTGTCTCACTCCCTCTATCTCTCTCAGAAACGAACGAGCACACAGAGTTATGACTTTCTTTCAAACATTCTCCGTCTGGCGCGCTCAAAATGAAGTCAGTTTCACGCAGACGACGCTCCCGTCTTCTCTGACAGTAGTGGAAACACGTAAGTGATGAAAAACACGAGCGAAGCGAAAGGAAAGTCTGCGGACTCTTCCATCCATAAGAGTCATCAGAGAGAATGCATTTCCTGTCATTTCCCAAACAGATCCTGAATTGAATTGGAGCACACTGCCAATTCAAAATCATTTCAATGTTGTAACAATCTGCAAGAAGACAGAGGTATGCGTTCACACGAATGCTGCTCTTGTAAAGGCCTTCACTGATACGTCCTTTCCCTCTCCTTGTGATAGCCCTTATTGACATGAGCGGGTGTGTGGACACACAAGCGATTGCTCACCGTCTCCCATTCTGTACTGGGGCTGCACACAAATAAAGACAGAGACAGTTCACTGCAGCGAGTTTGACCTTTAAAATCACCCTGAGGGCTTGATCTCTGGATGAGCTCTCCCACATCTGCGACTACACACAACACACACACACATACAGACACACACACGGCCATATGCGTGCACGCACATACACACACACACTGAACCAATTTGACCTTTCTCTGAACATTTCTGTTGTGTGTGTGTGTGTTTATGCGTGTGTCAAACTGTATTTGTGTGTGGGTGTACGTATGAGTGCACGTGTTGGTATCTGTGTTTGTGCGAGTGAACTATGTGTGTTTGCTTGCATATGTATGTGCCTTGTCCTCTGGGATCAAGCTGCGTGTGTGTGTGTGTGTGTGTGTGTGTGCCTGCACGCATGTGTGTGTGTAAAACATGTTTCCTTACAAAATACCTGACAAATGATTGTATCTATAAAGTACAATCAAAATGGTGGAACTGTAGGTCTTGAGGTACAGGTTTATAAAATACAATGCAAATGCAAATGCATTTTTCAAACGCTGTCTATCCCTGTGTACGGGGGGGGGGGGGGGGGGGGGGGTTAGGGGGGGGTGGATAAGCAGGGAGCATCACAACTGGATAAACCAAACAATTCAGGAGATATTGGCAGTCTTGACACTGTGGTGGTAGCTTCGCTTGTTAGGCTCATAACCTTATGGTAGAGCAAAACCAGGCTGCTCATAACCAGACAGCACTATGAGTCCAGCCAGATTAGCACTCTGAGGTAAAATAAGCCTGCCTAACTTCCAGGAAAGTACGTTGCTCACAATCTGTGGTCACTCCTTTTGGTGAATCATGAGCTCCAACTGAAGCTCCAACTAATTCAAGTTAACTCGATCTATGACCCGTAGCGTAATGTTAGCAAACTTTTGCAGGAATCAGTCCGGTTTCAGGGAACCAACCCCGCAAACTGTAACTTAGCAGCTTTCCTGAAACTGTGGGCTGAGAAGCACTGGGCTTCTGACATCATTTGAGTTTGACCAATAAAATGAAAGCGGTGTCTGGGCGCATTGTGCAACTTCATCAAAATGTGTCACGCGGTGTTTGTTTGCGTTTTTATGGTTTACGCAAAACTTGATTTATTAGTCTGATAAATGCTTTTTAAGAGCTCTGGGTTGGACTCCAGTGTCCTCTGCTCCCCCTGACTGTTTCCCGCTGACCATCTGTGCGCAATCCGTTCCAGTGCGAGCGAGCCAGCCAAACTGGCACAAGTCTGTCCGCTTTCAGTGCAGCGCGCGCAGGAGGAAGGCAACGAAAGCTGTTGGTCATGACACGGAGTGAAACGTGTGCCTGGTCAGGAGTGCACAGCTCCCATCCAGGAAGGCTCACGCACAGCCTGTCTTCATTTTATAAAGACCTGTGGTGGTCCATAGAGCTGTGGTGGAACCATGATGCGGTGGTTCATAGCCAGTGTTTCAGACCTTGACAACTAATTAAGTAGACACGTAAGCAAGGCTTTTTACCTGGGCACTTCAAATAAACTACCTGAAGTAAGATACTGGAGCACTCGTAAGGTCTGCATGTTTATTGCAGGGGGGTGACTGACGTTTCGACGAGCGTCTTCCTCAGAGTCTGTCGAGCACCTAAAAACTACCTTTTCACTGGAAACTTGGCTGAAGCGTGTTGGATTTACTTTTGAACTAATTAAGTAGGTTAACATCACCATGTGACTTAACTAGTATTCTTTGCTGCTAAATGCAAAGGGACTATTTTCCTGCTATTCCTGAAAATTCCATTTTTTTGGAGACACAACATTCTTCCGCCAGACTGACGATGCGTACAAGGGTAACCGCGCTCATGATTATGATCTGGCCGTGGGGTCCTGGCTGATTCAGGGGTGCAATGTCCTGCTCGTGGCGTGCTTTGTGAGTACCTGTGACCCTCTTGTTCCTCTGTGCCTCCTCTCACAGCCCTGCCACTGAGCCACACCCTGGCAGCCATTTCCCAACCCACACACACGCTGGCCCATTCCACTTAGCTGCGGTCGCCATGACCACTGGAGCCTGGCTCTCTGCCTGCCTGCCTAAAGATAGAGACAGGGGTAGAGGCTAAAACAGAGTTAGAGAGAGACATGGGTAGAGACTAAAACAGAGTTAGAGAGAGGCTGAGGTAGAGACTAAAACAGAGTTTGAGAGAGACTGAGGTAGTGGTTAAAATAGAGATGGAGGGAGAGACAGAGGTAGAGGCTAAAACAGATGGAGGAGAGCCTGAGGTAGTGGTTAAAACAGAGATGGAGAGAGAGACGGGGTAGAGGTTAAAACAGAGATGGAGAGAGAGAGACAGGGGCAGAGACTTAAACAGAGATGGAGAGAGAGAGAGAGTCAGGGGTAGAGGTTAAAACAGAGATGGAGAGAGAGACGGGGTAGAGGTTAAAACAGAGATGGAGAGAGAGACGGGGTAGAGGTTAAAACAGATATGGAGGGGGAGAGGCAGAGACACCAGCAGCAGTGGAGCATAACAGTTATGGAATGGGACATGCAGCTCTGAGATTAAAGGCTTCAGTTCCAAGGTGCCATTGTACCTTTGAGCTAAGATCTTAAGCCAAACTGCTTCAGTAATCCAGCTGCATAAATGGGTAGCTGTAGGAGTCAAATTTATAGGCTGAAATTACAGGTGAGGAAAAGGCAACACTCACGAAAGAAAGAGAGGGTGTGAGACTGCAGGAAGGAAGAAAAGAAAGTGAGCTCAGACACGAAGGCTAAACGACCTTTTGGTCACTCTTACTCTGTTTAAATATCCAGGATGAGATCATTTAGGATTGGCATTTGGGTTCTTTTTTATTAAAATGTCAGAGTGAAAAAAACTGCAAGAGCTAATTAAGACAACAGGCCATGGTTTCTCTCCTAACATTTCTCTTTGAAAACAGACTAAGAAATGCCTTTGCTTAATTAGATCTGCTTTAGAAAAGTGTGTGATAGCCAGACAGACACCCAGACATTGTAGAAATCTTCAGTGTCAACTTTGAACTGTAAGCACTCAATGTTCTCTCCCTCTCTCCTTCCCCTGTCCACCTCCCTCCTTTTCTCTAAACACAGCTTATATCAGCTCAGGTTCATCTGTAATTCTCTGTGAAGAGCTACAAGCCTGGACCTTTGGGAAAGCATCAGTTCCATCAGTCAGAATCAGTAGCACTGCTTTGATGAACACCTCATCAACACTGACCTCTGCTGGTGACTAGGGAACATTACACCATCACTAACATACAACGAGGCAACACTTGTGTCTGGGGAGAAAATCAATTCAAACTGAAGCAACACTGACACTGCAAAACTGTATTTAATTGCATCAGTTGGATATTAATGTGACACATGCAAAGCACACCTCCTTACATCTTACAACACCTGCCACACAGAAGAGGTAAAACAAAACAAACATATCCACCAAAACAACTTTCCACATTTCCAGAATTACAAAGGACAAGGACACAAACAAGGACAATGCCTCCAGTGGTATCCTGTGGTGCCTACCTTGCTTTAGAATGTATCCAGTCACAAAACACTGGTCCAAGATTCCTGATATTTGGAGCAATGAAGCAGAAGAGGAACCACACGGGTTAAACGGAACTGGAAAACTGTGCAAACTCGCACGTGCTCAGTGTCATTGCTGTGTGCCAGATCTCAGAGACTGAACAGACATGACTGAGCGCTGACCTACCCCCGCACCTGAGCGATCTGATCACTCAGAGAGCTTTCATGAATATGCAGTCATATCCGCCCACTCCATACAAAACCTCCTCCTACCTGTTCACTGCATCTCAGTCTCCCTCTCTCATTATGTCTTTTTCTCTGCATGTGCTCCCTTTCTTTCCATAGCCCTTCTTCCACAGCCATCAGATGGATGGATGCTGACCCTGAGCCAGTGTAAATAAGTGACTCTATCTCGTGTTATTTGTCCTTCTCATTGCCTCCAGCATCCCGACAACTGCCATTAATGCGAAACGCTTCTCGCCGAATGTTCACGCAGGGTTGTCGGACAACATTGCGCTTGAGGCGTTTTCACTCTGAGTTTCCAGCCCGCGATCAAGCCTTGCTATTACTGCTCATTGTGTTCCTCCACAGGGCCAGAATTGAATATACTTCACTCCAGCCTGGGTTCTTATTATCAAAAGAAAATGAGAAAATCCCTTCCTTTTGAAACAAGATACTCACGGCTAATGGAAAGTGACAGATAGAACAGAATGACACAGATTAAGATTCACGGCTGAAACTCATGTAACGAATGGGGGTATAGCTCAGTGGTAGAGCATTTGACTGCAGATCAAGAGGTCCCTGGTTCAAATCCAGGTGCCCCCTGCTTTTTTTCAGATTTTGCCATCAGAATTATCAGCTTGTGAGAAACACATTATCAAAAAATAAGACTGATAGACCCCCACAGTCCTTCACCCCACCACTACGCTAATACAGCAAACCAGAACATACCAAATAAAGGATTAAAGATGCTTGTTTTTCCGAATGTGGACAGTAGTGAGTTTGTGAAATGGATGATGTCATCATTGGCATATTAGCCAATGGGAAAATCAGTGTCAAGACAACGGAAAGGGCAACACTGTGAGGCAGAGAGGCCTTGCAGCTACATTAGCTGCATCAGTCACAAGTGGATGCACACACATTGCAGTAATGCTTGTGTGTTCGCATATGGGTCATTCAGACCCAGGTGACATTATTTTCTCTGATGATGTCAGAGAGTAGTCTTTCCCTCAACACACCAACTCAAAGCACTGCTAATTCAGTGTGGAAAGCCCTTATAGATCCTTATAGACAACAGTTGGATGCTACATTCAAGGCCCTCTGAGTGAGAGATGTGTTTGTCCCATCTGCAGTGAATGACAGGTGACAGCAGTCAAGAGACAGTGTGACAAAATCAGGCTTCAGGTGAAATGACAGGTATTGACAGCACCTGGAGGAGAGCACCTGGAGAAATCCAGACTGAGGAGAACAGAATCAACCTCTCTAGTGAAAAACAAACCCACCCACCATAAGCAGCTCCAGCATGTTACTTGCTCTTATTTTCACATGCCCATTTGGAAATGGGAGCATAGAGGAGAACTGCTTTCTGAAGTATAGGACACAGGTCAGATAACCCAGCCAGCAAACATGCAGTGCCACCTAGTGGCTGGCTGTCAGCATAAAGGTCAAATAAATAGCTGTTGGTCCCCCAGCACTTGTAGGCAGCTGAGGTGGGCAGTTGAGAAAGAAACAGACTTTGGAAGGTCCTGCCTCTAGTGGACTGCTATTGTACCAATTTGCAAAATGCCAGTGGGCCAACAGTTGGCAATGATGGCAAAGATGATGTTAACCCTGAATAACAGAATCACCTTCGTTTGGTGAGGGCCTTGTGGGTTTCCATTTAAAAAAGCAAATTCTAAGTGTAACCTACACAAGAAACACAGTCTTACAGAGGTAACAGGGAAACATGATTTTAGAGAGAGGACACCACAAAGCACGACGCAGCCACAAAATATCCAAAATACATCTCTCTTTATTTCACAGATATGTACAGTACACTGCTTCGACTTGAAATCCACATGCATGACAATAACCAGGTGTACGCTTTTGGATGTAATACAAAGCAAACTCAACAATAATTACAAGCTAAATGAAGACCTAGTTTAACACAAAGTGATACAAAAGAAAGGCAAGTAGGCATTTTATACAGCAAAGCAGATTTAGATCTAACTTATGTAACTTTTGTTCTAAGCATACAGACTCAGCGCAGGTTGCAGGATCTCACCAGGCAGGCAGATGCAACCCATGCCAGATTTGAAGATGGTCCTCTTTTCTAAAAGTCAGTCCGCCAATTCCTTGCAGGTGTTCCGAGGTAGAAACTGGGGGGTAATCACTGACTATCCTTACAACCTGCACTCTTATCTAAAATAACATTTGATAACTAAAAAGCTACTAGCCTATTAGTGATTTCAACACGTTTTGGAAAAGTCTGTAAACAAAGATGGTGATATCAAGATTAGCAGATTGCAGACAATAGACAGCGTGGACTGTAGGCAGTAGACTCAACTCCCAACTGTAGACTAATGTAAAAAGATGCACATAATCAACATATAGTCTGGCATCTTTCCACTAACGCTGCTCCATGATGGTCCCAGTGTCCTCAGCAGCAGGCATTCCTCAGTCTGGTTGCCAGGCGATAACGTGCGTCCTCTCTTCAGCGCATCTTCGGATCCGCGTCTCTGCAACAGGGCCGTGATGTCATCGACTCCACCTGTAGGGGAGACAGAAACAAACGCGGCAGCAGCAAAACACAAAGCACAAGAAACACTGGGACATAACAATACACAAACGTACTTACTCAGCTTCCAAGGACTCAAACCTTTCAAATGTGTGTGGCGGAGGGGCGTGGTTACAGTCTCTTGACACATCTTTGGATCTGCATTTCCGTAGCAGGACCGTGTCATCATCAACTCCACCTATAGGGGAGACAGAAACAAAACGCGGCGGCAACAAAACACAAAGCACGAAAACACTGGGACGAAACAATACACAAACGTACTTACTCAGCTTCTAAGGACTCAAACCTTTCAAATGTGTGTGGCGGAGGGGCGTGGTTAAAGAGTCTTTTCGGTGCATTGTTGGATCTGCATCTCCGCAGCAGGACCGTGACATCATCGACTCCGCCTGTAGGGGAGACAAACAAACGCGGCGGCAACGAAACACAAAGCAAAAAAAAGCACTGGGACACAACAACACAATTGTACCGACTCCCTCTAAGGACTCCAACCTTTCACATGGGTATGAAGAAGGGGTGTGGTCATAGAGTCAGCTGCAGGTGCATGGCAGGGGAGTGGTTAAGTGGGCCTCCAGTTGCAGCCGGAGGCAACAAAATAATCAGTGCTAACCTTTATCTGTTCTGCATGCAGTGAGACTGGGGTTTGAGAGGCATGCATGCCATTGAACCTGTGTTTTGTAGTTGCCCATGTCCATGAAATGCACTTTTGTACGTCGCTTTGGATAAAAGCATCTGCTAAATAAATGTAATGCAATGGTTTGAGCCCCTGAGCCAACTCGCAGCCCTACAGGAGAGGCAGACCAGCGCCCTCTTTGAGCTGGCACGGGGCAGGCAGGGGATCGGGCTCTCCTATGGATGCTGCTGCAGGCAGACCCAGCCGGCCAGCTGCAGCCGTCCCGTCCCCATCGACAGCCCAGATACCGTTGGCTTTCGAATGCCGTGCGTGAGTGACTTCCTCGGAGGGTGCGGAGGTGTACTTGGCAACATTGGCGTGCCTCCTGACCTGCTCCAGCAGTCCAGAGGAGATCGCCGGGAGGACCCTCATCGGTAGCCAGGGTCATGTCCGCTACTTTCCCTACTCCACTTTACCCCAACTGCCTCCGTCCCCCACAGAACCCAGTACCAGCGGTTGCAGGGTTAAACTCACACAGGCCTCCTCAGGCAGTTGGGCAGGACTGCTGGTTGTACGGGTGGCCTGGCCACGAGTACAGGGACTGGTCCCTGACGGAGCTGGGACAAGCGGTTTGTCTCGCTGGCTGGCCAGCCCCCTCCCCCAGTCAGGAGGGGTCGTACTGGATAAGGGTAAGGGTACCAAGGGGGTACGCATCAAGCTATGTTGGATTCTGGATTCAGACATACCATGTTCCTCAAAGCCTAATTCAGCCAGGGGCATTGGGGATTGCATTTTGGGTGCACGTAAGGTGTGTGCACAGGGATATTCATGATTACCCAGTGGTGCCAATGGAAACTAGACACAGGGAAATATGCATAGCGTAGAGACTGTGGGTAGCTTGTGCCTGTTGTACCCTCTTATTAGGCACGGTTTAGCCAGGATTTGCTATTTTACTGAAGGGGTGTGTAAGGGTGTATTAACAACAGATAGGGACATGTGTTGTGCTTAGTGGTGATGCAGGTTTTTTCAGCACTACCAAGGGGACGGAAAAGCCTCAAGCGCCTCTCGACAGCTTCTGAAATCCAATTCTATTAGTCAGACCTTCATGGGAAGGTGCAGCGGTCATTTGTGTCTTGTCACAAATATCATCAACTAGTTAACGCCGTGGACAATACAAGAGTGCCTTTGGACACACTGATTACACATTACATTGATGGAGATTCCATAAGGGCGCATTGTTTATGTCATGCATACTATGTGAATTGCACATGTTATTCAACATTAAATTCATCAAGACCTCTGTGTACCATCACCGTAAATTTATACATGATGATGCAGAGTCCGAATCAGCAGTCAACCTTGCCGTGCTCTGAACCTAGGTAAAGAAAGCTGGGAGAAGGGTCCATGCAATAGTAAATCTAAGTTTCAGTACGCCCTTGATGTGTGAATGAAACTCCGCACATTGGGACAATTGTCATGGAAGAATTTCCTACAGACACAGGAACGGCAACATTGTGCGCAAAACAGAGGGGCTCGACTGAGGCAATCCCCAGTGAATTTGCACAGGTGGGGAATGAACAAAGGCCCACTGTGTAAACTCTGGAAAGAGGGGAACCAAGAGGGGCTTGCAGCCACCATGGAGCAGGAAAGAAGAAAACTCCAAGCTCAATGCAAAGCCAACGTGTGATAACACCTCAGTCAAGCAAGGAGCCAGTTCCTTAGCCCTGAATACAGCAAAGCCAACCTTTAGCAGTCAGATCAAGGATGGGAGCGGAGAATGGACCTGGGAGGAAAGCTTCAGGTCCCTGATGCGGTCCTGTCAATGACACTGAGTTCAGATGGAGTCATGTGTTCGACAGACCCGAGAAAGATCATCCTAGGAGAGCTGACTACACAATAGGAGGAGGGCTGTGCAGAGGCCTCAGAGAGGAAACGTGCCAGATATCAAGATCTGGTGTAGGAGTGCATGGACAACATCTGGCAGGCTCAGCCATTCCCAGTGAAGGTGGGATGCAGAAGACTCCCCTCTCAATCCACTTGGAGTCTCCTGACAGCCATAGGATTGAGAAGAAAGGAAAGACGATCAGCAGCTCATGGATGTGGGGAGGAAGCAGAAAGAGCCACCTATTGGTTCTGGAATTGGACGGAGGAGGTGAGCCAGAAGCCAGGAGAAGATGGGCAGCGACTTAGTCATCACTGATAACCCACCAGCTGGAGAGTATTGTAGGTTCAAAACACCTGAGGAAGGCTGGGTACCAATGGATGACTGTGAGGCATTGCAAGACGTATAGAAGCTCATTTTTTCTATTAAACTATTATACCGTGCCCTTACTTTGAGGATGGTAGACAGAGGTCCAAACGGATTTAAATGCCCAACACCCCGTACAATTAACGTAGCGTACGTGACAAAAATGACGTGCCTTGATCATTAGAATCTCTTCAGTACAAGAGCGAACCCCAGCTAATCCGTGCCTAATAAGAGGGGGTGCAACAGGCAGGAGCTAGTCACAGCCTTTACTCTACACATTTTGACCCTGTATTAAATTTCCACTGGCACAACTGGGTAACTGTAAATATCCCTATGTACACACCTCGACACTCACACTTGCTTACCTCGGTGCCACGGGTTGAACCTGGCTTTGATGGATCATAGTTCGTCGGCACCCAGAATTCAACAAAGCCTGGCACGTACTCCCTTGTAACCTTATCTCTATATGTTGTTTTCCCACAACGCTCATAACATACATTTCAAACAACAGCATAAGCAACGGACAACATACCCGGAAATGGTTGTCCTCTCTTGTAGAGGCAGAGTGGTCTGAGTGGTCTCACTAGAGGCTGGCCCTGGTCTCGGGTTCACCTCTCTCCACCAGCACCCCTACAACAGACATCAGCCTGGTCACAAGGCCTGCTAACCTCCCCCAACACAGAACTGCAGGTGAAGCTATCGCCACCTGTGTTCATACAGCAGTACTTGTACCTGTATCACACTCACAGAACATCAGGGCTATCATTATGGTTGAGCTCTTACCTGTACTCGTAAAACAGCAGATAGGCAGAGTTTGCTCTCTGCCGCAGCACAGATCTCTGGTCCATCTGCTTCACTCTCTCATCATCAAACGACAGCCAGTTTGTGTTGCCGTCAGTGCTTTCACAGATGTAATGGCCTGCAGGATCAAATGAATGGATGATCAGATTGAGGATATAGCACCCAGGCACATGTGCATGTGGGGTTTGTGCCTTCAGAGTATCCTACCATGTTGCATACTTGATCCAATATGAGAGAGCACACTTGTGATCTTGTACTCATTCTAGGAGGCAGAAGGTACAGAACTGCAGTCAGTAGAGGTACACCCGCAACCCCCACCCCATCCCATGCTCACCCCATCCCAGACCACCAGTATTATCCATCAGTATTATATAATTCAAGCACAGGAGGGAAAGCTAGTGTTAAAGACCTGGTTCAGCAGTAAAAACCTGCCTAGCGACCTGAGACTTACAGCCTTGATGTTGCCTGCTTTTAAATTATTTTTAAAATGTACAATACTCTCCCCACCCCCCCCTTTTTCCGCTCTGTCTCCCTCTCTCCTCACCACAGCGTAGCTGTCCTGATCTACTCTGTTGGGTGGACTGCCCTCCACAAAACTCTTCTTGTCAGCTTCAGTGGAAACCGGACAGAACAGAAACACTGTCAGGCCTCCTGCCTCGTCATTGCTACCACAGATATTACACACTCACCAGATACTCAGCTCTGGGCTCTTAACACTGAGTTACAGGTTCTGCAGAGTCACAGTGCCTGCGGGTTTCTGTGGTTTGACCTCAACCAGCAGCCAATACAGGCCTTAGAATAAAGGTGTGGTCTTTGTAGCAAAACAATGACTTTAATTAAGGGCTTCAGTGCTGAAACACACTAAAACCCAGCAGACATTGAAGTGCTTCAGCAGTAGTCAGACACTCCGGCCCTAACTTGTTTTCCACTTTACGGATGGTAAAATGGGAAGGAATGCCTTTCACACATAAACTACCTGTAAAGCAGACAGCACCCCCTGGCGAGGGGGAGGTATCCAGGCAGTCTCCATGGGTCTGGTGGGTCTTCGGCATCCCTGGGAGGTGAACATTGGCCCTGCTGTGGGCCTGCAGGCTAAGCTGTGGGGATATGTGGAGCCGATCGTGCAGCTTCTCCAGGTGTCCTCTGGAGCTCAGACTGAACCGCTTCAGCTGCACAACCAGCACTCTGCACAGAGGAATCCTTTTTTAGCCCAGTAGGTACAAATTTAGCCAGGTCTGATTCACTGAAAGACTAGAAGACTGAAAGAGAGGGGAGGAGGCTGCACTTACCGAGGCACCGACTGTAGCGTCTGCTCCACAGACGCCAACTCTCCACAGCACCACTGGCACCGACACTCTACCTCATAGCCCTGAGACAACAAAGCACAGTAACACATTCAACACAAAGCTCAAAGACCACAAAGCACAGTAACACACCAAACACAGAGTGCACAGACAGATGAAGTCTTTTTATGTTCAATCATTTTCAGTGATGGTGCTCCAGGTGGACACTTACCTTGAAGTAGAGTGCCAAACAGTCCTGAACAGAACCCCCTGGGACCAAGTCCACAGACAGACAGTTGTAGGACTCCGTGTTACACACCTTTGTCCCACAACCTTTGGAGAGGGAACCACAGAGACACAGAAATTAACATGACACAGAAATTCACACGCAGCGCTGGGGATGTAGTCAATTACATTTAGTAAACTGAATGAAACTGAACTCGTGAAATTAAAGAAACCCTGTTATTGTTTAATTGGAGGATTCTATCATTTCCTGAGCTGACAACATTGACATTGAACTGACCCACCAGGCCTGACTCAAAAGCCACTTTCTTTAGGCACCGCCCCTCACTTATGATTGGCGCAAATCTGCTAATTGAAACTAAGACAAAAGAAAATGGAGATGGGCAGAGTTTAACGGGACTGCAAGTGAATCAGCTCACCTGAGGCACTTTCTGGTGGACAGTAGTTCGAATTCAAAATTAGCCTCAATGGCGCACGTGAAGGAATGCAGCCCCATCCTTGTCCTCAGGGAAACCCCCTCCTCTTTCAGCTGGGACAGCAGAATGCTGAAGAACTCATGGGCATCCTGCAGAAGGCCATGAGGGAAGGAGCAGGTGTCTGGCATCAACAGTGACTTCATAAACACTCTTCACAGGCCCTTGCCCATGGAGATTTGGGTTTACGAGCCCAATCTTACTCTACATAACACACCGCATCCTGAAGGAGGAGGAGCCCTCTCTCTCTCTCACCTGCTGCTCATCTCCCCAAAAGTCGCTGAAGTTCGACGCGATGGACCGTTTCAGGGTCTTCAGCAGGCAGATCTTCAGCTCACGGCTGCGGCTGGCTCGCGCTGCGTGCAGATCTGCTAGACACCTGCAGGGGGCAACAGAGGCAACAGACAATCAGAAAGACATGATATTTGGGCAATTACTGGTACAAAAGTGAGCATACACAGTGGAGCCCTTCAGTAACGATAGATTTCTACATACTTCAGTAAATGCGTGGTCAGATTTGGTCTCCAGCAGCTCTCCTCTCTCTTGATGTCCTGGATGAAAGTTAGGAGGCTGAAGAGACTCTGGAGAGTCGCGTTCATATAGCAGGTGTTTCCAATGTTAGGGAACCTGTGAAGGGACATGAAGACATTGTTACTTTGTAACTGTACATAAATCAGGTAAAAATAGATCATTCATTCCAACAAACAGGCTTATTTCATGTTTTCAATACATGAGCTGCATTTTCCAAACAGATGCTGAAATTAAGGGTCTCAGAGACAAGGAGGGGGAGATCAAAAAAACTTTACAATGAAACGATACAGAATTGAAAGGCACAAAAATCCAGCAGCAACTTTAGGAAATTTTTCTTAAGAACTGTATCTCAAGGAAGAATCTTATTATCCACTGTTAAGTTTGCAAGAACTCTTCCTTACCCGAGGGCAGTGTGATCAATTCTGCTCTTCTGGGTGTCATCCTGGCTGATGTTTTCTGCCTGGAATTTCTTAAAGCTTTGGAACTTCAGCCTATGGAAAAGAAATGAGGAAATGCATAAACATGCTCAATTTGTTCTTATAAACTAAGTGTCCAAGTATCAAACATGAGTGCAAAATGAAGTGAAGACACTACCTTTGCTTTTCTGTGTTGTGAAGTGTATAGTCTCCAGAGTCAATGGACACCACAGGCTTCTCTCTGCAGCAAATGGACACAGCAGGCTTCTCTAAACAGGCAATGGACAGGGTAGGCTTCTCTGTACAGCCAGCGGCCACAGCCACAGGCTTCTCTCCAAAGCAGTTTATGTTCAGGGCCGAAGTCTCCTCTGGACAGTCAGTGATAAGGTGTAATGCCTGCTCTGCACAGGTGAGGGTCAGGCCTGGCTCTTCTAAACAGTTGGCAGACAGGGACACTGGCTTTGCCTTCATCCCTTTCTTTCTTTTCTTCAAAGACCATTTCTTTTTCTTGGTCTTTGCTTTTTCTTCTTGTTTGGTATGATGAACTGTCAGGGATGGTGGCACTACGCAGTCAATGGAATGAGCTGTCTCTGCAGCACTCAAGGCCAGAGCTGGTTCATCTGCACAGTTGATGGAAACAACTGGATCCTTTGAGCAGTCGATAGAATGGACTGGCTCTTCTGTGCCATCAATGCAAAGGACTGGCTTCTCTGCGCAGTCGATGGAATAGACTGGCTCCTCTGCGCAGTCGAGAGTGACGACTGGCTCCTCCGGGCAGTCGATGGAATTGACTGGCTCCTCTGCGCAGTCAAGAGTGACGACTGGCTCCTCTGCGCAGTCGATGGCATTGACTGGCTCCTCTGCGCAGTCGAGAGTGATGACTGGCTCCTCTGGGCAGTCGATGGAATTGACTGGCTCCTCTGTGCAGTCGAGAGTGACGACTGGCTCCTCCGGGCAGTCGAGAGTGATGACTGGCTCCTCTGCGCAGTCGATGGCATTGACTGGCTCCTCTGCGCAGTCGAGAGTGATGACTGGCTCCTCTGGGCAGTCGATGGAATTGACTGGCTCCTCTGCGCAGTCGAGAGTGACGACTGGCTCCTCTGGGCAGCCGATGAAATGGACTGACTCCTGTGCGCAGTCGATGAAATTGACTGGCTCCTGTGCGCAGTCGATGAAATGGACTGGCTTCTGTGCGCAGTCGATGAAATGGACTGGCTCCTGTGCGCAGTCGAGAGTGACGACTGGCTCCTCTGCGCAGTCGAGAGTGACGATTGGCTCCTCTGGGCAGCCGATGAAATGGACTGTCTCCTTCAGGCAGTCGATGAAATGGACTGGTTCCTTCAGGCAGTCGATGGAATGGACTGTCTCCTGTGCGCAGTCGATGAAATGGACTGGCTCCTTCAGGCAGTCGATGGAATGGACTGTCTCCTGTGCGCAGTCGATGAAATGGACTGGCTCCTGTGGGCAGTCAATGGAATGGACTGGCTCCTTCAGGCAGTTGATGGAATGGACTGGCTCCTGTGGGCAGTCGATGGAATGGACTGGCTCCTGTGGGCAGTCGATGGAATGGACTGGCTCCTGTGCGCAGTCGATGAAATGGACTGGCTCCTTCAGGCAGTCGATGGAATGGACTGTCTCCTGTGCGCAGTCGATGAAATGGACTGGCTCCTGTGGGCAGTCGATGGAATGGACTGGCTCCTTCAGGCAGTTGATGGAATGGACTGGCTCCTGTGGGCAGTCGATGGAATGGACTGGCTCCTGTGGGCAGTCGATGGAATGGACTGGCTCCTGTGGGCAGTCGATGGAATGGACTGGCTCCTGTGGGCAGTCGATGGAATGGACTGGCTCCTGTGGGCAGTCGATGGAATGGACTGGCTCCTGTGGGCAGTCGATGGAATGGACTGGCTCCTTCAGGCAGTCGATGGAATGGACGGGCTCTTTCAGGCAGTCGATGGAATGGACTGGCTCCTGTGGGCAGTCGATGGAATGGACTGGCTCCTTCAGGCAGTCGATGGAATGGACTGGCTCCTGTGATGCTGCCTGGGCCTTTCGTCCTTTCTTCCCCTTCTTCCGTGACATTTTCTTTTTGGTCTTTTTCTCCTCATCATCCAATACCTGAGCACATATGTGTTTGAAAAATTGTCAGACCTATTATCTTTCCCTGAAACTCACCACAACATGGTACATTGCTATTGCCAACTGGATGAGAAATGTTGTTAAACTGGCAGCTTAAACTTCAGTTGACTAACATTTCTGTAGAATCATATCTAAAAATGCATAACCAGGTGATTAGTATTTGTAGGTGACTCTTTACTATGTTAAATCATATCCTAAGTAATTCAATGATAAAACAAGACTCCAAGAAAACACACAGGTTGCAAAGTCTTTCAATTACAAGAAGATGACAAAGGTTTTTACAAAAGGAGCTGTAAGGTCACTGGCTGACATTTGTGAATAATACTTTCTGATAAATGCATTTTAATTGTTCATATTACTTTCTGACACCATGTTTACCTCAATTCAATTTTATATAAAGCAATTTATGAGAGGAACCACTGATACATGAGGGGAACACCATGGGCAATAAAAAATAATATTCAACTCCTTTGCTGAATGCTCGATTGTGAATGGTCCAAGCCGTATGCATTCATTTTCAATAACGGGACACCTGGGCTTTTGAAAAGTTCTAAAATCAATGCGCTACAAAATCAAACATCCTAAAACAGTTAAACAGCAAAGCTATTATTTTGATTTTTAATTAACAATACATCCCCTCCCCTTTTCAATGTCCAATTTCACAATTAATGACCATATTCAAGACAAGCTAGGGAGATAAATTTGAAATGACTTCTGGATTCATTATTTAATTTTCTTAAATAATGTAATGACATATATAGCCACCATTTTATTTTTTGCAAAATATCAATTTATACCAACATATCCCAGTTCCTTAGGCCCTATAAACAACTATATTGTAGCAACATATTAGGAGTGAAACATTTTCAACTGTTACATATACAGTGACTCCCTCTAGCAGATCCACTTTGCCTCACATAACACCTGAATTTTCCACCACTTGGATGTAAATTTCCATCAATATTTGTTATTGAGATGCCAAATGTGTGTAGTATATGTGGGCAATCACTTTAAACAAAACGAAACAATGTAAGTTATACTTTGAGCTAATTTTGACCATGCTGCAAAAATGCAGCATTGGGACTCAGGTTAGGCTGGAGAGTAACCAACACCACCCCCCCCCCCCCCCCAAAAGCCTAAATATAAGTCTTACATGATTTACAATGATTGTTTTTGCGCTGACAGGCCCTATTCTTACATTACTGCCAATAAATCTTCGCTAATTTAGGAAATACGCGCGTTGCGAAAAAGTACGCCTACAGCTTGTCCATTTCTATTTATCCTAACATTCGTACTAGCATCAGTTACCAAATAAAAATTGTTGCGTGGTTCAAATTGATGAAAGGACTATAGCTCACGTTCATTAATTCAACTACCTTAGAACAGTCCTGTAATTGTTTCAAAACATTATGAATGACAAGATGTTGTATTTACAAGGTTTAAAAAGTATTTATTGAGTTATGAAGCGTGGCTAGTCAAAACCAGTGATGTCAAGTCCGTGACTTTTGACACATGTTGTGGTTTTGCCTGGATGGTTTTAAATAAAAGCTCAGCGCTTACTGGGAAATATAACAAGCGGTCATTTACGCCAGCTAGCTGGTTACAGCTACCTCCGGTCCACAATCTCTCGTGTTGCCATTTAAAAAATATATATTTATTTTTTCTCTAATTCAAATTAATTGTAATGTAAACGGCAATATCTGCCCAAAGGTGGCAGGCCCAGATTCTATGTAAAAGGGTTCAGGGCACCTGATAAGCCAGTATACTATTGGAAATAAAGATGATTAACACGGATATTTAAAAATAATACATTATACACTTACCGGACAACAGCATAACAACGAATACTTCATTTTCGTAAATTATCGCAGCTCTTCAACAAGTTGTGTTGTGATCAAAACTGAATAAACAGCATTATGTGTGTGAATATACCATGCAGGTTTGTGATATCGTTGTGACATCACAGTATGAAACCTTAAAAGAACACGTTATTTACTATGACGTAGACTATTCTCGGATTGTGTTCCCTAGAAACGTTCAATAACAATATTAGCTTGTAAAAAGCAGAAATGTCGCCGTTGTCAAAACACACAAAAAAAAAATCGATCAGCTGACTGGTTCACCGATTTAATTTAACTTTAAAATTCCAAATGCTAAGACTTCAACATTTTATAGTCCATGGAACCCCACTCAGGTTTAAAGCAATCCAGGGAACCCCCCATCATAAATTTAAAGGGATATAGATGTATAAAAAGGTTTTATATTTTTAAATATTTTCCACACATCTGGGATTATATATAGTCACTGCATTTCAAATCTGGGGATCCCCAACAGTACCTTCTAGGACCCTCAGGGGTCCATGGACCCTGTGTTGAAAAACCAGGTGTTAGGACTTTAATTTACATATTACAGTCAATTATCTTAGTGACGGAGTTACTGCTTGCCAGTCCATTTTCATAGTAGGCCTAACAGCAGTGAAACTTGATCTCCTCATTGCCACAACCATCTTAATTAAATCAGCATGCTTTGCAAACAAAATAGACCCATCAACTAATTATTTAATGAATTAAACATTACCTGTTACCACAGTAAATTGATGTGAATTGATTATCAATGTCCATTTATCAATTTATGATTTTAACAAGTGTACAATCAATGTATCCTGACATTGCAAATATTTGATTTGTTACTGATTTCCAGTTTCCAGTATTAACATGAAGGCTGTGGAAAGGGGGTGCAGATATTAACGAGGCTGCTGAAGACAGATGCTCTTCCATCTGTTTCCTCAAACGTTTTAAGAAGTTGCAGGTTTAGCGTGTTGACATTTTCACTGGTTTTGAAATCTTCATTTTCCACAAATGTTTTTGTTTCATTCAACAGTTTCAGTTGATAACTAGTACACTGTGGTAACTGATTTTAAAACATTGGAAGCTTGCTCATTTCCTTCCAGAACACTGCTAGGTATAATGCAAAAGGGATTGACATTAAATCAACTTCACGATCAGTTGTGAACCTCGCTTTCAAAGCTGTTGTTTATGATTATGAAGTTGAATTACAGTATTGATTTCCAATTTCCTGTATTTCCACAGACAGCAGTGGTTGGGCATATGGCTCAGTGATTGACTGCAGATCAGTGAAGTGTTGTTATATAACAAACAGTTTAACGAAAAACATTGGAGAAAACCAGATGCTGTCCTGATATACCTTGACAGTCATTGGTAATACCTAATGTTGTGGCAGTAGCTGTCACAGCTCCAGAGGTCCACAGACTGTATGAAAATATCCAGAACCCTCATATAGAAGTTACATTTATATGTTCTGTGTCACAAGTTATTCCATTGCGTGTGATGGAAATTGGTTTTCATTAAGTGACATTTTTTAACTCCAGTAACAGCGATCATCATGTTATGTAGTTCAAGGGTCTCACATGTATTTCTACGGCCCTCCTGTGTGTGCCAGTTTGTTTGATAGGGAAGGGGGTATAGCTCAGTGGTAGAGCATTTGCCTGCACCTAGATTTTTCCCTGGTTCAAATCCAGGTGCCCCCTTAGTCACAATGTCTTTAAGCATTGGAGAGATCCTGATGCAGTCACACATTCAAGGGGTTTATCCAACATCGTAGGTCTAGTTGCTGTGCCAAAGGAACACAGCCAACATGATAACCTCATGGGCTATTTGGTTCTTTAATTTTCTTCACAAATTATTGCATTGGGCGTGATGCCAATTTTTATGTTATGTTTATTCCTATCTTTTCAAAAACAATCTTCAGGTTTCCACAGTAAAAAACTGATCTCACGGTTTTCCCCTCCACCTTAATTAAATCAACATAATTAGCAATCAAATAGACTCTGCAACCAATTCAACCGTACCTGTCCCAGAGGAGATGTTCTGCAGCTTGTTCTCCTTGTTGAACACGTCAACAGACGTAGGTGGGCCCCAAGACTCTTGATTTTCTTCTAGCGATTCCAATTTCTGGCGTTTAGGGCAAAATTAGCAACAGCAACTAAGAAGAGCGGGACTTGGGACATGCTTGACAAAGGGTCAGTTTTGCCACAAGAGGCTGCAGAAACATAAAATACAGGTGAAAATCGGCCTCTTTTTTAAAATCTGAATATTTTTCAGTGAAAATTGTTAAAAACAGAAAACAATAAGCCTTACCAACACTGCACAGATGATATCACAACACCTGTTCATTTAATCCAGAACTTTTCAACAAAGATGTGCCTCTATGTTCTGCTACTCCATTCTCCATTATGTCAGCGCAATTTCTTGTGTTGAAAAAAAAAATATTTTGTGTGAATTGTAGCCCATCAATTCTTCAGATAAGGTTGTTGAAAACATTTATGCTACCATCAAATTCCTTCAGCTTCATAAGAAATTCATGACCATTTTACTTGGTATTGAACGACATATTTTCCACAAGTGGAAATTGTTTCAGTTAATCAGTTGTTGGAGGTAACGGATCTGGAAAAATTGGATTTTTGTTCATTTCTTTCAAAAACATTGCTAGATATCATATTGAAGGTATTTACATTTACATCAACTTTGCAATCAATGTATACTCACAGTTAAAGATGACCATGAAAGTCCATTTTTGGTATTGATTTCTGATTTCCAAAATGTAGAATGATTGGGGGCTGCATCCTGGAGTCGCCGCTGGTGATATCTTGGATGAGAAAAGTTCCCTGCAACCAAAATTCATCATAGATAGTAACTCGGCGGGAAGGATGCTGACAATAACCATCGTTAGCTAACGTTAACGCTAATAAAACTTCCCGTTACATACCCGTACATTTTAACTCAATGACAGGAGAATGAAAGAGGCACCTGGCAACCTTGACTGCAGAGCACGATACATTACGGCTAGCCTAGCTAGCCTACTTAACGTGACATCAGGAGAGAAGTAGACTAGTCTACGCCGTTATGACCAGAGACTGTAAGGTAATGACCCAAGGAGGTGGGCGCACAAAGAGCATTACCTGGAAGCATTTTGTTAGTTATGCGCATGTAGTGTGAACTGGTCTAACGCTGGTCTAACGCTATTTTTCACAGTCTCTGGTCTAACACGGTTGACCGACAAGTACATTGTTGGTCGAACTGCAGCCTCCGTAATTGGCGGCAAATATAGCCTCCATTAGGCTACTTAGTAGAAAAATAAAGCTGTTTTTTCCCCCCAAGATTATTGAGAAATGAATTAAATTAAGTCCACGGTATCGTGCCTGGACGTCGCTTGATTAACAAGGGGGTAGTCTGTGTTCAATCTGACAAAGCCGGTACAAATACAAGTGAATATATCAATAACTGACGGGTCCTTCTATGAAAACTTGCTTTCCTACGCGAAAGCTTACGGAATTTGCCACACGAACGAGAGCGGAACTTGTGAGGGCTTGAAAAAGGGTCAAATTCGCCCATAGACCGTATAAAATTTCGCCACAAGAGGACACTGTTTACATAATCTCGCACAAACATTAACTTTTTTAATGCGTGGAAACATACAATCTAGGTGAAAATCGCCTCCCACCCTCTATAAATTTAAACTTTACAATCAAGTCACACTCACAAGGTTAATGTTGATCATCAAAGTCAATTTCCGGTATTGATTTCTGATTCCCAAAAGTTAGGGGGTGAGCAAGGCAAGGGGGTATAGCTCAGTGGTAGAGCATTTGACTGCAGATCAAGAGGTCCCCAGTTCAAATCTGGGTGCCCCCTGCAAACATTGTTTTCAATCAACGCTTTCACACATTGGAGAACACTAGCTGCTGTGCAAGTTGATAACCATGGTGCTTCCCTTTATAGTGGTCGGAGCTATCATTCCTACAAAGGATAATAGCCAATTGGATGATATCATGTTTCAAATGATCCAGACTTGTAGAGTTATGTGCCCTCCTGTGTGTGGTAGTGATGTTGCAGCCAATCAGTTAAGTTTTATGAAGATGGGGACTTTATTTTTCCCAAAGATTAGTTGTTTCAGTCAACAGTGCGTGGAAACATACAATCTAGGTGAAAATCGCCTCCCACCCTCTATAAATTTAAACTTTACAATCAAGTCACACTCACAAGGTTAATGTTGATCATCAAAGTCAATTTCCGGTATTGATTTCTGATTCCCAAAAGTTAGGGGGTGAGCAAGGCAAGGGGGTATAGCTCAGTGGTAGAGCATTTGACTGCAGATCAAGAGGTCCCCAGTTCAAATCTGGGTGCCCCCTGCAAACATTGTTTTCAATCAACGCTTTCACACATTGGAGAACACTAGCTGCTGTGCAAGTTGATAACCATGGTGCTTCCCTTTATAGTGGTCGGAGCTATCATTCCTACAAAGGATAATAGCCAATTGGATGATATCATGTTTCAAATGATCCAGAACTTGTAGAGTTATGTGCCCTCCTGTGTGTGGTAGTGATGTTGCAGCCAATCAGTTAAGTTTTATGAAGATGGGGACTTTATTTTTCCCAAAGATTAGTTGTTTCAGTCAACAGTGCGTGGAAACATACAATCTAGGTGAAAATCGCCTCCCACCCTCTATAAATTTAAACTTTACAATCAAGTCACACTCACAAGGTTAATGTTGATCATCAAAGTCAATTTCCGGTATTGATTTCTGATTCCCAAAAGTTAGGGCGTGAGCAAGGCAAGGGGGTATAGCTCAGTGGTAGAGCATTTGACTGCAGATCAAGAGGTCCCCAGTTCAAATCTGGGTGCCCCCTGCAAACATTGTTTTCAATCAATGCTTTCACACATTGGAGAACACTAGCTGCTGTGCAAGTTGATAACCATGGGGCTTCCCTTTATAGTGGTCGGAGCTATCATTCCTACAAAGGATAATAGCCAATTGGATGATATCATGTTTCAAATGATCCAGAACTTGTAGAGTTATGTGTCCTCCTGTGTGTGGTAGTGATGTTGCAGCCAATCAGTTCTTCAGTTAAGTTTTATGAAGATGGGGACTTTATTTTTCCCAAAGATTAGTTGTTTCAGTCGACAGTCATGATGGTTTTCCACACCATCTTAAATTAACCTGATTTCCAGACAAAACAGACCCTTCAACTCATTCAACAGTACCTGTTGCCAGGGAGCATAGTTAGCCGCAGATGCTCTCCTTGTTGAACACATCAGCAGACACAGGTGGGGCCCAGCACTCAGTATAAAAACCCGATATAATTTCAGCATATCACCAGGACTTACATTTATGCAGTTTATAGTTTATACTCATGCACATGAATATCAATAATTAAAGTTGATTTTCCAGTACTGACTTCTCATATCCCATACTTCCTCTTTGTCCACGTGAAGGGGGTATACTGACACAGTGCCAGTAACTATCGCTGCTCCAAAGGACCACAGACTATCTGACGATGTTCATGGTCCAATTGATGCAGAGCTCTCATACAAAGTTGTGCTTTGATATTCTCCTACTCACTTCACTCTTCTATGTGTTTATATTTGTTTTGGTAAAGCTACATATTCGCTAGTCTGACTGAACTGCAGCAGCAGCATCGTGCTATGTAATTCAGGGGCTCTCTCACACATAGTCCACTTCTCACTTCCTGTTTGCATGGGAAATTACGATGTTTAGACAATGGGTGGGTAAACCCCATTCTGGGAAGGCTGGTGTGCCTGCAGGTTTTTGTGTCAGAAAGTTACCCTGACTCAGCTAGCCGAATATGGCAGTTAACTTGTAGAGTACACGTTCATAAATACATTTCACATTGAGACACAGGCTCAGACTTCCACTGTCATTGTGAGCTTATCAGTACATGTAGCTATTAGCTAAACTGTCAGATCATTAAAATAATTTTGTTAATTAAATAAATGAAGCCAAGAGCAGGAGTTACCCTGAAACAGAGAAACAGATATGGCCTCCCGGTCCACCCGTTTCAGGCAATGTCATACGCAAACACTTAAAAATGAAGACTTTATGTTATTTTTGCAAGATGAAACATCTTACCGTCATGGCAATTTATCAGTAATGACATTTATTTTGTACAAAAATACAATACCTGTACATTAGATTTTTTACAGCATGCAAACACAATTACAGTAAGAAATGGAAGATTTTCCATTTGTTTGTCCTTTCAAATAAATACTCCATGTAAATGTACACGTACAGAAGCTCTGAGAAAAAAAACATGGCAGGCACCCATCTGGTCCATAGGTCCATTGTGATTCTTCTTGTCTGCATGTAACACGTGAGATTCAGTCAATATCCCAAAGAGAGGCTCGGCAGGAGGAACTGACCAATCCGCTGTGCTGCTGGTCGGCTGTCAGCCAATAGCGGCTCAAGATTCAATTGTGGCCCATCCCCTCCAGTGCAGCCAGGGGCAAGAATGGCCACACATCTGCCTGTGTGTGTGTGTGTGTGTGTGTGTACAGGCTGTCCAGGGCTGCAACAAGAGTTAGTGTGCTGGTGTATATGTGGTCCTACAGAACACAGAAGCAGACACACACACACGCACACAGAGCAAAGGAGGCCCCTCCCCTGAGGCGAGCTCAGTCCACATCAAAGGCAAGGAGATCCGTGCGTATCCCATGGCAACCGCAGGTCAGTGCGAGGTCATGGAGGCGGGGGGCGGGGTCCCTGCAGGGCGGAGGTGCGGCGGAGCTGTGGTGCGTGGAGAGGCCGCGCCGCTGAGGTCAGGGAAGGCGTACCGGTGAGCGCCGTGCGAGGGGGCGGGGCCGAGCGGGACCCTAGCTGGCCAGGACCCGTGACCTCATCCAGTCCAGACTGGCTGGGAGCCTAGGGGAGAGACAAACACACAGATGAGCTCCAGCAAACTGTCTCCACACCAGCTGTGCCTCTACACCGCAAAGAAAGTCTAATGAGGCTTAAAATCTTTTTTTCCCCCTCTCAAGTAGTAAACATTAGGTTGGTTTAAGTTACTATGTTCTTCACAAAGAGAAATTTTCTTACTCCCTTGGCAAATGAGTCAAACCGTTTCACCGCATTGGCAATATTTATGCCTCATTTATAAAAGAAGTAACAAAAATAAGATTTTAAGTCTAAATATAAGACCAAAAATATTTGCGAGAGCAGACCAGACATGTTTTCAACAAAGCTGAATAAAGACTAAACAGTCTACATCGAAATCACAGCTCATAAATTAAACGGCTGGTTCCATAATAATGAGTAATGAGTTGGATGACAGAAGCTGTCTCTTGGACTTAAGATTAAATGTGTTGAATCTCTGAATTTCTACAATTGTAAACGTTCTACAACCGTTTTGTCGGTTGATGGCTTTTTGATCTGAACCAGACCTGAGGACGTAGACCTTCTGCGCTGGAACATTCCGTCTGACTCAAACATCGCACAGCCAAACACACGCAAGCGACGCACGATCAGGCTCCTGCACAGATCGCCTCACACCCACGCTGTCAACGCACACCAGCACGCCTCGCAAACACACCCGCACACCATGACATCACACACCCGCACACCATGACATCACACACCCACGCACACCATGACATCACACACACCCGCACACCATGACATCACACACCCGCACACCATGACATTACACACCCGCACACCATGACATCACACACCTGCACACCATGACATCACACACCCGCACACCATGACATCACACACCCACGCACACCATGACATCACACACACCCGCACACCATGACATCACACACCCGCACACCATGACATCACACACCCGCACACCATGACATCACACACCCACACACACTGACATCACACACCCACGCACGATGACATCACACACCCACGCACACTGACATCACACACCCACGCACGATGACATCACACACCCGCACACCATGACATCACACACCCACGCACACTGACATCACACACCCACGCACGATGACATCACACACCCGCACACCATGACATCACACACCCACGCACACTGACATCACACACCCACGCGTCAGGGATGAAAGAATTCTGTGGGATTCCAGGGATTTCGAAGCCCAGCGGACATCGATATTTATGACATCATCAATGAATGATGCACAGAGTTACGCAAAACCCTAACTAAATTTGCATTTGCATAACTCACAGGCCAACATGTGATAATAATAAATTATTCCAGAATCGCTCAGTGGGTGTGGCTTGGCACCTGGCCAATACAAAATGACCCCCCCCTCCCCTCCCCGCCTCAACAGGTTTCTTTTCATCCCAGACACCCAACTGCATCGCGCCTCGCCCCGCTGTTGGCCGCGGTAGCGCACTCACCCCTCCCCCGTCAGGGCGCAGCAGGCCTGGACGTGCCAGGAGTGGCCGGTGATGGAGCTGAGCGTCAGGCACTGGGAGATCTCCGCCGCCGTCATGGAGTCCTTCATGTCCTGCTTGTTGGCCAGCACCAGCACCGCCGCGTTCCGCAGGTCCTGCGACGGTGACGACCGCGGCTCAACACACCACTCAACACACCACTCAACACCCCCCCCCCCCCCCCCCCCCCCGTCAACACGTCTCACGCTCTGCCGCGTTCACACGTTCCTCAGGCCGCTGATAACTGTCCCGCAGGTAAACGCTGACCTCAAATAAACCTTTTCGAGATAAGCCTGTGGGAATTTGTGGGGTTTTTTCTTTTTTTGAATAGTGAAAACAACAACTGCCGCGGTAAGGTGTACTCTTCTGGTCAAGATAAGACGGCGAGTTGCCAGCCGACGTGTTTACAAGCCCGTATGGAACGCTTATGTAACCGAAGCCCTTGTGTCCTACGCCGCCCTCTGGTGGGTACCTCGTGCGCCAGCATGCGATGCAGCTCGTCCTTGGTGAGCGTCAGTCGCTCTCGGTCGGTGCTGTCCACCACGAGAATCACGATCTGAGGGGAGGGGCGGGGAAAAAAAGGATGACATCAGTACTGCGACGCGCTCGTCCAATTACATCTTTTTACTGAAGCAGATTGTGCATATTCACAAAGCTTTTCAGCACCGTTTCGTTTTATAATGCACTATCCATCCATCAACGTCTGCTACTGTAAACTAAAGCTTAGCAGGAAAGAACTGAGAACAATGGAAAACATACACAAACAGATGTGCACCATAAATAAACGGCATTTATTTCAAGGCTGGTTTTCTGAGCAAATACGCAGGACACAGGACTGCCAAGCTTGTCCGTGCCGTTTCGATTCACACGCCGCTCTCGACGAGCCAAAAAGAGAAGTCATTTAAGGGTTTCCTTCCAGATTAACCCTTAAGGTGCGAAACATTACAAACGCTAATCCGTCGAGCTTGACGTCCTCGACGCGATCCGACATTTAATTGCTTGACATTTAATCGTTTTCTCATCCTGAGAAAATGCGTCAATCGCGCTTCTGTTCATTGGGTTTTTCTCTGTTACTGTCAGATTGTGGAAACTGCATGACTACTGTAATTAGTGACAATTACTGATAGTTCATCCCGCTGAGGGTTGCTAGGTGACGGGAGAGTACCTCGGTGTTGCAGTAATAGGAGTTCCAGCTGGCCCTCAGGCTTTCCTGTCCCCCGATGTCCCACACCAGGAAGCGGGTCTTCCGCACGGCGATCTCCTCCACATTGCTGCCGATGGTGGGGGAGGTGTGGACCGCCTCCTTGGTCAGGCTGGGGTGGGGGTGGGGGGGAGGAGAGTGGGTGAGTGACATGAAGCTCATGAGCCATGTGACTCTCAGGGAACACCCACACACAAACTGGGAATCTCCACACAGGCAAGGCCACCTTACCCACAGGAACCGTATAATCACTGCTTCATTCTTTCCAGGGGTACACAATAATATCAGGACCAACAGTAGTTTGAACTGAACTTGCTTGAGGCTATCTGCCTGTTGCTAAGATAGTGGTCCATATGATGATGCCACATACGTGCTTCAGAGAGGCAGCGCATTTGATATGGCCTAAATTAAGTGAAATCATCATGCTCAAAAAGTAGCCAAACAATAGTTATTATTTTACCAGTCAAATTCACAAGCAAAATTATATAGACTTTGTAGTTCCCAAGATTAATGCAGTCTGCCTAATTCTTTGCTGATCTACTTGTTTCATGAATGTGAAAACATGCTTGTAGTTTACATTTGTGCTATAATGTAAAACAGGGAGGCATTGATCAAAATGAACAGACTGATATTTTCTCTCGGCATCGGCCAGACCTGGGTCAAATACTTATTTGTTTTGAATTCAAATACTTTTCTACGTTTTACTGATCTTGCCTGGTGTATTGGAGCCAATGAAATACCCTCAAAAAGTGCAAACCCCACCTTCTGGTCATATTGGCAGGCTCAATTCCACCAGGCAAGATCAATAGAGCACAGAAATGTATTTGAATCCAAAACAAATACGTATTTAACCCAGGTCTGGTATCGGCCAAGAATCCGCCCATACCGAGCACAGCCATTGAATTTATTTTCTTTTTTTGCAGTCTGATGCTTTAAAACATTCTGTCGAAGGGAGGAGTGTACATGGTGCACATAATGCTGCTGCTAAATGTAAGCAATTTGTTTATTTTTGCCACCCTCATCTGCAATACTTACAATTGGTAGAGGATTGTGGTTTTCCCTGCATTGTCAAGCCCCACGAGAATGACTTTGTGTTCTACGAAGAGAGAGAGAGAGAGAGAGAGAAGAGAGAGAGAGAGGAGAGAGAGAGAGGAGAGAGAGAGAGAGAGACAGTACGTGTGAGCTCAAACAGAAACGGCCGAGTGAAAGAGACCGATGCTGAACCGCACCAGATCTCAGTCTGAATGCCCCTGCCACCGGCCCCAGCCCCGCCCCCCTTGTCACCGTCACCATGGAAACAATCTCCAGAGGCCCTCCTGGCTCGAGACGGTCCTCCCCGATTTTGATGAGGCAAGCGGGTCTGCTATAGGGTTCATTTTTGAACTATGACCCTTGCAACCAGGGGCAGGGTATCAGTTCAGCTGGCATAACATAGCGTAAACGTCGTTCAAGGTGCACAAAGATAACCGTAGCGGCTAACATCGCAGCTGGCTGCGTGGCTCTAGCTCTCTGCTGGCGCATCTCGCCCTCGGCAGCCGGTTCTCAGAACTGCCGCACACCCGGTGGAGATGAACGCGCGCGCGTCTCTCTGACATAAGCACAGAACATTCTGAGCATCAGCTGTCCAGACGCGCAGCTCCTCCAAACAAAATAGCTCACTCGCGCACATTCCTCTCCTTACGATGCACAGGCAGAGCCCGCGTGCCAGGTCATAACAGGACTGCAAGCGCATGTCATTTTCAGTTTTTCACAGGATAAAGGGGAGATGGCTGCCATACATGTATATACACTGTATTTGTACGTATGTGTGTGTATATATATATATATATATATATATATATATACACACTGTGAGCTCCATAATGTTTGGGACACATGGCTTCACAGGTTTCTGACTTTAGTCAGGGTGTGTCCACAATTGCTTCCATACTGCATACGTAAGAGAGCTTTCAGTATTAAGTCTTGATTCTAGGCTTTTGGATGCCTTTGGATTCTGTTATTGACAGGGAGGACCAGAGTTGTGCTGATGAATGTCAAGGAAGCCATTATGAGTTTGAAAAAAAAAAGACAAAGGCCAAATCTAAAGGTTACCAAAATCAACTGTTTGGAACATCATCAAAGAGAGCACTGGTGAGCTTAGTAATCAGAAAGGGCCTGGTAGGCTAAAGAAGACCTCTACAGTTGATGACCGATGAATTCTCAGCATAATGAAGAAAAGCCCCTGAACACCTGTCCAACAGATCAGAAACACTTCAGGAGGCAGGTGTGGGTGTGTCAGTGACGTCCGCAGAAGACTTCACAAACAGTACTACAGAGGCTACGTAGCAAGATGCAAACCACAAATTGGCGCAAAAACAGGATGACCCGGTTACAGTTTTCCAAGAAGTACTGAAAAGAGCCAGCAGAGTTCTGGAAAAAGGTCTTGTGGACAGATGAGACAAAAGATTCACTTGTATCAGAGTGATGGCAAGAGCAAAGCATGGAGGCAAAAAGGAACTGCCCAAGATCCAAAGCACCCCCGTCATCTGTAAAACATGGTGGTGGGGGGTGTTATGGTTTGTGCATGTATGGCTGCCACAGGTACTGGCTTACTTGTCTTCACTGACGATGTAACTGCTGATAGCAGCAGCAGATGTGCCTGGAAGCATTTCATCTGCTCAATTTCAACCAAATGCCTCCAAACTCATTGGACGGTGCTTCATCCAACAGGAAGATGATGAACGCAAACATACTGCTAAAGAAAAAAAGTTTTTCCAAGACGAAAATCTAGAACATTCTTGACTGGCCAAGTCATTCACCTGATCTGAATCCAACTGATCATGTGTTTCATATGCTGAACGAAAAACAAGGCAACTAGCCACTGAAACAAGCTGGAGCTGAAGATGGCTGCAGTACTGGCCTGAGCATCACCATCGATACTCAACACCTGGTGATATCCATGGGTCACAAGCAGTCGTCGCATGCAAAGGATAGGCTATGTGAAGTTCTGAACATGAATTCTTTCATTTACAAAACATTAACATCTCCCAAATATTATGGTGCCCTGAGATGGGGGACTATGTACAAAAAGTGCTGTAATTTCTACATGGTGAAACCAAAGTGTATACAAGTAGCCTTAACTAAAAGATGAAAATGTGCACTTTAACCACATGTGAATTGTTTGATAACAAATGAAAAAGGCTGAGTACAGAGCTAAATCAACAAAGAATACAGTAATTGCTATAGTGGATAGATTTAACTGTTAAGTATGTTCCGTTGCATTCAAAGTTATTTAAACTTACAACTGATCATTATAAGAGTGTCTGCCTTATAAAAACAAGATAATATGTAGGCCAATGTATAGATAGCCAAGCTATACCTTTAAAAGTGCGTCTAAATGCTCAGCTAGATAGCTATAAAATACAAAAGCCACGCTGACACGAGCTTTCCATTTATTTAGCTCGTTAAAATAGTATCCGGCCATAACGATACTGTTCTCATAACGACGACACTGAAACTAGTAGGTTACTACTGCTAACTAAGAATTAAGCTCCTGTTTTCAGGAGCTAACGTTTCAGGAGCACTCTCTCTCGCGCGCACATAAAAGGTTTCAGGTCTCGTGCAAAACAGACACCAACATGAGACAACGTGTATAAAAACGGGATGAATTCCGTTTTTAAAAGAAAAAAAATACGTTAGGTAACTAGACAGCTGAAAATGAATGACATGCATAGCTTACCTTTGTCTCCAAAGACAGTCATTAACTTGGCGAAGAGAAGCCCCATGTCCAGCTAAACTCAACGCGATTGCTGTGCTAAATTCGTTCTTACTTTTGTAATCCAGAAGTGTTCTTGGTAGCTACTCTTCCACGAACAGCAGAGTTCAGCTCGCGCGTACAGTACGTTAGCTATCTAGCTACCGGTGTAAACAAAAACTGATTTAGCTAATAATGGGTACTACAGATCCTCATTCCAATAAAATGCTGAATCTTAGACATGATATGAATGCTATTATATCGCTACACGGGAAGATGTACGTTTGATGACTAACTAGATCGATAATCCCGTAATACCTCAATGTAGCCAATAATGTATCGATACTACAAACGTTAGCCAGGGATCTCCCGACGTCATGTAAGAACGTCCCTCACTGGAATTCCTCTCCGACTTGCAACACCATTTTTCTCGTTTCTGCCGATGACGTAGAGGTGACGAATATTGGAAAGTGCACAAAATAATGTCATTGGTCGATCACAGAATAGGCGGATCATTTTTCTTTAAAGTTCAAGCTCAGCTCTTTATCAAGCCAAATATGGAGAAAGAGGGGAATGTTTTATTTTTTTATTTTGTATTTTCGTTTCTCAGTCCGTCGGGGATTTTTCTTTTCTTCAGCACGTAGATTCCTGCTGAATGTTGTTGGGACTTTTAAAAAGCGAAACAAATAAAGCACTGAGGAATTTTTAAACTAAGGGAAGCACATTGTTTTTCAACTTGTCAAACACCTGACTTGTCTGAAATTTGTGCTATGTGCAACCTGACCTTATTCATACCTAAATCCTTTATAGCTACTGCCATTGTACCTTCCTCATTCTTAAGAGGAGAGGTCCGTTTGTTTCATGAAGAGAAATGCACGGTAAAAATCCACTGTATATTACACTAAACACAATAACAATACAAATAATTTAAGGTCCAATTTTATTTCAGCATTTGGACTGAGATATTCCACCAGCTGCTTTGGGTAAGGTTAAATCATGCCTTCTCACACAATGACCACAAGCTGAAGATGTTTCCCCCCCCCACCCCCCGGACTTTTTTTGGTTTCTAATAAAGGGAACCAATCTGCTGTTGACACACACACTCACCATAAGCTTGCCAAACTACTGTTGGGAGTGAGGGAATGGCTTGGAATTCATGGGCTAGCTAGTCACACTGTACACAAAGTCAGTGATAAAGCTGCCTCAGAGTCAGATGCAAAGACAGTGCACGTCTTTCCCACAGAGAGAAAAACGTGAATGAGAAATTGCCAGTTGATGATATGGTTCTATGCCATGATAAAAAATGTCCTTGACAATCTGATTGCTACCAGCAAGTTTTAGTTTGAATGTTGTGTTATAGATTAATGGTTCTGTTTCTTTCAATTGCCACCTCAGATTGGAAATAATTTAAGCCTAATGAGCTCATGTATTATTAAAAGACATAACTGACCATTGGACTATTGAAGCTGGGTGCACTTATCTGACATGCGAGTGTCAGGCTCAATACCGTAAGGTTATGACCAGCATAGTCAAGTTCATAGTACCGCAAGGTTATGAACTTTACAGATATGATGACCATATTCAAAGCAACAGTTTTGTGCAATTGCCATTGCAATAAATCATAGATTCTAGCAATTCTAGAGAAAGAGCATATAATCAAAAGAGCCAGTCTTTTTATATTTATTTCCAGTTCCATATTTCAAATTCCATTTTTGTTCCATGTCTTATCATGGATATGTTCATTTTTATAGAGAATATGAGACTGGTTACTCATCCAATACCTTTTAACTTTAAGGATATAAAACAGTCATGAGGTTTTGTTTAAATGGTTGGGGGATGACCTTTGTCCGCTGCATGGCCTTGTCTGCAGACAGAAAAGCCATTAAATATATCCGAATGAGTCTAGAAATGGGGCTTCAAAGACACATCCAGGGAGAGCAAATTTGGTAGGACATTGTCATTGCACGCAAATAATTTTTAGACCTGCTATTCAGCGTATGATACAAGTCTTACAAGGATGGCAAACTAATAAGAGTTTGAACTGTCAGGCAACAGGTGGAAAATAGGTTTGGTAAAAATGATTTTGATGTGATATGAGGTCACATTCAGGCACCTTACTCTGCAGCCCGTACTACTATACCCCTTTGCACACGCTGCACTGAAAATGAGATCGTTTGGGCTGAAGTGACAGTGAACAGACTGGAAACTGCTTGCGCTGCCCTTCCTGTGGAGGAGTACAAAAGATTTTTTTCTTTTCTTTTTGACACGACGCTTGGAGGAAACACCAGACAAACGTGACAAAAAGCGGAGTTATTCTGAGGCCTCTCTTCAGTTCTTGCTCCAGTGACCACAATTACAGCAACGGTAACAGAGAGCATTGCAGACTGAGCTGAACTTTCTGTGGCTTCAAAAAAAAAAAAAAAAAAAGCCGAACACAGCTGTCTTGGGCGGAGCTTGGGCACTTGGGGGATTTTCAAAGTGGTTTTCTGTTATACCCAAAGGAAAGAGAAAGTAAGAAATAAACGACTGTTAGTCACATGAGTTACGAGCCAGAATACATGCTGATGAATCAGGTCAGCTAATATTTAACCATGCTGTGAATATAGTGTGGAATAGATATTAGTACACGCACAAGGAAGAATTATGAAAGAGCTGTAGAACATATTGTTTTGAGTTATTTAGGCATAAATGCGACATTTAATAAATATAAGAAATATGTGGTAACCAGAACATGTGAACACATTTTTTTTAACTGGGGCCAAATGAACTGCCAAATGGGGACAGAGCTTTTAAGTCATCATTTCAGCTCCCGTGCGTTTCTGACAGTGTGGTGTTAAAGCATTCTCCATGAATTTTTCAATAGTCGAACAAGCAAATAAATGTTTTCAGATGAAGGCACGGTAACTTTTGAAGCCGTTCCTATATGTTTGGGGAGATACAGTATACAGCAGATATTCACTCAGTACTCTGCAGGCTCTGAGATCAGGATAGCAGTCTGGACAGATTCTTCCGGAAGCATTAAGATACTTACTTGGTTTCTTTTTCCCTATAATGGCTGGGGTTGGGAAAACTGGTTGGGAATGGGCTGCCGAGGCCAGATAGTTCCTGGAGCTAAGACCTAGCAGCCAGAAGACCTCATTCTGACCACCATTCTGACTGGCACAGCTGGTTCGAGTGGCAGGCTGGTTGAGAGACTTTGTTTTCGTGAACAAATGTGACTCATTCTTCACAAGCCTTGACAATGCCTGTCCATCCCACTCTAACAGAGCAAAATGACTGTAAAAAATACACCTCTATTTGTGTGAACAGGCATGGAAGAACCCCTGCTCTGACACAGCCACAAGTTTACTTAGAGCTGAATGAGATGTGGAACTGCATGATTGGCAAATCTTATGCTCTAAACCAGTGGTTTTCAACCAGGTTTGGTCCAGGCTACAAGCCAACCAGGGGTCCCCTGGACCACCATCATAAGTTGAAAAGGACTATACATGAAATTAGTGCAAGTTTAGCTGCAAATGACATACATTAATTGCATCTATGTTATCACCCCAATTTAAAATATAGTACCATCTTTTCCATTTCTCAGAGAGTGTACAGCATTCCTCTGTCCGGTCACATGTTCATTCTACAAACAAATTGAAAGTTGTTGTGCTGTGGATATTAAATAATGACAGAGTAAATCCACACCCAGGGCTACAGGGAAAAAATGAGTCATGCTTTCATCTCCAGGTATGACTGTCTTGCAGTATTAGAAGGAACCCAATAAAGATTTCCAAAATACCAGTTAAAAAAAACAGCAACCAAGAAACATCAAAACACAATGGCATAAAAAGTAGATAATGATTGTATTTAATACTTCCATTACAACTGGTATTACCCTTTTCCAGCTAGCTTACATCCCATTGTTTGACTCAAAATATAAGTGTGTCCATTACAAGGGACCTGCTCGGAACAAAATGTCCAACCTGTGTTCAAACAAAGGGCATCTCCACCAGAGTTCACCTGTCTGAATGAAAGAGCAGTAAACATCACAAGCACTTACAGGCACTTATTAAAACTGTGTACAGTAGTAGGCTGAAGAGAAGCGAAGTATCTTTATGCACACGTTAGAATATTAAGACATTACAAACACAAAAGGCCCCTCTTGGTTAGGGTGTTTGTCAGTACGTCCTGTTTTACCGATTGGAGTATTTATATGTACAGGAAAAACAATTAAAATATGACTTCAGGATAATAATTCATCACCACTGAGTGTGTCGACACTGACTGGATGGCTTTGATCTGGCTGACAGTGATATTAGCCTGGCTGAGCAGAGTATACTGTATATGGGTGACGCACAAGTATAGGGGCGGGGTTTGGAGCAGCCCCGCCCCTCACCCCACCACAGGTGGGTCCTTGCAGTGGCTCTTATGAGTGGCATGGCAGAGGGTGTGGTTTCATTCCTTGATGAGCATGAGCAGTGTGAATGCAGGCCTCCTAGGGTATCGCAGAACACCATTTACACCTGACTTTTCCTATAGAACCTGGAGCTCTGACCCAATCAGAAAATATAGAACCTGGAGCTCTGACCCAATCAGAAAATTAGCCTTTCCCTTCAGACTGCTGAGTGCCCTCTTGAGGCCACCTGACAACAAAATGGCTGACGATGTTACATTGTTGGCCAATGACCAAGCCGTTCTTTTTAGTAACTGGGATAGAGCAGCAGCAATAGCCTTCTCCTTATTCTGACATTCACTGTTGTTTTGTTTTTGTTTACCTGTGAAGAGATTACCTGAGTAAAGTGCATTACTGAATACAGAACAGCATTTAGACCTGTCAGTGATCAGGGGGGTGGAGCTCAGAAATCCCTGCCTTCAGGAGAAAGCCTGGTCCTCAGAGTGCGTGTCCCCTGTAGGCTCTTACACATCGAAATACCCATCTGCAGTCTCTGTCATCAAAAGCTTAGGAACAGCATCTCCATCCATTTCAAAACATGAATATACCCTTCTGTCACAGGGCAGGCAGTGTTCTGGACTAGTCTGTTGGACTAACTATTTTTGCTAACTGTATTTTACTCATTCATAAAACAACATGGATTCCAGGTACTTCAGGCAACAAGGTAGGGACAAAGGTGAAACAAAGGAGAATCCCTGTTTATGAACTTGTGAGAAAGTCAAACATCAGGAAGATTTTCGTTGACCTACCAACTGTGCAGCAGAACAATCCCCCCCCATCCCTCAACTTAGTACTTAGCACCCCCCCCCCCCACACACACACACACATACCTAATCCCAACCCAATTTAGTGTCTCCGAACAAGACATGAAATCTGTAACAGAAGCAAGCTGCACATAAAAGCTTTCGTGGGCTAATTGTGTGGATGTATTTGTGGTTGTACATCATGGATGTGGGTTTATATTGTTAATGTTTTTGTGGGTGTACAATGTGGATGTGCGTGGGTGTATACTGTGGATGTGGGTGTATAGTGTCACTGTTTTTATGGGTGTACAATGTGGATGTGCGTGGGTGTATACTGTGGATGTGGGTGTATAGTGTCACTGTGTTTATGGGTGTACAGATGGATGTGTTTGTTATGGGATGAAAACAGACTCTGGTAGTGGTGAGGCCCCGTTTGTCCAGTTGCAGTTGAGGGACTGATTTAGGAGACCTATTTTTGTGTCTGTCAGATTTCAGATTTTCCAGAAATTTCCTGATGAATAAAGAAATACTCATTTTCAGAGCCAGAGGACTTGGTATGTCACAAGCGCACACCTTCAACAGCTACTAGTACGTTTTCCCACAGCTCATGGCAGGAGAGAAAGCCCAGCAAAAAAAGTCAAATATTTGTGGACCCAATGACATTTAGGCCTGAAAATCAGTATTCCAAGAGTAGCCAGGAAAGACCACACCCCTCATCTATGTTCCATTGTGTGCTTTCCCTCCTCCCCACTGAGGAAGTCTGTCCTACTATCTGCCCTGATCTTAAAAGACCATTTAGATTTTTTTTTTTGCTCCTAGGATCACAGAGCGGTACCATTTCTAAAGAATTTCATTTTTCATTAAAAAAAAAAACAAATTTAATAAATTTAAAATGTTCTGGCTACAGTCAGGCACCAATGATAACTGTTGAGAAACCAGTGGGCAGTTTCCACCATTGAAATGAATGAATTCCGTAGTGTAAAGGCTATGATTGCATCTCCTCTAAAACTCACAAATGCAACCCAACATAAATCAAACTACTGCTGATAGCGTCAGAAAACAATGGCAGAATTTGAGTCAGAGCATAAACTCATGCCACTGGCGGTGGGAACAGTGTGAAAAATCCCACACATCTTATAGAGAACCTTTGTAATTTTGGGTAATAATTGCCACAACAGGACATACTACTGAACTCGCATTTTATACAAATAAGTTTGAAGTAACTTACACTGAGTGTTAATGTCACATGTGCCATAATAGGGTTTTTGTGATGCTGTTAATGAAACTTATCAGAAGGCATATACACAAGTATATGCACTGGTGATAAAAGGTTTGGGGAACCTTTTTTGGATTTTCTATATTTCTGCATAAATTCAAACAAAAATGACTTCAGGTCATCAACTTATGTCCTTATAACAGGCAAACATGAATACATACAAAGCTGACATACACGTTGCCAGAAAAAGTATGTGAACAAGGTTAATCAGCTCAGGTAAGGGGGTAATTCAAGCCATGTGTGTCAATCAATTGGATGACACTTCAGTGTGAGTTTTGGTGGCCTTGTACATAGAAATAGTGGAAATTTTGTCAGCATCAGAGGTCATCAGAGTTCATTCTTCACAAATGAGCTTTGACGGACAGCACCATGCCCTGAGGTCCTCAGAAAAAGTCCTGTTGATGCTCATCAGTCAGGAAAGGCCTACATAACCTTTTCTCAAGATTTCAGGCTCCAGGAACCCACAGTCAGACTGGCAGCACTGGCAGAGCTAATCCATCATCATAGTAACCGTGTTCCTAGGAGTGGTCATCCTAGGAAGGAGGAAGGTGTACAAAAATGCAGGAGCTCATAAAGAACCTCAGGGTAACAGCTAAAGATCTGCATGCCTGTCTTGCATTGGTCGATGTCAGTGTTCATCAGTCAACCCTCCCCAAAGAAAAATTCTGAACATGAACGGCATGCATGGGTGGATGGCAAGGAGGAAACCGCTGTTCTTTAAGAGGGGTATTGCTGCCCATCTCCAAACAGCCAAGTCCAAATGTGCCATTCCAACACTGAAGCCTCATCTCAACCAAGCACGGAGGAGGAGCATCATGATTTGGGATTGGTTTTGCTAGCGTGTGAATTCCAGCTTTCAGTAGAAAATTAGAAAATTTCAGGTTATCTGCCTGTAAGCCAAAATGGAACAGAAAGTCGGCCATGCAACAAGACAACGATGCTAAACACAGTAAGCCTACGACAGAAGGTCTGAAGAAGAGGAGATTTTATGTTTCAAAGTCCAGACCTTCATCCAACTGAAATGTTGCGGAAGGACCTTAAAAGTGGACAGTTTTTGCAAGACAGCCCACAAGCTGGTGCAGGTCTGTTAAGATGAATGGGCCAAAAGCCCAAAAGCCTGTGTGGGTGTGATCAGTAGATACAGAAAGCATTTGGTTGTCATAGCATTTAAAATGGGTGCCACCCATTAATCCAAAGGTTCACAAAGTTGTTCCGACAAAGAATGTTAATATTGGATCAATCTGTTCATTAAAGAAATGAGAAAGATAAAAACGTGTTATTTGTTTACCAAGGTTCACTTGAACTATTAACAAATTTATGCAGAAATATAGAAAATCCTAAAGGGATCACAAACATTCTCTCATAACTGTATATACGTACCACTATCATGACAACTGTCAAAATGTAAAATGTAAAATTGTTTTTGACATGTTATGATGTGTCATGAAGCATCATGGAGTATTAATGACATGGATATGAAGGTGTCAAGAGTGAGCAAGAGTGTGTTGCCGTTATTCCATCTCTTGTGATTGGTGATTGATTCGAGTGTGGGCGTGGCAATAGCAGGACACTTTTGTCATAGTTACGGGTAGAAGCAATCAGATTGGACTGCAGGACTTGTATCCTGTCATGACATTCCAGTCACAGCAGTAGCTAGCTATTACCAGAGCTACTACCAGAACAAAACTACTCTCACCCTCCACCCACCAGTAAGGGACATCCAGCACCAGGCACCACCGCAGGTCTACACTATAAAGCACATCAGCGAAATTCTTTGGGGTTTTGAGATTTACGATTCAAGGCAGTAATTCTATAAATAAATAAATAAGGTTCAAATAAATAAAAAAAAATATGGCAACATTTATTCCAGAGAGGTTAAGAGTTGAGGTGAAGAGGGGTAGCGGGAAGAGAGGGAAGCCCGCAAGCTGAACAGGCCCTGAAACTTAAGACTGAAAAGACAGGCCTAAAGATGGCTTCCTTTCTTCTCCTGTTTAATCCTGGCCACTTCTACGCTGTACTACCAAGCGCTTACCAAAAAGTATAATTGATTAGAATAACTGTAAGTGAAACCCTTCTGTCACTCTTCAAATTAACATATAAAGTCTGTATCTTCAAAAACAATTTTAGATCCTGGCAGTATTTGCTGTGTTTTTAGACTTGACATTGCTAGCTATGTGAGAGAAGGTCCGTTTTGTTGTAAACTAATTTATTCTAAATTCACTGCTAAACTGGTCAATCAAACCTATTCCCCTCCCCTCTCCTCCCAGGCCCCTCCCCCTGTGTCTGTCAGACATCCTCAGGGCAAATGGCTTGTTCAGTGGATAAAGACGCCCCTCCCCCAGTCCTCCTGGCTTTTGTTGTAGTCGGCAGGCTCCTGGCAGTACCGCTCTCTCTGATTGGAACGGGTGTGCTGCTCCTCCTCCAGGTCGAGGTTCTCCTGGTCGGGCTCCGCCCCCTGGTCTTCCCACGATGCCCGGCGGCTGTGGAAGCGGGAGTTCCCCCCGCGGTGGAAAGGCGGGGGCTCCTCGTAGGGGTCGTCTCCGCGTCCACGCAGGAGTCCCCTGCCTCGGTGTAGGCCGAGTCCCGGCTGCCCTGCGTCTCCGTGTCGAAGGTGTCCTGCCGGGAGAGGCCCCGCCCGCCCAGGGGCGCGAGTAGACGCGCTGCTGCTGCTGCTGCTGCGGCCGCGGCCGCCGCCTCCCGTCGCCGACGTCGCCATGGAAACCGCCGCGCTCCAGCAGACGCCCGTCCTGCTTCCGTTCTCCATGAACCAGGTACGCCCCCTGCAGGCGCACCGCCAAGTGCCACGCCGGTCATGCAAAGACAAAAGAAAAAAACCACACGGCGAGGCACACAGGCAGGGCGTTAGTCAGTGTGAGTCAGGTTAGCATTCACACACAAACTCAACATTACCCACTCAGCATTAGTGCCAGGAGATGGAAGAGCGAGGCTTCAAGATGCCCCATACTGGGTGGAGCTGCGATGAGCTGTCAATCATTGACTCGTTCAAACCAATCAAACAGATTTGCTCTCCACAGCACGATAAGATGACTGGCTCTCGTAGTGAGGGGCGGGTATCATTTAGCAGGCCCGCCCCTTTTGGCTTTGGTGAAACCTCACTCTCCCTTCCCTGCCCTCCATGCTCATTGAGTTGCAGTTAAGCAGTTAATCATATCAGTTTGGCTCAAACCGACCTGCCAGAGCAATGGCCAGTAAAAATGAGCCTGTCGCCAGAGCGCAACAGTGAAATGCAGAATTACACAAACGCCACACGACAACGGCTCCTCCTCACGTCGCAATAAGCACGATTAAAAGTTTCGAAATATATATTTTTCAACCTGACCATATTACAGTAACAATTGGTTCCACTGTCACAGTATATAGGGCTATACAGCTAACAGCAGTCTGCAGAGGTACGAAACATAGCCGGGCTACATTCAAGACGGGGAAACCTTGCCATCTATTTACCGAAACGGTGATCTATGACAGAACGTCCATTTGCAGAGTGCTAATACTATGTCTGCCGATAGGGCGACTGCATGCTCTTTAGTCATTCGCCCCTTCCGGGTACAGCCCCCGGCGCACGCGCACGAATGAGAGTGAGCGTATCTCGAAGACCGTGGCAGAAAAGTTAAATTACATTACATTTCGGCAAGTAGCAGAAGCTCTTACCAAGAGCAGTGCAGACTACATATTTACAAAGAATCCATTTACACAGCTGGATTAATCAGGTTATGTGGCTTCCTCAAGGCTAGGAGATGAACCAGAGACTGTAAAAAATATGGACAAAGCTACTGTGACGTCACCCATTGACTCTCCGTGGGTCTCGAAAACACGTTTTGAAGCTCAATGGCGGGCGCGGCCATTTTCTCGATTTGGAGCCAAAACCATAGAGTTAAGAGGTCTTGTGATTTTTACAATTTGATTGACAGTCCAGTGCGGAAAAGCCCATCAACCTGAACGAACGATTGCAGAACGAACTTGAGGCTAGCTGACTGTCTGCCGTTATGTTTTAAAATATATTATCTGATGTTTACGGAGTTTAATTTCTATCCGTGACTGTACTGTGTCATGTAATCACGTTATATGTATGACATTAAAAATACAATTAGGCTGTGTTCAGTTATCTTCAATTTATGTTTCTCAGCAAAACGAATATGCTTAGCTAGCATATCAGTTTGCCAGTGAGCTAGGTAGGCTATCCGTGGTTAGCTCACGCATTAGCAATATGAACCGCAGGGGAAGAACATTGACTACACTGATGGTCAGTCAATCAGAGATGTGTAGGCTACTGGTGATTTGACTAGGCTAATTTTCGTATAACTGTCTGGTAGACCTGCTGTTAACCGAGCAAGTTATCGTCGTAGGTTTTCGCCACAGTCAGTTAATGAGCCAGTAACTGCTACTAGCTAGCCTACTCCATCGCCGTTTGTGGTGTTCACTTGCTGGGTGACGCTAGCTGACCGATCGTTCGCAAATCACTTTCTACCGAATAAAAATCAACACTGTCAGCGGGGATTAACAAATCTACCAAGTATTTTAATAACTGATCTGCAGGCGTGTAAATATGACAACGCACTTTGTACAGCAAGTTTTCCACCTGGTGCATGAAGACAAAAATAATGTAGCCTACATTGAATTTATTATTATTATTAGGCTATTATTTTTTTCTTGTAAATCATCAAAACCAATGGAGAAAAGCCAATATACGCAAGGAGCCCCCACTGTCTTAAATGCCTAGCTTGTCGGTCTCTTAAATGCTAAAAACATGTTCCTTTCTAAATGCCAAGATGGTTAATTTCGTTAAATTCTGTGTGTGTGATTTCATCGCGTGTTGTATGTTATTCAGCAAATGAACCTTGAGACTCTTAATTCGCTTCGTGAAACTGAAAAAGTGTTTATCCCAAAATCGGGATTATAGTAGCTTTGTCACATGCGTGAAGCATGGCCCAGGAATTTACGGAATGTACACGACTGACAAGCCGTCAAACACGTCTGACAGATTGAATGTTTGCCGGTTAAGGTTAGCTAGCTAGTCAAATGGCTTGGTAGCCGAAGTTGCGAACTGTTTTAGCATAGGCTACTACTGGACTACCAAATATAGCAAGCTGATTACGCTTTCTGCCAAGTAATTATTTGGTTAAGTAGGCTACCGAAAAACTTAAGAGGAGGACTATTTTATGGTCGTCTAGTGCAGCTGTAAATAGCACACGCCATAATGAAATCACCGCGAAATGGGATGCCTGCATTTTCAGACTTAGCACAGGCGGACCGTGGCCGGAGCCGCAATATCAAGGCCAAGAGGCGCCACCGCCCACCCCAGTGACCATAGACTGTAGCCCCTCCTGTAGCTCAGTCCTCCGCAGTAATCCGGAAGTGACGCAAGCTGTACCTCATTGGTCCAGAACAAATATTGGCACTGTGCCCACATGACGCAATAAATCATGAAATCGACCCATGGACAGTCATAAGACGAATAAAATACACCTATTATGACTATTTGTTCTTGTGAGAAAAAATTATTGACTTTGTATTTTGATCGCATTTGTACCGTAGACTTACATGGAAACCGGATATGAAAACACCTATACTGGAGCCATCCGTAGTGGCGCTAGTGAGCAACCAGGAACTACAACACCAGGAAATGAGCTTCAAAAACGAAGTCTGGTTTTGGCCGCTTGAGATGAACCCACAGTCAGTTCTTTAACCACGCTACTGCTACACAGCTAAGTGTGATATAAGCAATGTTAGAGCATCGGGTCTTGAATGTAGCCCGGGCTCTGTAGAGCTCTAAGATAGCCCTGCCTTCCAGCTGACGCAGCCAATGGCGAGGCAGAGACTCAGGCTCAGGCTCGGACAGAACTGCACCTATCTAGCAGGGAAGCTGGTGCATTAGCAACAGATAATTGGCACAGTGTCTAAAAAAGTGCATCGCAAGAGAGTGGTTGTGTGTGGTGATGTCAAAGCTACCTTACACGAAAATCTTACGAGCCAAAAGACGTCCTGCCTACAGATAAAGCTAATGCTCTCTACGTCATTTACAGGTCTTTATATTAAATATCTTTCAAACATGTAAGGCAAACGTTTCAAACAGCAAGCAATGCATGCGTCCATAATAACAACAGAGGCAAAGCAATGCCTCGCGTTCTTAGCACCAATAAAAATATTAGTTGTACTAAAAATAAATGCAACTAGCTACTGGACAAATAAAAACAACTACTCGGTAAACGTTTGTATATTCTCAAAAGCAAAGATATTTGTGTGAGGAAGACAGTAATTAAACCAATGAACAAGGACACAGGTGTATTCGTAAACACATAACTGCTTATCATGACACAATATGTTTTATACAGTATTTAAGTCTACTGTGTTTTTAAGTCTTTCCAAGTATTCACAATTCAAAGCTAGAAGAGAAAAAAATAGTATTCACAAATCAAACCTAGAAGTGAGAAATTCAGTCCCGTTCAAACTAACCAACATCACATATCTCGAGCCGTCATTAAAAAAAAAAAATCAGGCACAACAAAAAAAATTTTTTTTTACCAGCTGAACTTGAACAACTTTATCACTGCACAGTCATGTTCTTCAGTGTTCCACTTAAATAAATATGCAAGCACTGAGGTGAGTGATGATTCATATAACACGTAGCTATTGAGGGACTATTTAGTTACAAGAAGTAACTGCCAGTTAGGCACTTCTTACACAAATGTATTATTGAAAGTACAAGGACGATAATAACCGACATTCATGCTATTGGTTTTACGAGCTAAGGGAAAATGATTCGTCACTTTGGACTGCTCATCAAAAGCCAGAGCATCCACGCCTTCTTTGTTTAGTTTTTACAAAGCAAATGTGGTGTTAGTGAGTCAGCACCTCCCAGCCCTGCCACCCCAGAGCCGATGTATGAAAGAAGCATTGGGCCCACGGCAATGCCTGTGCGCTGATTGACAGGACAGCGTCATGGTTACACGGAGGAGGGAAGCGGCCGGGCTCTGTCTCTCGATTGGATGCTTGGGCAGTGACGCATGTCTGGCTGAAAGGGGCTACCCGTTCGTTCACAATAGCAGGAAACCGAACAGCGAGAGAACCGGTAACAAGCTGTAATGAGTGTTTTTAAAAGCCAGGGGTTTTTCTCATTTTATTTGTGGCCTGTAGGTGTGTCTCGGGTAGTCCTCACTGCTTTCCTGAGGAACAGTACTAATAGTTCAGTGTGTTTTGGCAGAAAATAAATATATGTTTGCCTGTGTGTGTATTGGGGGAGGGGTATTGTGATGGTATAATTGTAGAGGGCTATGCTGTTTGCTATAAGACCTGGTGTAATAGGTAGTTTTTGTATCTGTGTGTCTCAGTGTGAGTGCTTAGTCTGGTGCTTTGTAGCGTAGTCTCTACACCCCCTGCCTTGTGTCTGTGTCCATGTGAGAGTGTGTGCTCATGAGAGAGAATGTGTGTATTTGTGTGTATGTATGTGTGGGTGGGTATAAATGAGATAGCGTGTTTGTAAGTGTGTGAAAGGGAGCTGTGCATGTATGTGTGGGTGTGTGTATGCGTTTGTGTGTGTGTGTGTGTGTGCTCACGTGTGTGGGGCTGAGCTGGGATGAAGTTTTTGGGCACAGCGGTTTTGGGGGGTGGGGGTGGGGGGGGGGGGCGGCTGTAGAGACTCTCTGCGGCTGGGCTGCGTGACCCTTCCCCTCCCGGCCTCTAGAGGGCGTGCTCCTCCTCCTTCTTCTTCCCCTCCAGGGCGGCGGGCCCCTCCAGCCCGGGCCACAGGTCCAGGTTGCGGCGCAGGGAGGTGAGCACCTGTACCTGCAGGTTGGAGACGGGCTCGGGGGAGGCGGCCAGGGCGGCCGTCGCCATGGTGCGGTTGAGCAGGGGGTTGGGGGGGTTGCAGCTGGGGGGGTGGGTGGCCTTCCAGTACGCCTCCAGGTAGTCGGCCAGGTGCTCGCAGGCGTCTTCCAGCTGGTTCTCATCCAGAATGATATCAAACAGCTCCTGCAACGGAACGTATGTGAATGGGCTGCCTCCACAACAACACTGCAATTACTGAACACAGTACCCGATATGCACAGTATGCTTTCACCTCTGATAATATATGTGTCTGTGTATATATGTATATGTGCAAATATGTATCTTTTTTCATGAGTATTTTTCAGCATGTTCTTTTTCACTAATTCTTCTTTTCATCACTTGTTTCTCTGTGCCAGTGATCTTTATTCCTGGTCCTCGAGAGCCGCAGAGTCTGCTGGTTTTTCTTTTTGACTTAATATCAGCAAATATTTCAGACACAAAAAACCAGGTGAGGTGAGTTAACTGCGTAATCGACTGCTTTAATCGACCAATTACGTGCCGAGTAACAACAAAAAACAGACCCTGCGGCTCTCCAGGTCCAGGGATGAAGATGACTGCTCTACGCTTATGAGACAAAGAAAAGCCAAACAAGCTATTATAATAATTAAGGAGATTTAAACACCCTCTACTTTAAGCCACAAAGACAATGACGTTTAAAATTGTGTGATGGCACATGGGGACAGAGAGAGCTGTTTCCACAACTGGGTCTTTACAGGGAGACTATCTACGTTTGAGACCAGAGCAGGAAGACTTTTGTGGAGAGACAAACCAAGAATAGTTTAATCGTGAATCCTTGAGTGGCAGATTTATCATTACTCTATCCATTTTTACTGCTCTACTCCTATAATTAAACTCTTGCTGTTCGTAAGGTGTTAAAACAGCTACGATGTTCTTGCTAAATGCTGTGCCAATGAAAGTATTAATATCGCAAACATACCTGAGCATTCAGTAATCTGGCAATATCCTGAAAATTCAAGACTGCACTGAACATAGTTGTCATCCTTTATTTTCAGCTTTCGAAGCAATAAAGCACAGCCCACTGAGTGGCCTTGTGTCATACACGAGCGCGGTGGATTTCTTTCGGGTGAGTGATTCACTTGACAGGCCGGTGTTCTCGTACACTCTGTACAGAATTCATAGGCCAGGAACTATCTGGCTTCAGCCGTTGTGTGTGGAGGCGTGGCCTCCGGGGGGTTGCTAGGTAACAGAGTGAAGTAACAATAGGGGGTGGGCACTCACTGGGGGGCACTGGGCCAGCTTGTCTGCTGCCACCATCTGCACATTGAGGTGTTTGGCCTGGGACTTCCCCCGGGACTTTATCAGCCTCTGGAGCACCTGGGAACAGAGGGACCTGAGTTATGTACACACACACACACACACACTCTCACACACTCACACACGCACACACACACACACACACACACACACACACACACACACACACACACACATACAGACTCTCACACACGCACACACACACACATATACACAGACTCTCACACACGTGCACACACACACACACACACACACACACACATATACAGACTCTCACACACACACACACACACACGCACAAACATACATACACAAACATACACATTGCACACACACACACACACACACACAGGGCCAGGAGACAGTGAGTTAAGGTCCCCTGACCCTGACCAAGAAACTCTTTGAAGAGTAGGTATTTTGCAATTTTTTTTCTCAAAAATTCTATGTCAGTATTCTAGAACTCCATTGCTTTCAATGACCAGTAGTGAATGTTACAACAGCATTAGAATGTTCCGTTAAGAACGTTCTAATCATACATTTGGTATCGTACACCTTAAAGGGTTAAATTAATCAAAATGTTCCAAATGCACTGTACAATGCATGTTAATAAAACCGCTGTTTCAAATATCTGCTGTGTAGACATATATTCCTTGAAGGTGGGGCCTGTGGCCGGGGCCTGTGGGGCAGGTACCTTGGGTGAGGCGATCTTGATGTAGACGATGATGGGGGCCAGGGAAGTCTTGGCCAGCTGGGCTGGGTGGTTGATGGTGTCGGCATCCAGGGCTACCAGCTGCAGGGTGCGTGCCAGCTCAAAGATGCGCTCGATCTCGCTCTGCACCTCAGCTGGGGGTCAAAGGTTAAAGAGGGCGGAGTCAGGTTAGCACGGGGCCTGGCTTAAATCAAGGGCGGGGCTACAACAAGGGTCCCCAACCCTGGTATCGGAGGTTTAATTCATGCTGCTGAACACACCGCTAGCTCATCTCGCCTGTTTTCTTTCGGCTAAATTAGTTATGGGTTTAAAGGTGTCAACAGAAGCCAGGTTCAGGATTAGGGGAACCCAGCAGGCAAACACCCCAGCAAACAAGCACTTATTGGACCTATTGGTGCACTAGTAGCAGGACCATTCGCCAGCTATTTTGGCTTTTTTGGCAGCTTATCCTCATCTGGACCGTCTAACAGCTGTGCTGTTAGCATGAAGGCTAGTGCACGACGAACGTGAAGCAAGAAAAGAATGCAGAAAATAAGTTTTGAATAAAACGACTGAACGCAAAATACTACAAGCAGTTTCTTTATTTAGACAATCGGATTTACAAAAACTACATTCTAATCTCTTTAGCTTGTTTGACCTTTAGAGGTCTCCCTGGCTGCTAGCTCCCCTTCGACAGTCACTTACAATGTTTGTGGCAAAAGGGAAAGTTTATGCAGCTAATGTTAATTACAAGTGGTATGAATCTTCCAGTACATAGTAATCATGCAAATTACTAGAAAGAACTCTGTTAGTCTCATGCAATTTGTATCAGCTCCAGCTTTTAGTGCATAATGGATTCAGTATGCACTGTATGTGAAAAACACTGACATCAGCTGTACATTGTCATGCTCTTGCCATCTCCCACTGCCTGTTGTTTTTGAAGTGTTTTACCAGCATAGAAAAGTAACCGCAAACATGCATACAACCAAAACACACACACACACACACACACACTGACATATACACACACACACACAAAACACTCAGACTGGCACAGAAAATGTGACTCAGAGCTCAAGAGACTGCTGTCGTGTGTGAAGAAACGAACAAAATGACAACAATTGAAAAGTTACACCCACTTCCTCGACTCACAATAACAGCGGTAAGAGTGCGGCGTGCTGATTTTTCGTCCTCATGACTTCTCAGCGCTTACATCATTAAAAATGATCCAGTAAGCGTGCACTGTGGGCTGCAGAAAGCGCTGTCTTTGGGTGACAGAGGGGAACTGCAGTTGACGAACAGGATTTCAGGAGGGTGCAGGTCGGAATCCTACTTCAGTCAATACCGGAAAGTTTGTATGGGTGGGGGCAGGGCCACCCCTGGCCTTTTGTGGGGGACCTGAGCAAAATTGTGTACCCTTTTCTTTCTGTGGGTATCGTCCCTGGGGCCCTAAGCACTGCTGGGGGGGGGGGGGGGGGGGGGATAAGTTGTAACAGGGTGGCAGTGTAGTATAATGGGTAAGGAGCTGGTCTTGTAACCAAAAGGTCACAGGTTTTATTCCCAGGTTGGGTAAATGATACAACTCATGTGTAAGTTGCTCTGGATAAGAGCGTCTGCTAAATGCCTGTAATGTAATTGTCACTGTATACCTGGGGAGGGGGAGTAATAGGGGAACTGTGATCGTGAACCCGGGAGGAAGGTAGTAGGTGTGACTGTGGACTGACTGGGGGATGACTGTTTAACCAGAAAACAACCACACAATCAGACAATCTCTCACACACATTTATTTCCCTCCTTTATTAAATTAAGCGAGAAATAATCTAAGAAATAAACCCATATGCACGCAGAAATATCCTCCTGGCGCCCGCAGCTGTCAATCGGAATAATGAACGCCTGATCCTGTGTATGTTCCAGGAGCATGACGAGGAACTTGCTCATGCAGAAATACGCGCGGGTGTAAGTGTCTGTTTTCACACTGTCGTGGTCACATTCAGCCAGGGAGAACCAGACACTCGACGCAGATCTCGAATATCACTTACTGTACTAAAACACTGCAGCCAGGCCTCGCTAAAAATCCTCCATTACCCTGGGCATTGGCATTTTGTACATTTTCACCATTTCCATCTGTGACTGACGCACAGACATCCTCAGTATGTGGTTCTCCAGCCTCAGCTGTTAGGTTCATGCCGGTAACACCAAACCTGCAATGCGGTGCATGCTGCTGTCATGGTTTCGGCACAGTCCGCGTGAGTTAGCCAGCGCAGGTACATAAAAACCACACGATCCCGGATTGTGAAGACGTGGGGGTTTCCGTGTCTGTGTGGGTGAGGCTCTTGCGTCTCGAGAGAAACGTGCCCATTCCCACGTAAAAGCTGAGCAGAGCGTGGACAACGTGGGCTGGGGGAGTGGTTTGTGGCGGGGGGGGAGGGTTTGTGACAGGGGGGGGGGGGGGGGGGGGCGGGTGCCGACGAGGAAGATGGTTTGGTTTGCGCCGCGTAAAGGGGGAAATGTGCCAAATGGACAGATCCACCCCACAAAGCTTCTGGTGTGAACCACACCAGGGGTGCATCCAAAAATCTCACATGAGAAAGTATTTGCCCTCTTCCTGATTTTCTCTATTATTGCATATTTGTCACACCGAATGGTTTCAGAGATTTAAATTTTAATATTGAAGTGAAACTGAGTAAACACAAAAGACACAAAATTTTTCAATTATTATTTGATTTAGCTAATGAAAAAAAGTTATCAAACATATCAAACCCATATCACCCATGTGAAAAAGTAATTGCCATCTTAGTTACTCAATCAACCAATTAATTTAATTGGTAATTTGATTCAGCCGATTGAACACAGCCAAGCTTAATTGCAGCCAGCCCTGTTGAATCTAAACCTTACTCATATTAAACCTTAGCATCAGAGTGAAGTTATTTAGCAAATGAAATAATCATTTTTCAAATGTGTTTTGTGTTTACTCAGGTTCCCTTTGTCTAATATCACATTCTGTCTAAAGATATGAAACCATTAATTGTGACAAATATGCAATAATAGAGGAGATCAGGAACGGGGCAAACGGTTTTCCATGGCACTGTACACATTGTTGCTTCCATCATGGCCCGGATATTTCTGACAAACCACCATATTGAGAAGTCTCTGAATTGCTCAAGGAAGGAAGCATTATGGGACCTTCCACTGGTGGCAGATCCACATCTGCATCGTCACACAGACTCTTTGTGATTTCACTGACATCAGGATCACGGAACAACTTTCTTACACAGCGGCAGACAAATCGCTTGCCTGGCTAAAATTTCACGCGTTGCGACACGGCGAGTTTCTTTGGAACGTGTCCAAATTTCACTTCTTGTCGGCTGTCCCCGTCCCTTTCCTTGTTCCTCTGTGATGCGTACAGAAAGAAACGTGGAAAGGAAGCAAAGTAACCAAACCAGGAAAGCAGGTTAGAAAAAATTTGGCCGCAGCCAGGGTTTTTTCGGGGAAGCCCGCCGTCTTCGATTTCCGCGCGCAACTCGTTCGCTCAACGTGCGTGCGCAGAGAGCACGAGACCAGAGACCGAGCGACTGAGAAAACGCGCGTTGTTATTATTATTATTTATTTATTTTTTTTTTTTCAAGCGACAGGCATTTTGGAACTGGCATGAAAGTGAGTAGATAGAGGGATGGCACAGGCAGGCAGGCAGACAGGTGGACTGGACGGGCTGGACGGACGGTCGGACGGCGGGGGGGGGGGGGGGGGGGGGCAAAGCGACAGCCACAGCGTGGATACGTACCCAGCACGTCTGAGTCAAGAGTGTGTGGGAGAGTGTGGGAGGAGGACAGGGACGGGAGGGAGGGAGGGAGGGAGGAAAGACAGGATGAAAAAGAGAGAAGAGGCGAAATCAGACTCGGACAGTCAGACAAAGCGCGGGTTCCGAGCACCGACCCCAGGGCCGGGGTCTCTCTCCCTCCTCTCTCAGGGCCCTGCCTAAATGTTTCTGGTAGAGCAGGGTCAAATACATACTGAAACACCGGTAACACCTCACATCAACTATATGCCATAGAGCCTATATAACCCCTGTCATAACCAGCCGCAGCAGCACGTAATGGCTTTTGACTGTCATAAACACTTCCGTCAAAACAGTGTCACAATGTACGCAGCAATAAAGCTGAATTGGTTATTTGGAATCCGTTTTGTAAACATCACTGTGACTGTGAATATTATGACACGGTCTAAGCTTTAATAAACCACCGTGACTGGTTATGACAGGAGTTATATCCTGTCTATGTGTTATCTAGGCTCTATTGCATAAAGATCAAAGTGCTACTAAGATACTGTAACTCCCCAGATGATGAGTAATATGTGAACCACTCTTTCAGATCCCTGTGAATTTTCAGCATAACACGTGACTCATCAACACAAAAAGTATACAGAATGCTTCAAATCATAAAGTCATATAGAATAAGATTCCGTCTCGAAAAATGGTTGAAAATCAATGTTAACCCTAGTGTTCTGTTTACTTAATAGAATGTGTGAAACTGTTAGCCAGGGTAAAATACACCCAGGGCATTATTGGGATCTTAAAGCAATACAGAAATAAACTGTATACAAAAATAAACACTCAATACAGATTATCTCAATTCCACATATAAACAATATATATGCTTAATGGTTGCCAGTTACATCTGCTAGATCACATTTAACAAAGAAAGTATCATTAATTTTTGTGATAAAAATGTGATCTATACAAATCCACTCTAATGAATGCATGGGGGGCATAAACGTTTATCTGTGGAAAGTTGACTACTGATATTTTTTATTTTGAACTGGCATTCTCAATTATTCTTCATCTTCATATGATTATATTCAAAGAAACCATCTAGGCAAAAAAAAAAAAAAAAACATAAGGCAAATACAGATGATGAACAACAAACAGAGGCACAAAAATGAGCCAAATTTACACCGACTTAGTCACTGATTGAGATACATCTCTCAAATGTGTCATTCCTCTTTTACCAAAAGTTTAAAATGGGTCAATTTGACCCAAACCAAACAAGGGTTAAAACTATCAGTAATCTACAGCAATTGTATTATTGTCTGAAGGGTTGGAGAATTTCAAATAGTTATTTGACCCAAATCTGGTGTTTGGTCCACTCCAGATTTTGGAGCTATGACATCATTTCCCACTAACAAAATGTTCTCATCAGTTTACTTGTCACAACTTGCAATTTTGATGATGAGGTCTGTTAAATCAAGAAGACTCTCTGAAAGTCCACATAAATAATACTTTGTTTAGATACATACATAGATATAGAACTAATAGCTCAGTAAAATATAAAATGACAATATGGTGGCAGATTATTTTGAATAGCTGTATGTGAAGAAAGTCACTTCAGGAGGAAGGACGTGCAATGTTTTTTTTTGAAAACCAAGAGAACCAAGAAAGAAATCTCAGATAACTTCTCAGAGATCAGAGCTATTTGAGAATTTGTCATTGAAAAAGAAGGTGGGTTTTGATTACAAACGGAACAGACACACTAAATGAACCGAACATTGCAGCTCTTTGCAGTGCAATCTCAGAGCAATGGCCATTACAGCTTAGCTACTAGCCCCCAGTTCTGTTTCTCTGAGCAATAGAAACTCCATTCTCAGAAAGGTATGGGTGAACGGAGGCTCCCGGCTTTTCTGCAGAGTCAAACCTCCAGACAAGCTTGAGCTTGTTTCTATTCACAACCTGTTTTTATGCTGGTAGAACTTGCACAAGCTTCTCTATTCTAGACATTTCCTGAACATCACATGCCACAGTCTTCTCCTTTCAGTTCACTATAGACATGAGCAGATAAGTCACAATTAAGTCTGTATTCCTGCTGGGATGTGCATTTAGAGATACACAAAGGAATGAGAGGTGACCCAATCATTTTGCAGTGAACTGGAGCTTATTGCCATTGGACAGAGGGGGCATTAGACAGCAAGCTGACTGAGACACTGAGAACCTGTGTGTGTGTGTGTGTGTGTGTGTGTATGTATGTATGTGTGTGTCTATATATCAGAGAGAGAGAGAGGGAATGTGCCTGGGTGTGTGTGTTTGTGTCTATATATCAGAGAGAGTGTGCATATGTGTGTGTGTCTGTATATCAGAGTGTGCATGTATGTGTGTGTGTTTGTGTGTGTGTGTGCACATGTGTGTATATATGCACATACATGAGTATACAAGTGTACACAAGAGTGTGTGTACTGAATGTATGTGTATATATACTGTATATATGAGTGTGTGTCTATATATTAGAGTGTCTGTGTGTGTGCATGCATGAGTGTGTGCATGTTTGCATGGGTGTGTCTGTGTGTGTGTGTGTGTGTGTGTGTGTGCATGCGTGCGTGTGTGTGTGCGCGCGTGTGTGTGTGCGCGTATGTGTGTGTGTGTGCGTGTGCGTGTGCGTGTGTGTATGTGTGCGTGTGCGTAGACTCTTACCCAGGCTGGAGCGGGTGCTGGAGCGCTCTATGATGGTGTGTTTACTGGGGTTGTTGAGGACGGAGCGCTTGGCCAGGGAGATGTCCGCCGTTACCCGGGTGATGGATATCCTGACCAACAACACGGAACGCAGAGTGACCAAAGACCGCACAATCAACCGCATTAACCAACACAGCCTAGACAACACCGGAGCAAACAACAAAAGCATTAACACAAACACAAAACAGTGCACGTACACAACTCTCTCTCTCCATTCACTCACATACTCATGCCTATGGGCAATTTGGATTCTCCCGTTAGCCTACACTGCATGTCTTCGGACTGTGGGAGGAAACCGGAGTACCAGGAGGGAAACCCACGCGAACACGGGGAGAACATGCAAACCCCACATAGAAAAGCCCAGGACCTTCTTGCTACCCACCGCACCGCCGCTCCACCCTATTTATAGATCATCGGCACTGTAAAGAAGCCACCCAGCTTGTTTCCGCCATTTCTGCGTTTGGCGCATTAATAGAAAACTTGCATCGTCATATTAGAGCCCTGTCATAGTTCTGCAACCGATGAAGCATTTTCGAAGGAATCACGTGACGCTCAACCTGTCACTCAAACGTAACGAGGTAATAAGAGGTTTCCCTCGTTTTCTGAGAAACGAAAGGCGACTTCCCGTTCACTCTCCTGTGACTCGCTGTTCAGGTATTTGTGGGGACTCACCTGCCCTCAAACTTGTGTTTGAGGAAGTCGAAGAGAGCCTTCTGCATCATGTCAGTCACCTGACAGGCAACAGAATGGGGAAACTGGTGAGCTTTGCAAAGAGCGGTCATGTGACTAAAAATAGCAAACTGTTACCAGCACATTCAATGAGTTCAGATGGTTGGGATCCATGACACATGCATATTCTAGGCAAAACGACACGATCGTATGGAACATTGACATTCTGTGCAAGATACTGTATAAACATCATGTTTCAACACTGCGGTCTGTTTGGGGTTTTTTTTTTAACGCAATTGGTCATCATAACAACTGCTAGCCTCTTCCTGTTTTCTGAGGCACCACAAACCAGAAAACATGTAAAATGTACAGTATGAACGCTTACTATGTGGGTGTGTGTACAATGAACCCATCGGTGATATGTTTTTACATGACTAATGAGAAACAGAAGTCTGGAAGGAAACCTATTATAGTGCCGAAAGATAAATTTTACATTTTTAATTTGATCACTTCAGAAATAAAGAACATGAGCTTAGAGAACCAGCAGCCGATGATTCACCAGCTCACCTCATAGCCCTTGAGGGAGGGCCCCACCAGAATTATGGGTCTCATAGAAGGTACCACATCATAAGGGGGGACATGTTCCATCTGGACCGTGGGAAAGACCAAAGGAAAGGGGGGTTGGATACAATATGTACACACAAAAAACAATTAACACAAAATATATAATCTATTTATACACAAAATATACAATATATTTAACAGGATATGAAATTCACAACAAATTTAATGACAAATTACAATTGTTACAAATATATTTGTAGAAATATTTAACATATATTGTAAACTGGGGGAGAGGGGGAGCTGGGCAAACCATTCGGCCTAAACTAAAGCAGGACTACAAGTTAAGCCAGTTGGTTTATAAACGTGTTTATTTCTTTGTTTAAAAAACCTAGAGGTCGATATTTGCTATTATTATAGCCTTCTTTAATGTCGTCATAATTAAATTCGGCACTAAAAGAGTACAGCGGAACAGAGGGGGCGGGGCCAGTGCCAATACAGACACTGCTCCTGCTTATATCACAGAGCCCCACACCAGGGGGGTGTCTCACCAAGCAGGATTACTGAGTTACTTCAGACCACGTTCCAGATTTGGGAGGGTTCCGGGTTGTACTCAGTACAGTCATCCTGCTAACTCAGCACAGTTATTCTGCTAACTCAGTAATCTTGCTTTGTGAAACAGGGCCCAGGCTGCTGGTGCTCCCTGGAGTACAGACTGTGACTGGAACCATATGATGGTGGTCCCTGTAACACTGACAGTGACTGAGAGCATATGATTGGTTCTCCCTGGCTCAGCGTGCACTAGTGACTCCTCTGGCCAATCACACGCCTGCGGTCTCCACCAGCTGCACCAGAGGCGCAATACTCCGGCACAATAAAGACCTAACACAGCCGTCTCAAGCTCAAACCCCTGCCTTGTGTGCGGCCCCCAGCGCGCTGTTCATCAGCGCGTTTCAAGCTCTTAAGCGCTTCGTTTAGAAGCTGTTCCTTCTGCTTTCGCTTATCAAAACTGCCGCGTGGGTGTAGAGATGCCTATTCGATGTCAGTCTCCTGTATAAATATTCATAGCACGTTAGCATTAGCATAGCACGTTAGCACGAGGAGCACGGTGAGCCGCGTCGCGGAGCTGATAGGCAGCCCGCGTGGGCCGACGTTCGTATGCAAACGAGGCTCCTCTCGCCCGGGGGGATCGCCCAGCCCACTCGGAGAGAGGCCGCCGCGCAGACGGACGCCGTAAAATCACCTCATGGCGCTTTTTCAAGTCACGCACCGCTGCTTCGTGTTCCGCGGCTTTCGTGCTGTCCGTATACCGCATCAGCCAAAAAATTAAAATAAAAGCTATTTTCACCAGAGAGGTTGTCTGGTGTTATAACAGTAGTGAGCTCGGAATCGCAATCGATCGTTTCAAATTAGTAGAAAGAAGGCAGCGGGAACTGAAATGATTTTTTTAAAAGGCGTTATGGTGGCCTAGCGTTCAAGCCAGCTCGCTGGGTATGACACTGAAGATTAGGCCCATAATTCCCTTGGCGTTGTGTTAGATTGTTTTTTTTGCGCGTGATTGCGCTGCTGCCAAACTTCAGCCGGACGGATGCTGCCGATCGAACCGATCGTTTGGCTTCGATCGGCCTGTTTTCCAGCCTTTCTTTCAGGAACAGAGTTTTCAAATTAAAACCGGGATTTGGTTAAATTTAGATATTTTCAATTCGTATAATGCACACCACTTTTTAATTAAGAAGATTTACTTGGAATAAAAAAACTAGAAATTGTTTAATTTGAGGGCATTAAATCACTTTTTTTATCTGTTTAATTGGGTTTAATATTATCTCGCCTGTTTTCCAGAGCATCTGCCCATTTCGAGGGTGAGCGTATCACGACCCTGTCCAAAAACGGGCCCCGTCGCGATGGCGGAAAATCGCGCTGACGCCGGGAAGCGCGGGGAGCAGGGCCGGCTGAGACCCAGCGTTCAAACGGAAAGGAAAGCGCATCCGCGCGCGTTAGCGTCCGCCACCCTCTCCCGCGTCGCGTCCCACACAGCGCCATTCGCGGGCCGCCAACGACAACAAGTTCGCGATAGATTTACGCGGTTGATCGCCTGCAAATTCCCCCGCTCCTCAGGAGGGCAGCGGACTTCCCCAGATCTTCCCCTTATTCACCTCGTGAACAGACGGCATCGTGAGACGTTGAACCTCAGAGAATACAAACCGCAGAGACTCACCAACTTCTGTTTCTGTTTAGCCGGACCACCTATCATGGACGCACACACCCCAGCGAGAGGGATTTAACAAAAAAAAAAAAAAAGACAACAAAGAACAAGAACACAGAGCACGTGTGTTATTGACAGGTTGGGAGGGGGGGGGGGACATTAGGAGGGGGAAGCTGGCTGTGCTCACAGGAAGCTGAAGCAGGAGGCCTTACTTTAGGACAGGGGGGTATGTGAGCCTGAAACAGTTGGTCAGAGAATGTCTCTGCCACCATACTGTACAAACAGGTACAGAACGGTGGCATGATCTATTTAAGTCCAATTTATGAGATAAGTATATGTTAAATATATGCTTGCTGCATAAGGGTATGCATTTGCCTTTTGGTGGGATATTTTTTGTCTTCCTGTGCATTTTTCTCATCGCGCACACACATACAACCCAACCTGCACGTCCCATGTGACAGCCAGCCAGCTCATCCGTAGACACACACACACACACACACACACGCACACACACACGCCGCTCACCCTTACCGCGGTGATCAGACAGGGGGAGGGGGCGGGGTTTAGAGGGGCGGTGTGGTTAGTGGGGCGGGGCTGGAGGGAGGCGGGGGAACGGCAGCAGCGGGGAGGTGTGGCTCCAGCGGGGGCGGGGGGCGGGGGGGGGGGGGGAGGGGTCCCCCTCGGCGTTACCTTCTTAAAGAAGGGGAGGCGGTGGGCGTTTGCCTGGGGGGAGGTGACACTGCCCGCGCTGGCCCTGGGGGAGCGGGAGTCTGCCTGGGGTTCAGAGGGCTCCTCCGAGTCCAGGTCCAGGGGCTCAACGTCAAAGCCCACCGTGGACATTTCCACGTGAGCTGGGGGGCGGGGCAAGGCGGGGTGGGGGCGGGGTCAGGGGGAGGTGGGGGGCGGGGCAGGAACCAGGTAAATATGGGAGGGAGAAAAAGGGAGAGGGGAGAGAAAGAGGGAGGGTGGAGGCAAAGGGAGGGGGGGAGGAGAAAAGGGAGAGGGGGAAAAGGAGGGAGAGGTGGAGGGAAAAGGAGAGGGGCAGAAAGAGGGAGAGGTAGAGGGAAAGGGAGGAAGGTAAGGACAGACAGAGAGGGTGTGGACATGGAGAGGAAAAGCAGGATGACAGAGAGAGAGAGAGAGGAGCACAGAAAGAGAGGGAGGGCAGGAGGAGGAGGAGGAGAGGAAAGTCATGGCTCAGGTTTGGTGAAATACAGGAAAATACCCAGGTACTGAAAACAGATGCGGAAAAAACACCCAGATAGGAGAAACAGGAAGTGAAAAGGCAAGGATTTGAACAAATGGGAAGTGGATAAGATGAGAGAATAATAATAATAATAATAATAATAATAATAATAATAATAATAACCATCCACCATCAGGCCAGAGATAAAGGTATATGAGGGTGATATAGTGATAGAGGGACACTATAAAAAAGAAAGAGGAAAGAGACAAAAGAGAGAGAGAGAGAGAGAGAGCGAGAGGAAGAGAGAGAGATAAGCACTATGTAGGGCTGGTGGGTAAGGTGTCTGCAGGGCTGATGGGAGAGGGGTATAGGTGCGGGGTGGGGCGGGGTGGAGTGGGGTGGTGCTGGGCGCTCAGATACATGTTGGGGGTTCGTGCTGGATCCTGGGGGTGGGACAGGGATGAACAGCAGGGGGCGGGGGTCTGCCAGGATAAGGGGCTGGGTTTTGGGGGGTAGCATAAACGCTGGGGAGACCACTGATTATCCTGTAGCCGACGGTGCAACCCAGCAACACTTCAACAGCGTGGAGGCCATTCACACAGAGGTGTCTTTAAGACCGAACAGGAGCAATGACATACGTGCTGTTGGCTTTGCCCAACTCAGAGCACTGGCTTTGATAGCTCAGGGTAAATCCTGGCATTTCTCTAAAGTTCTACTATTTTCCACTCTGATATCTGTCCACATTTTTTTCCAAAACTCCCCTCTTTTTAAGTCCTGGGGTTGTTTTTTATATCAATTTTTTATATATTATTTTTATTTTATTTTACATTTACCACTCTATTTTCAGTTCTGAAAAGAATCAGCCCTTTACAAAGCATTGAGCTCCCTTCAAGAATAAGAACTTTGGGACTCAGTTGATACCACAACCGTGTTTATAACAGGAAGCTGACAAAACACAAAAACATTTCCTGTTCTAGGTTACTTCCTGTGCTTCACACTAATTACAGGAAGTGAGAATTGTCGCTCTTCAAACCACACTAAGAGTCATGGCATGCTTTTTAAAAGGCTTCATCACATCACAAGCACACTGACAGCATAGGTATGAGAAAGCACTGGAGGTGATACAGCGTTATCGTGCTACACACACAGAGCAAGAGCAACCGCTGCAAGGGTCGCAGCCGCGCTCTTAATTTGGCAGAAATGAGCGTGGCCAGCCCTGTTTCCTGCCGGTGACGTCATCCTCACCTGTGCCGGGGGGAGTGGGTCTGCGCGTTCCCGTGGCAACGTCGCCCAGGCTGGAGCTTCCCCCAGACTTACTGCGATGGAAACAGGACAGTGACCGACTGTGCAGTTCACTCACACACATACAGCACACAGCTCATCTGAACGGGAAGAGAGTTGCTCGGGGTACACAGGGTGACAGTTTGAGGGGGATAGAGTAATTAAACACTCATTTAGGGTGAATGGGGTGTGATGTTTTTATATACGGCAGGTGTCCTCGTCCCTGGTGCTGAAGAGCCGCAGGATCTGCTGGTGCTTTTTGTTATCCGCACTTCATTGGTCAGCTGAAGCAGCTGATTGCACAGTTAACTCACCTCGCCTGGTTTCTCGATTGCGGGCCTTAAGGTTAAAACCAGACCCTGCTGCTCTCTGGGGCCAAAACTTGGTGACCCCTGATACAGGCTGTTGGGTGGGTGGATTTTGTGCTGGTGTGATGGCGCTGGTAGGATAGCACAGGTGTAGTGGCGCAAGTGAGACCCACCTGGAGCTGAGGCGGTTCTGTCTCATTCTCTGCTCCTGCAGCAGCCGGGTGTTCTCCAGCTTCACGGGGCTGGGGATGAAGCCCACCTCACAGCCCTCCTTCACCAGGCGCCCGATCCACCACTCGTTATTATACTTCTGCAGACAGAGGGAGCAGCAGCAGCTCCGTCAGCTTCCAGGCTAACGCCCAGCAGCACTCGGGGCCAGACTTGCTAAAGGATTGCTACTGCTTTTCCAACACAAAAGCAGTTTGCTGCCAGGTCACAACATCGATGCTGTATTTACTAAACGATCGCAATTTTCCACCTGTCCGTCGGTGTTAATATTCTTTCCACAGTTGGACCAACACCCGTGTATTTTGCCCTCGTAAAGCGTTTTCCTTATGTACACCATCTAACATCATGCTATCTTTATATCTTCTGCTGTTCATTTTATTATACCTAATGAACTCATTTTATGTGATGTCACTCCAAATCTTTATCCTCTCCGTTGGTGTTCATTTCCGTGCTATAAAATGGCATCGTGAAGCTGTACCTTGTTGGCTATTACCTACATTTCCTGATTTATATTTCCTGCTATTACCTACATTTCCTGATTTATATTTCCTGCTATTACCTACATTTCCTGATCTGCTCATTTATGTTTTCTTTTTCTTGTAGTTCCCTCGCTACCCTTGAAATGTGGGCGTGTAAGCATCCCACATTTTTTCTGACCCTTTTCATGACTGTCTCCTACCGCAAAATTGCAAATGAGGATGTTGTCTCGGTGAATCGGTCGGTAATGTGTTAACATCTGCGACCGCAACAGAGCCGCAACGCAGCCAATGTGTTTGCGATGCGACTGCTTCCTTAGTAAATCTGGGCCTCGGCGCATTATCAGCATTACAGATATGGGTTCTGCTGATGCATAGAGAACTAGTCTCAGAACCCAAGCGAGCAGAGCCACAGAGATCTCAGTACGCTCTCCCCTTACAGCCTGGGGATAGCACCCACTGTAGCAGGGATAGCTGCGCCAGTGGTGTGCCAGTTTGGACACTCGTCAGACTCTCAGTTGGCAGCTTGAGGAAGCGTGACGTTTGACACACGCCCCCTCTCACTATTCAACCAATATCCTTCGTATTAAGTTTCTCATGTTCTACACTCTGTCTTAAAGTTTCTCTAATTCTACCCAGTGCCTTGAAGTTACTTTCATTTGAGCCAGTGTCTTAAAGTTTCTTACATTTGACCCTGTGTCTAAAAAGTTTGTTCACTGGTTTAAAATTCCACCTCTGCCTCCTCTGACCTGCCTTCAGTGAGCGGGGATCCCTTATAAATTATTAGTCACATCCTGACAGGTCGACTGCTCTGAACTGCACCACTTCCATCAGGGTGAAAGCAGAGAGGCATATGCCTGACACTTGAGAAGTTAATACCCAGGTTAGAGTAATGGCTCCCAGAGGATCATCTGTGGATGGACTGGGGAGTGGCCCTGAGTTTGACTGACAGCCGCATGACCCTCCCCCCCCCTGACCTCTTTGATGTGCAGGAAGTCTTTGGCCTCGAAGGAGATGGCCATGCCCGCCACTGGAACGTCATCGTTGGGACCCGAGTTGTAGCCGACATTAGTCCTGACAGCAAAGGCAACAGGTTTGGTCTGTGGTGGGCAGAAGAGAGAAAGGGAGGGATGGATAGAGAAAGAGAGAGAGAGAGAGAAAAGCAGGGTGGGAAAGAGAGAGAAATTATGATATGAGGTAGAGACATGAGACATTCCCCTCATGCTGACTGTTGGGAGTTGGTAGACGTTTGGAGTAACTTGCATCGAATGTGAATGTCACACATGCCATAACGGGGTTTCTGAGAAACTTCAACCCTTGCAAGCTCTTAGAAATAACCCGACATCTATGTATAGTGTTTTGTTCTGAACTGAATAGAGACACTGAGTCAGACAGAATCTTAGGATGTAAAAATGACAGTAAGACAAAAGTGTGACACAAATAACTGTCTTTCAAGCACATGTTAAATATATTTCAGTTTGCGTGGGTGGGGACAAACGAGGACAGTCTCTCTGGTGAGAGGACGGCGATGATGACAGGCGTGTGACAGGCCGCGCCCCCTCACCTTGGCCTTCTCGAGCGTGGCGAGGGCTTGTCTGTCGGCCTCCTTCCTCAGGGCCTCGGGGTCCTCCTCCAGGGACACGTCCGAGTCAGAGGGGCGGCTGGTGTAGGAGTCTGCAGAGCCCTGGGGCAGGGAGCAAGAGAGAGGGAACAGCTTAGAGTACACTCTCCCAGAAGAGAGGGAACAGCTTAGAGTACACTCTCCCAGAAGAGAGGGAACAGCTTAGAGTGCACTCTCCCAGAAGAGAGGGAACAGCTTAGAGTGCACCCTCCCAGAAGAGAGGGAACAGCTTAGAGTGCACTCTCCCAGAAGAGAGGGAACAGCTTAGAGTACACTCTCCCAGAAGAGAGGGAACAGCTTAGAGTGCACTCTCCCAGAAGAGAGGGAACAGCTTAGAGTGCACCCTCCCAGAAGAGAGGGAACAGCTTAGAGTGCACCCTCCCAGAAGAGAGGGAACAGCTTAGTTTACACTCTCCCTGGAGAGAGGGAACAGCTTAGAGTACACTCTCCCAGAAGAAAGGAAACAGCCCAGAGTACACTCTCCCAGAAGAGAGGGAACAGCTTAGAGTGCACTCTCCCAGAAGAGAGGGAACAGCTTAGAGTGCACCCTCCCAGAAGAGAGGGAACAGCTTAGTTTACACTCTCCCTGGAGAGAGGGAACAGCTTAGAGTACACTCTCCCAGAAGAAAGGGAACAGCCCAGAGTACACTCTCCCAGAAGAGAGGGAACAGCCCAGAGTACACTCTCCCAGAAGAGAGGGAACAGCTTACCATACAGTCTCCCAAAAGAGAGGGAAGAGCTTAGAGTACACTCTCCCAGGAGAGAGGGAACAGATTACAGAGTACAGCACGATTAAAAAAAACGTGCCATATAAAATGTGTTGGCAAAGTTTGTTACTATCAAGTAAATATATAAGTCAAATTTTATAGAAACCTGAATTGGCATAAAACTGAAATCATTAGAACAGCAGGCCATCATATCTGGACAAAATTCCCAGCTTTAGATTTACACCAATTTCCATTGGATATTGACAGAAATTCCCAGCCTAAAATAGACCAGATTTATCATGTCACCCCCACAACTGCTCTGCCACATATAAAATGCATTGCCAAAGTTATCGCGTTACAATCACATAATATTGGACATTTATGTGAACGTACCACAAACTTTTGAGTGCACAATCGTGTCTGTATCATGAATGGGCAAGCTTAATGCAACAAAGATCTCAGCAGCAGCAGATTTCATATCAATCATATCAAAGTGTACTGTCTGTCAGACAGAAGCCGTAAAGAAGAGCGATGAAAGCAGGAAGATTTCAAATTTTAACTTATGCATTTTTTTTTAAATGACACGCAATCTAACGACAAGGCGTCTGCAACGGGCTGGTCGACCACAATTGTGCAGGTGCATGCGTGCGTATCTGCATGCGTGCATATGCGGGCGTGCACAGGAAGCGCCTGCGCAGCTGTTGCGGTCGCCCTGCGGGCTGACAGACGCAAGCAGACAGCAGCGGACTCGGTGGAAAGCGCCACCGCGCCAGGCCAGGAGGAAGTAAACGCTGTGCGTGTCCCTCACTTCCATTCCTCGCTTTCCCCCAGGCGCTAAACCCACACACAATATACACACACACATGCACGCACGTATGTGCGCATACACACACACACACATTACACACACACGCACACGCGCACGCATGCACACACACACATACACACATACACACACACACACAGTATACACACACGCACGCACGTATGTGCGCACATACACACACACACACACACACGCACGCGCGCATGCATGTGCACATACACACACACACACACACACAATATACACACACGCACGCATGTGCGCATACACACACACACACACATTACACACACACGCAGGCGCGCATGCATGCACACACACACACACACACACGCAGGCGCGCACGCATGCACACACACACAATATACACACACGCACGCATGTGCGCATGCACACACACACACGCACGCACGCACACACACACATACACACACACACAATATACACACACGCACACATGTGCGCATGCACACACACACACACACACACGCATGCATGTACACACACACATACACACACACACACACACACACACAATATACACACACGCACGCATGTGCGCATGCACACACGCACACACACACAGACACGCATACTCGCACACACACGCACACACATAAACACGCATACATGTACACACATGCACACACATGCACACACCCAATACACACACGCACACGCACACACACGCACACACACACACACTCAGGGCTCCGCTCTGCTGGGTGTAGAGGCTGGTATGTCCCGCTCCTGCCACTCAGTGTTCTCTCGCGGGTGTGATCACGCCTCCTAAAAAAAGAGTTCCGCACGCAGCGCGCGATAAAGAGAGCAGACACCTGCCATACAGACCGTCCCGCAGCAGGAGGAGCACAGAGACCGGCAGGAGAGGACAGTGAGAGCAGTGACCGGCAGGAGATACAGTGAGAGCAGTGACTGGCAGGAGAGACAGTGAGAGCAGTGACTGGCAGCAGAGACAGTGAGAGCAGTGACTGGCAGCAGAGACAGTGAGAGGAGTGACTGGCAGTAGGGACAGTGAGAGCAGTGACTGGCAGCAGAGACAGTGAGAGGAGTGACTGGCAGTAGAGACAGTGAGAGGAGTGACTGGCAGTAGAGACAGTGAGAGCAGTGACTGGCAGTAGACAGTGCAGTGACTGGCAGCAGAGACAGTGGTGCAGTGACTGGCAGTAGAGACAGTGAGAGCAGTGACTGGCAGTAGAGACAGTGAGAGGAGTGACTGGCAGTAGAGACAGTGAGAGCAGTGACTGGCAGTAGACAGTGACTGGCAGCAGAGACAGTGAGAGGAGTGACTGGCAGTAGAGACAGTGAGAGCAGTGACTGGCAGTAGACAGTGCAGTGACTGGCAGCAGAGACAGTGGTGCAGTGACTGGCAGTAGAGACAGTGAGAGCAGTGACTGGCAGTAGACAGTAAGTGCAGTGACTGGCAGTAGAGACAGTGAGAGGAGTGACTGGCAGTAGACAGTAAGTGCAGTGACTGGCAGCAGAGACAGTGGTGCAGTGACTGGCAGTAGAGACAGTGAGAGCAGTGACTGGCAGTAGACAGTAAGTGCAGTGACTGGCAGTAGAGACAGTGAGAGGAGTGACTGGCAGAGACAGTGGTGCAGTGACTGGCAGTAGAGACAGTGAGAGCAGTGACTCCCAGAGCAGTGAGAGCAGTGGCAGTAGACAGTGAGAGGAGTGACTGGCAGAGACAGTGGTGCAGTGACTGGCAGTAGAGACAGTGAGAGCAGTGACTCCCAGTAGAGACAGTGAGAGCAGTGACTGGCAGTAGACAGTGAGAGGAGTGACTGGCAGAGACAGTGGTGCAGTGACTGGCAGCAGAGACAGTGAGAGCAGTGACTGGCAGTAGAAACAGTGAGAGCAGTGACTGGCAGGAGAGACAGTGAGAGCAGTGACTGGCAGAGACAGTGAGAGCAGTGACTGGCAGTAGACAGTGAGTGCAGTGACTGGCAGAAACAGTGGTGCAGTGACTGGCAGCAGAGACAGTGAGAGCAGTGCCTGGCAGGAGAGACAGTGAGAGGAGTGACTGGCAGAGACAGTGGTGCAGTGACTGGCATGAGAGACAGTGAGAGCAGTGACTGGCAGTAAGGAGGGGGTCAGTGGATGGAGGGGACAGAGGGGGGGGGGGGGGGGGGGGGGGGGGGCTCTGTATTGGAAACTCCCAGGGGAGGAAATAGAGGGATTATCACACTAGGGAGCAGAGCTTTGAGCACATTATTCCTCTCAGCCTACTCTTCCATTCGCTCTCCCTCTCCACCCCTTCCTCTCTCACTCACCCACTCCCCCTTATCTCTCTCTCTCTCTCTCTCTCTCTCTCTCCACAGCCCTGAGGCAGTTAGACCCTCAGGCGTGTAAAAACAGCCCGTTGTACGTTACACATTACACTGCGGGGGTCCTTACGGGTACTAAGTACTCAAGATGCCATCATAATGAGGTGCCAAGACAACCAAGGAAAAAAAGTCAATATTTATCTGCCGAGCGAGGTGTGGCTGGCCGCCATCCGCGGGCTGATTTACGGCTGTGCACTCGACTCCTTATTTAAGGGACCGTTGAGAGGCACCGAGGGAGGGGCCGTAACGATAATAAAAATCAAAGGAAAGTACTTTATGGACTCCCCCTGCCAAGACCCCCCCCCCCCCCCCCGTACTCTGGCAGGTGGCATTCCTGCAATCTCAATCTACACTGCACCGGCCAGCGTATGTCACTGTAAAGAGAGAGAGTGGCGAAACCGGCTATATTTCCCCTCAGGGATCCTCTTCAAATATACGATCTTCCTGGAAACACATAAAAATCAATCCTGAGCTCTCGTTCGGACAGAAACCATTACGACGGTAAGTTAACGATCCCTAAGGCGGCACTTTAGCTCGGCAAATTAGCGTTCAGCTAACGGCCGCGTTGCCGGCATTCCGCGCGGGGTCTGAACGTGCGACCCGGTAAAAGGGGGGGATCTCGTTCCCCCCGTTTCTGGCGGAGCCGGCGAAATTCACAGGTTTAGCGGTTTCGTTTCGATCGGCGGCCGGTTTAAGCCTCCCGGCGCTCGACGTGTTTAGGCAGCTGTTCCCGTATCAGCCTCGGTTTCGAGCCCCCCTGTGGGTGCTGCATTCGCAGATAACCGCACGGTCCCAGCTCTCGGCCAATCCGTGTGAGTGAAAGAGAGCCTCTCGCTTAAGGGGTCTCTGGACAGAGCTAGTGTTCCCGCCTCCGTAGGCATGTGCTGGAAAGGCGTTCACCGGAGTCCAACATAAAAACAGTCCTCCGAAACCCGGTTCTTGTTCGTTCAATATTACACGGCTTTGTTTACTTTGGCTCACCTAAAGTTGAACTCTGAGCATTTAGCATGTTTTTTTTTTTGCTAGCCCCACCTGTGTTACATCTCACACTATAACCCCTCACGCATTTACTTCTCAAAAATATTTCTCTTTCTTTGGGAAAGGAGTGCAACTACATTTATAATCACAACATGAATTCAGCACACGCACAGGTTTACACACATTATGCTGAGTTACAATAGCCTTGGATTACGCTTTCCAGTTATACATTTTTAATGCATGTTTTGCCCACTATCCAAACGGCGATCGCCAGTCCCTTCAAATTCCCCCCAGGTTTATGAAGAGCGCTTTGATATGAGCAGCGGTTGGGTGAATATGGGTCAGCGGTTGTGTGTCGTGCTCCGCGGTGTCCGGGGTGTGAACACGCATTACAGCTAAGCGGGCTAGCTGCTGAATATTACATGTGCCACGCTCCCCCTATAGAGCAGATGTCCTTTCATTATGCCACCCGATACGCTCTTTTCTCCTGGGTTTGGAAGGGCCCGCGCCTCTGTGGCCCCTCCTCGGGGGGGGGGGGGGGGGGGGGGGGGGGCGCCGGAGGGAGCGCGTGTCTCCGCCGAACCGCGCCGCTAGCCGCCGCTCTGCTAACGCTCAGCCGCTCGTGAGCCCGGCTCCAGCCCGAGCAGCGGGCTTCACGGGCACCTGCTGCAGCCAGACCCCTGCCAGGCCACTGCCAGGCCACCACCAGACCACCCAATCGGCCGGAGGAGCCTCTAACCGGTGCCAGTGGTCTCCAACCCTGATCCTGGGGAGCTACAGGGTCTGCTGGTTTTCATAGTGACTCTGCACTTCATTAATCAATCAGAGCAGTTGATTACACAGTTAACTCAACCCACCTGGTGTCTTGGGTCTCAACTGGGTGCTGATTTTAAGGTGAAAACAAAAAGCAGCAGACCCTGTAGCTCTCCAGGACCAGGGTTGGAGACCACTGCTCTAACATGACTCAGACGAGGACAATCCTGCCGACTGAGACTCCTCCCTCCCTGGGTGACACCACGGCACCCCCCTCCCCCCCCCCCAACACAGCTGAATCCACACAGCTGACTGTGAGAAATCCCTACAAGCATTACAGCTACGATCAAATTCCCAATCCGCCCCATATGTTTATGATGATTATTTTAAGTTTGAGACATTTAACTTGGCTGCACAATGACTTGCCCATTAAGGACAACACACATTTATTGACTGACTGATTGAATGAAGTTGTTTCTCAGGTTTCTCCTGGATCAGTGCGTATCAGACTGCAACGTCATCTCTTCTGTTAATAATTGTGACATACGCATTGTCCGTGTAACGCCATTTGTGCGCGCAGCTATCTTCTCGCCGCGTCTTTCTCGTAAGATATTTTAACCTCAGCGAGGCTCAGCTGGGTAGATTCAGAGGTTAACAGATGAAACCAACTTTCACCCTCGTTTTGTTAGCGAGAAACCCATTCTACCTGATGTTAAACGAACCTAGCGACAGCCTCCATAACATCCACATTCATTCTGTAACTTGAGGTCGTGAACAAGGTCTCAATAAAGTGGGCAAGTACTTTTTCCCAGCACTGTAACTGTCTGAAAATACCGGAAGCAGAATGCAGAGAGGCAGCACGGGGGGGGGGAAACGAGAATTTCAACAGACGCCGCTTGTTCCTCCATTCCACCCGACCCCTCGCGCCTCGCGGTGACCCCTGGAGGGGCGGTGACGGGCGCGCGTTTTCGCGAGCGGCTTCCTTTTACGTAAGCCGCCTTGTTTTTCGTACGTCAGTCCGCCCCCCCCCCCCCCCCGCCTCTCTCCAGAGCCGAGCGCGGACTGGAATGTGCCGGCAGCTGACGGGGGGGGGGGGGGGGGAGCGGCCGAAACGGGTGAGTCATCAGGTGCGATTCGTTTTTTAAATAGAGGTGAGGGCGCTCCGCGCAGGGCACGCGTCAGGAAGTCGGATTGTTCGCTGAGGAGTCACGGCACGCGCGCCCCACCTCCTCCAGGATGAGCGTCCGAACGGTCTCTCGCGACGCTCGTTTCTTCACACGTGCGCCGCAAAAAATTACGAACGCATTTTTAAAGAGTAGCCATGACTCACGTATTTGTCATGACTCCAGCACAATTTTGTTTCATTTTCAAAGACACTGTGAGTAACTGTAAACCAGTAGTGGCTACTTTCCAATGGCAGTACCACACAGTATGTTGTACAGACACACACGCACGCACACACACACATACACACACACGCATACGCGTTGCGCCAGATACACACACACACAAACACACCCACACACACATACATACACACACACATGCACACAAACACACACACACACACACACATGCACACAAACACACACACACACACACATTGAAGCAAACACCTCAGCTCTCTCACACACGCGCGAGACTTCCCGTTTGGACCCTGACTCATGCCGTCTTGCCCAGGCCTGACTATCTCTCACATTCGAAAGGTGGATCAGTTTTGCTTCCCAATGAGTGGCAATGTGCAATTAAAGTGATATCAGCTGCTGTCTGTGCCAAGTATCCCTCCTATACTCGATGGAACAACTCCCCATTGGACGAAAAATACCCCCCCCCCCCCTTGTTGCCACTACCCTCAACAAATCCTGACTCATTTCAACCTTGTGATCTGCGCATTGGTCGCAGCCAATGCTCTCTCCATTTAGAAAAAAAACAAAAAATCATTAAACAGGGGATCAGAGGTCACGGTTGAGTCTACACTGCCAAAGAGGACAGAGGCAGGCCTGGACACGAAGTACGGCCTAAAAATACAACGGGGCTGCCTGCCACCGCCGGCCGAAAATATTGCGGGTGATAAATGGTGGGGTAGGTCCGGCTGGTGATGGAGGTGGTGGCGCTGGGGGGGTGTGGAGGGGCGGAGTAGGTTTACAACTCAATTTATTTCAGCTAGTATTAATATCACACTAAGTACACTAATATACAGTGAGCAAATGAAAAGGGATTTTCTTACCTCAAACATCGGACAGTCTAATGGTAACCCCTACTGACAGACTGAAGCTTTTCCCCATGAAGGTAGTTAACTAGAAAGAGATCAAACACTGTCGCCATGTTTGCTGTTCTGCCTCAATCAAAAGCGGACAAAGCTCGGCCATGGCACGCAGGAAGTCAATGAAAAATGTGTCATCTCGTTGCTTTTAACTATCTCTGTTCCGTAGCGGGGTACCCTCCTTTCATTTCGCTGAGGCGCGGCTGGCTAGCTATGCGTGCGGCGAGTATGTACAGCGCCGGGGCGGGGGGGGGGGCGGGCGAACGCACACGACCAGCTCCACGGGATGCCGGGGTAACGGAATCCTGGGATAGGGAATGCGTGTTTGCGCACCCTCGGCGGGGGGGGGGCGACGGCATGTTTAATGGCTGTTTGGGGGGGGGGGGGGGGGGGGGGGGGGGGGGGGGAGCTAGCGAATCCGTCGCGCGGGACTCGGCCGCAGTCTCCCTCTCGCCGAGTTTCCTCTCCGCGACCTTTGGCCTTTCCCATGAGGCTCCGCACACACATTATATTACATCAGTGTAACAGACGCTCTTATCCCGACTAGAGCGACTCACTTAGAGTTAATGCATTCACTCGATTTATAGGAACCAAATGCATTTGCCTGATTTATAGGACTTAAACCCATTTGCCTGATTAATATTCGCAATTCGCAGACCAAGGATATTCCTAGGCCAACGGGTACATATGCAACATCACTGAAGCACTAATGCAAATGAACTATGCTAATTGTAAATCTTGACTAAGCTAAGTGCAAATCCCCAATGCATTCACATTATATTCCCCTAACAAAACAGAAAAATTGAACCATAAGAACATCGTAACCTGAATGAACACAAAAGGTGAGGGGGTGGAGATAGGAGGGGGTGGGGCTTGTGTCGGGGGTTCACACGGTATTACGTAATCCAGGGGTCTCAAACACCAGTCCTGGAGGGCCGCAGTGTCTGCAGGTCTCTGTAGTTTCTTTTCAATCACCAGACAATTAAGGCCTTGAGAAAAAGGCGTGTGGACTCTTAGCCAACCAAAGGCTTGCGTAAATTCTTACAAAACAGGGTAACTTCTTACAAAAATCCCAGAGTTTTGAGGGGTTAAATTAATCACTAGTGCTGGAACACATCAAAAACCAGCAGACGCTGCAGCCGTCCAAGACTGGAGCATGACACCCCTGATGTAAACTAAGCAGGCCAGATTCAGGCCAGTTGAATTTTTCCATCATGTATTCACGATATGCACCTGACAAGACAAGATCAGAGAGCTGTCTCACGATCCTCAGGCAACACCATAGAAGGAGAGCAAATAGTAATCAGATGATATTTATTAAGTTATACTGAATAAATAACTTGCCACCGACTAAAGGATTAGTAACCTGGAAGCAACAGTTTAATTGATCTAAATAAACCAAAATTCAATTTGTTTTCGTAAAACAGCGAGAGAACAGGCCGCAAAAACACGAGCACCTCTCTCCTCCCTAAATAATCATTATTTTCCTGTGCTCCTGGTTGAATTGGGCCCTATAGGTACATTATGCAGCAGCTACTCTGTGGGAAAAAATACAAATTATGATGTTCATTACACTCATATGAATGAACTGCGTACAGAGACTATAAGGCAAAGTTGTCTTTTGAGAGTCCTGGCAAATTTCCAGAAAATATTTTACAGCCCCTTTTCAGATTACACGTAATCAAAACACATTCCTCAGCGAGCCAAAATTAATCTTCTAACAGTACAAGATATAGAGCATAAACTTTTATGAGACTAAGCTTTTCAACAATGTTTAAGAATTTGAGTTCTACGCAAATGAATAAAACAAGTCTTTGCATGCTTGCCTTATTTATTAAAATATAAAGTAAGGGTGTAATAAACTATAAACAAACTAAACTATGAACAAATCACACAACATGCAGGCAATTGTTATTGGATAACTATCACTTGCGCTGCTCGAAGGTGAGCATTAGGTCTGAGGGCAGGTTTGGTGCGTCCGGACTGCTTCAGAGTGACAGCGAGCGTAAGCCTGTAAGGGCTGCCTAAGGTGAACCCGTCTCAGAAAGGGACAGGGGCCTTGCAGTCCAGGGTGGGAAAATCCCTTCGCCCCAAAGTAAGTCAGACACACCGCGGCCTGCAGTAGACCTCCTCGCCCCATTCTCGTTCTTCCGTTTCACTACCGCTCTTCCCCCACAAGCCTTCATCACCGACACTAACCGAACCGGAGGTGTGGAACCGAACCGAACCGAACCGAACCGCTTCAGCGCGGAGCGAACGTCAAGCGGCCGAAACCCTCCCGCCGGCGCGGTCGCGGTCGAGGCGGACTTACCGGCTCCGAGTCGTCGAGGCCGTACAGGTACATCGCGGCGCGGACGGGCGGGCGGCGGCGGCGGCGGAAAGCGCCGGAACCGCCTCCTCCTCCTTCAGAGCCGCCGCAACAGGTCCGCGGAGAGAGAGCGCCGGGGGGGAGAGAGAGAGCGCGCCGGGGGGGAGAGAGAGAGAGCGCGGCTGCCCTGAGTCACGCGGGGGACGGGTCAGCGGCGGCGGCGGCGGCGCGGCGGAACAGAGCTAACAGATCGATCCTTTATGAGAGACAGAATAAACAGAGCCGCGGAGGAGGAGGAGGAGGAGGAGGAGGAGGGAGGGGAGGAGGAGCGCGGCGGCGGCGACGGCGGGTGTGTGGATGCTCCGCCGGGAGCTCTCGCTGACTAACTGCGAGGGCGGTAGGAAAGAGCCGGGCTGGGAGAAAGCCCAGACCGTCAGAAACTCTCCTCTCTTTATCTCTCTCTCTCTCTCTCTCTCTCTCTCTCTCTCTCCTTCTCTCTTTCTCTCTCTCTGTCTGCCTTTCTTTCTTCCCCCTCTTTCTTTCTTTCTTTCTTTGCGTCAGGGGTGTCTGCCTCTAATTTAGCTCCCTTGCTTCACTTCACAGCTCCCGTTCAAAATAGCTCCCCACCAGCTGATTCTATTCTGGGGCCGTCATTGGCTGAGCCAGGGTAGTCTCCCAGCTACTGTCATAGTAACCGGACCAGTTGCTTGGTACAGTAAGAATGAGAGAGAGAGAGAGAGAGAAAGGGAGAGGGAGAAAGAGAGAGAGAGAAAGTGTGTGCGAGAGGAGAGAGAGAGAGAGAGAGAGAGAGATATGAACAAAACAGAGAGACTGAGGTAGAAAATTAAATGAAAGATGAAACTAGAATTAGAACTGAACAGAAACCAAGTACATTTATAAAATGTACTGTATTTATTTATTTGACAGGGACAGCGAGCACCAACTTGGCTCTTCCAGAATTATCCATAAAGTTAATTTCATCTGTTGTCCCTAGGCAAGTAACATAAAGTACAAATGACTGGATTAGGACCTTGGGATAAATGTTGAACCTGCAGAACTGTTATATTATATCAAGCAGACCTTTTTTTTTTTTTTTTTTTTACAAAAAGAAGTCAGAGATGTAGTAAAGGAAAGTAAGAAAAGATATACAGCCTTCATTCAGATGCACTTTGACCCTGCCAATGATTGGCTAACAGCATAATAACCGTGCAGTACCAAAGCCTGTGTAACGTACTGATCTCAAGAGCCTGTTGCTCTCAACAGGCAACAAGCCAGCTCTGAAACAGTTACATCAATGTGCATATCAGCCTCTGTCCACATCCGCTCACCCAGCAATGAGGAACTCAATTCAGCAGGCATGTGACGCAAGCAATAAAAATTTAAAAAAGAGAATGAAACCAAAACAAAAGTCTGCAGTGCTTTTAAAATAGCGTGTGACAAAAGAAAAAAGTATGTGGTGAATGTACAATTGGCTGGAATGCCATTGCAAAATGTCATGCCTGTAGTGAAAAAAAGACTCTTTCTTTTTTGATAGGAGCAAACAAGTCTAATGGAAGCTTTGTAATGTGGAGCTAGCATTTCAATGTGGTAGATCCAGAGCTATGCTGAATCACATCGAAAATAAGCAGCTACAAGAAATGAGAACAACAAAACCTGCTCAAGGCATGCCCTGCTATCCAAAATGACATTACCCAGCTTTACACTTTGACCAAATTCAATGATGAAATGTTTTCATTTTGACAGTTCAACAATAACAACTGGCCTCACTAACCAATAAGCAGCAATTTAAGTAAAAAGCACATCCCTAGAGTTGAGTGACTCAAGGCACTTCATCATGGGAACTTGAAGGTAACTTGAATTGCCCTTAATGAACCATCATTCCATTTCATTACAGGCAGGCCACAATATACTGAATGTGGGAAATTTGTCTCTAAGTCACATAAGAAGTAAAAGAACACACTTCAAAAAATTGATATGATTTATTGATGCCCTCCAAGATTTTATCTGACCAGCTTAGTCAAGTTCAAACAGGAAAGTATACATTTCCCAACTAACCAAAAGACCAAAAGACTTCATCCAGCTACAAACTTGGAAATGTGAAAAAGCTTTTGCACAGCTCTTTCAGTTGGGAGTCCCAGTTGTTTAACCACTAAGTCACACTTAAGCTGCCACATAATATATATAATATCACATATCATAAAAACTCTGTGATAACCCTAACCCTAACCATGACCACAGACACCACTAGGCTCTCATCCAGTAAAACAATACTGAACACTGCATGTACACTAATTCACTCAGCTGCTGAGCCACAAGGAAAAGATGTTGATGAAGAAAAATGGGAAATTGTTGCAGGTGTAGCTGAATGCACTCCTCATTCTTATTCTACACCACTGTCAGGTCCCCCTTGAAAAAAGAGATTTCAATCTCAGTGGGGTTTTCCTGGTTAAATAATGGTTAAATAAAATAAAAATAAAACATTTAACTGACTGCAAAGTAAAGACGTCTCCACAAATCAGCCCAAACCAGCACAGAGTGACTACGCCTCTCCTCAGTGCCCAAATCTGCACACCCCTGGTGCTAAACTAACGGGTGGACAAGAAAATAAAATAGTTCAGCAAAGGAAGATTTCCCTGAGGGGACAGTTTGTGTTCACGTTGTTGTCACATTTGTAAGAACAGTGGCTTCTGTTAACTATTCTTTGAAACACAAAGCACCCTCATGTGAATGAGATTCAGAACCCGCTCAACCCAATAAGTGGCTGCTTAGGGGCTCCATGACCACCAGGGGGCCGCTAATTATTTAAAAATATAGACACTATTTATAATGCTGGGTTGGGGGCGAACCAAAATCAAATCCAGCAAAGGGCCATTCAAGGGCTGAGGCCAGCACTGGTGAGACTACTTACACTGCTTGGAAATGATAAGACATCAATTCCACAACAATATCATTAGTCCATACTTTTACCTCTTTACTAGTTTTCGTGCTGAAACTAAAAATATACAGTTCCTTCCAAAATTCAATAATAGGTCTTCTTATAATGCTTTATTGGTCATTTTTCTCCTGCTTGTTTTTTTTTGTATTGTGTCATTTAGCCTGTAGCATGGGAATCAAAATGCTTGTGTTTCCGTGTGACAACACGTAACTTCAGTGACACAGAAGTGACAGTACAGCAGATAAGCTAGGCCTGTGCTATCAGTGGTTAGCATGCGCATTCTAATCATCCCATCCCCTCAGTGCAGAGTGGCCTCATAGCGTCGTAGCGCTGCAGGTGCGTTGCGTGGTCCAAACGGTAAAATGCTAAATCCGCAGAACTGATTTCCAAACAGGGAGTGAGCACAGCCTTCACACACAGGAATGGCAGCTATGGGCTTCTCAGCGTTCTCTCTCTGCCAGATCAATACATTTAACATTACATTACATTACAGGAACTTAGCAGTTGCCCTTATCCAGAGCGACTTACATATTGCACCCATTTATACAGCTGGATGTATACTGAAGCAATGCAGGTGAAGTACCTTGCTCAAAGGTACAACGGCAGTGTCCTACCCGGGAATCGAACCGGTGACCTTTTAGGTTACAAGACCAGCTCTTTACCCATTACACTACACTGCCACCTTGTATCAATGAAAAAAGCCAAGTGACCCCGTGAGAGGTCCTCAAAGCTGATATGTTTGAAAGTTCAGTGCGAGTGTCAGCAGCATGACGAGCGCAGACAGGAAGTCAGAAAGAAGCAGAGCACTTCTTCCACAGGCCAGAACATATACTTCCTGTTTAAGAGTTTGGCGAAGAAGAAGCCGAAGGAGAGACTTGCTCTGTGGTTTTTAGATGCGCCAATGCAGATACATAAAAATTAATTCAGTTTTAATGCCACATTTAGGAAAGTTCTGGGAAGTGAAAGTATCAAACATGTATGTGTATCCTTTGTAAACAGAGGAAGTAACTGTTAGAAACTTTGCTTCTTAGATTCTCAGATACTGTATCACATCAATAAATAAATAAAAAAAACACACACACACACACACACACACAGAAACCTCGAGTTGTTTGCTTAACTTTATGAGCTGGCAGTCTAGCTGAGTCAGATGCCTCATTCTAAGTTTGGCCAACACATTTTCATTTAGCTGGCTAAGCTGAGAACAGATGCTTTGCTCAGATGACTCTGTAAACTAATCACACTGCCCAAATACTTCAACCTCAGGTTATAATGCAAACACTGCACTTTGTTTTTAATGCTACCATCTCCCTCTGCATCTAACTTACAACCAAAATGTACCAGTAAATGCAGCAGATTCAACCAACAGGATGTTGATGATTTTTCGCTAGTTCCTTCTCCCAGATAACAGCAAGTGAATTGCACATTTAAAATATAAACATATCTAAATAAAAGATACAATCAATTTTAATCTTAAAATTAATTGATGATCAAAGCATTAGTTTATTAATGAGATCAATTAGCACGTTAATCACAACCATACCCTAACATAAACACATATCTGCATAGAACGAACAAAAAAAAAAAAACATTCCCAGAAGACATTTCTAGCAGTCAAGGTAGACTGTCAGGTAAATCCAGTTTAGATGCGGACCCGTCCCACCATTCTGTGCAGTATTGCTATCAGCTCCACTGTGTGAATGCATTTGCACCACTGTGTACCACACGCCTGTGTGGCCTGCAGGCCCTGAGCTCTCCCTGTGGGACTGGCAACCCACCTCTGATCAGATCATCCCAGCGATTCCTTCCCTTCCCATCTCCCTCAGCCTCGATGGGATGAGATGCTGAACTCAAACCCTGTCCAGGCTGCTGTGGCCTGAATTCTACTCAGGGTCTACAAATCTCTCACTCACTCAGATAGACAGACAGTAAAATCACTCACTCACTCACTCACTCACTCAGACAGACAGACTGACAGACAGTCAAATCACTCACTCACTCAGACAGACAGACAGTCAAATCACTCACTCACTCACTCACTCAGACAGACAGACTGACAGACAGTCAAATCACTCACTCACTCAGACTGACAGACAGTCAAATCTCTCACTCACTCAGATAGACAGACAGTAAAATCACTCACTCACTCACTCACTCAGACAGACAGACAGACAGTCAAATCACTCACTCACTCACTCAGACAGACAGACAGACAGACAGTCAAATCACTCACTCACTCAGACAGACAGACAATCAAATCACTCACTCACTCACTCAGACAGACAGACAGCGGAGGCAAAGGTGAGCCGAGTGGGATGGCAACATATAGTTTGAATTGTCACCGTGATGCTTTTGAAATCCATGGTAAAAACACAGCACAAGTTGAGACAAATATTAAATTAGAATGGAAGTTAAATATCCCAGGTGGTACTGAAAGGCTCTGAAAGAATATTCATTCTAATTATTGATTCATTAGCAGGATAGACCCCTTGAGATGTCACAGCTTGTTTCCAAGGGGGTCCTACAAGGATAGGAAACGCAAGAGTTGCTAACTGACCAACAATACGTTTGTCGAACAGTCAGCAGGATGATCAAGCCGCTAGTCTCTGCTGCTTCGGTTTGGGTAAGGATGCTAAGTATGCTACGCTGCTACTCCTACACCAAACAGCGCGCTCCAGCGTTACGACAGCATTGCAGGGTGAGTGCGCGGGCTGTGTGAAGGCTAAACGAGAGGACAGGACCCTGGGTAGCCGCGACAGCTAGCCGGCAGCTCTGTTTGGTACGGAACACGGACTCGTCGACGGGCGCGTCCTTATGGGCCGACGGTCGGCCCGCCCGCCGCGTGCGCCAGAACGCGCAAACGCGTGCGACGCTGTGGCGGAACCCTGGGGACGAGACAGCCCCCGATTTCTCATGACTGATCCCAAAGTGGTGGTTTTCAGGCCATAAAAGCCCAGGCACAGGCTCATAACGACACGCACTAAATGAGATCTAGCAGAGGTAAATGGCAGCCAATAACCCATACTGTTTACATTGATTGGAACTGAGATAAAGATGATTTACACTATATGACCAAAAGGATCTGGACACCCCTTGGTCGGGGGCTGTGTTTCATGGCTTGGGCTAGACCCCTTAATTTAAGTGAAGGCAAATCTTAACACCACAGCATACAATCAGATTCTAGATGATTCCGTGCTTCCCCAATATTTTGGGAAAGGCCCTTTCCTGTTTCAGCATGCACACAGTGAGGACCATACAGGAATGGTTTTTGTTGAGAACAGTATAGAAGAGCTTGATTGGCCTGCACAGAGCCCTGACCTCAACCCCACCCAGCACATGGACAGCTTCCTCTCCCTCAGTCAGCTTTCTCTCTCTCAGTCAGAGGGCACCAGTAGAGAATGTTCAGCAGTAAAGCTGGAGGCCAGCGGCTCGAGACACAGAAATTCAGCGATGTGATTTTTCCAGATTTTTCTCAGATTTTCAGTCTGAAAATCAGAAAATCTGAGAAAAATCTGGAAAATTCACAAGGACGCGGAATTTCAAGACGATCCCTTTTCAGGCTGTTCAGTCCTCTGCATCTGCGTGAGACAGTTAGGTGTCTGAGAATCAATATTTCTTGACTAATCAGGAAAAATCACTGAAAGTGATATACATGATGTAACCCTGTTCGTCCGCGGTAAGTAAAGAGACATCAAGGACCCATTAGAGACTGCGTTGCCATTGACTACAGACAAGACAATATAAACAATTAAACCAGTAACTGCGAACAGGCTCCTCGTCTTGTCCTACCCTTCCTTTCTTTCCCGCTCACACCAACAATGTTTACCAATATGTTTAACTGGCACGGCCACACGTGTGTAGTACAGCTAAAGCAATCATTTAAACAGTAACAACAACACTGCCTACACAGAACATATTTCATTTTTAAAGAACTTAAGAAATGGATGATTCTGTTAAATGAAGATTACAAAAGAATGCATATTATTATTACATAATGAAATAGTCTCCCTAATTTAATCACGTTATCTCCCTCTCTCTCTCCCTCTCCTTCTGCCTCTCTTTCTCTCCTTCTCTCCTTCTCTCTCTCTCTCTGTGACTCTCTCATCTCCTTCTGGGTCACTACTAACTGCTATAGGTATACTCACAGCCATACGTTTCCATAACTTATGCATGAGACACTGACACCCTGAAAACAAGATGGATGATTATGAATAAACAATCGCACAGAAAACAATCCGTGACCCCACCAACAACTGTCTGCACACCAGTCACAGTAACTGGAAAACACAGTGGTGGAAAATGGCTTCAGGAAGAATAACAGCACGGACGGATATTGTGACAGCCAGTACACAACACAGTCAAAGAAGTGAAATAATTAAAAGTCCGACCAAGCCTAGTTACAAAAAAAAAAATAAACAACAATAAAACGAAACTGGACTTCCGCGAATTTCTCCTGATCTGAACGACCGCGCCTGGTTTGTGAACGGACGGCAGGTTTGTTTGGGTGACTGGGATCCGTGTGTGAAGCTAGCGTAGCGGCGGGTAGGTGTGCGCGGGACAGGGGGGAGGCCGACGCAGGGGCCGGGAACGACGGGGCAGCGGGGGCCGGGAGGGAGGTCTAATTAAAAACTGCCCCACGACCCCCGGCTCCACGGCTCGGCCCCAAAATGGAACGGCGGGGCGGGAGGACGGACGGACGGACGGACAGAGAACAGGAAATCGAACCGCCCAGCAAAAAGAAAGAAATAACTTCTGTCACAACTCAGCAGTCACACACACCCACAAACCCCCGCCCCCATACACACACACACACACACACAACACACACACACGCAAACACACGCACACGCACACACACACACACGCACACACATACATACACACACAGCCCGGTAGTACAGTGACGGGCCCTGTCTAAGAGTGCGGGTTCGCGGGTGTCTGAGCGGGTGCGGGTGTCTGAGAGGGTGCGGGTGTCTGAGAGGGTGCGGGTCGCGGTCGGGACTGCGGTGGCCCTCCTTACCGCTGCCGGCCTGTGGGTTCGATCAGCTGTCTCCATTCCTCCTCCGTCCTCGATCTGCCACGTTCTCCACGCGACGGCGAGCCGATGGTGGGGGGGGGGGGGGGGGGGGGGGGGACGCAGAGCAGGTCCGGAGTAGGACGCGCGCGCACGCTGCTGTGTGTGTGTGTGTGTGTGTGTGTGTGCGCGTGTGCGTAAAAGGCAGCGACTGGAGCTCCGTACTGTATGTCTGTGTGTGTTTCGTATGTGTGTGTGTGTGGCTGTCCCCACCCCCCCCCCCCCCCCACCATAAACACAAGCTCAGCCCCCCCCCCCCTTGCCAAGAACCTGAGCCCTGTGTGGAGGAGGAAGGGCCGGGCGGGCGGGCGGGCGCAGGGGGAGAGAGAGAGAGAGGGGAGAAGGGGGGCTCGGGTTGCAGGACTTTGTGCTGCCTTTGCAAAGTGCTGTAGTATATTTAGCGCTGGCAGGACCAGGGGAAGGGGGCCTGAACAAAATCAGCCCCACAAGCAGGGCCCGGTATGCTGCTGTCAGCCTTTAACCCCCCCCCCCCCCCCCCTCCTCACCCCCCCCCCACCCGCACGAGGGGAAACCCCCCCCCCCCATCCTGCCTACAGACCCCCCGCCCCACGGGGACTGGGCGGAGTTGACGAGGGGGCGGGGGGCGGTTCTCTGGGGAAACGGTAGCAGCGACGCATGGACGACCGGCACTGTGACACCCCCCCCCCCCCCCCCCCCCCGAACCATGACCAGGGCCCGGACCGGACAGACCTCTCCTGCCAGCCGAGTAACTCGCTGCTGGCCCCCGGACGCCAAATTTGGCCCGTAACAGGTGTGCTCTTGGCCCTCTGTTCATTGAAAGATGTTAAAAAAACATTTTTAAAAATACTTATTCAATATCTATGCCTGTGTCCAGGTGTGAATCTGCACAGTGTCAGCATAATTCCAATTAATAACAGTATAATATATTAACTATGCTTATTCTTAGAAGATACGCATCTTTGTTTAAACACATGTACATCTTATTCAAGTACATTTTTTACGTCAGATTTTTGGCCCTTTTGCACAAATTTAAAAAATATTCTGGCCCCTTGGAAGAAGTAGTAAAATAAGCCTCACTTCAAAACAGCAAATATTATATATATATATATTATGCCATTGTATTTATCTTGTTGGATGTTGTCTGTGGCCACTGTAATGTTTTATTCTAATTTAGCTGACATATATTTTCAAAGGGCGAATCTCAGCTGAACTGGTGCACTTTAAACAATCTGAGCCAAACAAATAACATTCTGCAAGGAAGAACTATAAACCCATTTCTGTTTTTTTTAAATATCAGGCAGGAATGGACAAAAACGCACAAAAATGTATCTTATTACAACAAATATATTTGAAATGCAGGCCATCCCTGCAAAATGTAGTTCCCCAGTTTAAATGTACCTTGACTGACTGTATGTTTCTTCTTTAGCCCAGTTGTGGCCATTCACCAGCCTGGCTCTCATTCTGTTATGTGTGGATCTGTAAACCATCCTCCTCCAACACGGTATTAAAATGATACGTTAGCTGGGGCTGTGTGTCCATTTGGGTTGGAAACTTGAGCTTTCTGAATAGCCCTGCAGTCCCAGTGTGGTAGGTTTAAACTTTTTGGTGTGTTCCGTCTTACCCTCAGAATAATTGGTTTGACCTGCTCTTTATGTGTCAAAAGAAAAACATTTTTCTACCCCTGCAAAAGACCAAGACAATGTCACCGAGATGTAACTCCTCCTCTTACCATATAAGTGAATGGAGGTGTTTTATTTGAATTGCTCATTGGTGATTAATGCTCATTGGTGACTAATGTACCGTTTTCTCATCATAATATCTCAGGCCCGGCTCCAGGTGTCCGAGTCAGGGTGGGCCGAGTGGCATTTTGGGGGGGGGGGGGGGGGGGGGGGCAAAATACCATTAAGAAATACTATCAACCAACGTTTTTTTTATGTGAAGAGGATATATCCAAATATGTAATAACCACGGCTATCACAACCTAAACTAATTTAAAGATGAACTTACATACAGTGAATTTGTTTTTCATGATGTCAAGTTTTATTAAATGGACAACAGCTTGTGATGAAAAGTTTCAAAACCTGGACTAGTTTAGTCAATGTGTACTGGAATAGTTTAACGAATAGCCTAGCAGCAAGACCATCGTCATCATCAGTAACAGTTTCAAGATCGCCTCTCATTGGAAGTTCGTTTACTGTCAAGAATCGACCACCTCTCCAATACTTTTCACATAGTAACGATCAGCGTTGCCAGGTGTATGATAATTATCGTATTTGTACCATAATTTTACCCTCTGTACGATCAATCATGCCAAAAGTGCCCAAATGTAGGCTGCGATAATTTCGCCATTTCACAAAAAAAGTGCCTGAATTTATTAAATTTACTAAATTCCCTGGCTGCTGATTCAGGATCCGGTCTGCCTTTTCACATACAGTATACCATGAATTGTAACGTTACAAATCTCAATTATACCGATTACATATTTGAGCGATTGCGATTTAATTGTAGGCTATTTGACATTATCCGTAGACCAGGCTTTTTAGCGTTAGTCTCTTTCTCATTTGAGTAGGGTCCAGGAAATTGCCTGCTTCCACGCAGCGTATGTGGTGGGCAAATGTTTTTCTCCCCTTTGTGACCGTTGGTATTGCACTCATTGGCTGAAGTATGTGAGTAGGCGTGTTAAACAATGTTGTTATTTACACCTGTGATTTCTCTTTTTTTGGCCGTGTATGATAATTTTCTTTAAAATCCGATAATTTCAAGCCTCCGGTAGGCTACGATAGTTTAATATTTCCCACCTGGCAACGATTCTTCTTGATTTGTTGGGGACCTACACCCTTCTCCTGCCTTCTGCGAAATTCCACCTACGCAGAAGCAGCTTGCAAATGACCCTGACTTGATGCATGCTTTTGTGGACCCGTCGCGTTCGAGTGCCATTTTCCAGTTTGTGAATCCAGTAGAGACCAACACATTATCCTTGTCATTAGCTGCGGGACTACTAAAAACACGACAGGGAAAACAAAAGCATGCATCTTTCTTGATGGAGTATTCAAGCCAGGGTCTGGACTGATACCAAGCGGCTTGAAAGCATCTCTCCCTACCACTAATTAGTCGGCGGGGGTATGACTTTAAAAGTGGTCGACTTGCCGTGTTTCGGTTTAAGTCGTCGGAGTCATTAGCAGCGCCACTGCTGCAAGGTTGACCAGCATCTTTAGCCCCGCCGCTAACGTTATTGATAGCGTTACTAGGTCGACTGTTTTGTACATTTGTTTTACTGAATGATATGGGGAATTTAAAAAAAAATTATAGAGAGAGACAGTGTAGTTAATATGCAAATCGCCAGGGTGGGCCAAGCTTGTGATTGGTTGGGCCAGGCCCAACCTGGCCCCACCGTGGAGCCGGGCCTGTAATATCTATACATTTTGTTAATAAGGTTTCTTCGAAACGTGTCCTCTCCTCTAAATAAAGAACACCACATTCCAGATAAAAAATAATTTCCTCCCTCTCCACCGAAGCTAATGTGTGGTGAGTGTTCTCACGCAAAATGGCTGCCGTGTGTCATGCAGGTGGGTGATTCTCCCCCACTCAGCGTGAAGCGCTTTGAGGTCTTGAAAAGCGTTACATAAATCCAGGTCGTTATAAATACGATTATTCACTATTAGATAATACAAATGATACAACTATTTATTAGATAACCCTGTACCAATTAATATAAATTCTGGATATGATAAGCAGTAAAACAGACTTGTAACCTCCTGAAACTCAGAAGAAATAACATTCAAGTATTTACATTTTTTGACATAATGCAAGTGTCTTGGACAAACATGTTGCAGTGAAAATAAATATTTCTTATTTTACTTATTTTATTTTTACTGAATAACCCTTGTAGTGTAGGTTTAAGCATAACAACGTACGTTGAGACCAGGGGGTCATGTCCCCTACAGGGGACAAAAATGAATATTCAGGTCTCAAGGGGATAATGAAGCTCTTCTGTCGGGAGGGTGTCAGTCCTTTTTTTGCCACTAGAGGGCGGTAACAGCAGGCGCCTCATCACTCCATCTCCTCGGATTTAATAGGTCATGCTGTGACAGACTGCTTCTGACAAGCAGCAAAGTGTGATGTCTATCAATAGGGTGACCATATTAATCCATTATACCAAAAACACTGAGTTAGAGCCATTATGTTTCCACTCACAAGGAAAGAGATGCCAGTGATCAGGTGTTTCATTATGTAATAAACAGAGAATAAAGCTTTACCAAAAATTAGTGCCAAAATATTTACTGTTGTGATCTAATGTATGTTTCTGTTCTTCAAGGAGAGGAAACTGAATTATGTCCAGGTGATTTGCAGTCAAAAGGTAGCACATTTACCTTTGAAAACATATATTTTTCTTTCTTATCTACGTGCCACTATTAAAATGCAAACAGCAGTGGGCTGCATTAAACTAGCCTAGCAAATACCAGGTAGTGATGCAGTTTCTTTTAAAGTAATGGGAAAAAAGGAATCTGGCCCCATGTGAAAGAGCCCTGAGGATGACTGTGGGTGCTTGCGCTAGCCGCATGGTGCTAACGGCTAGGTGCTAACGGCTCTGCGCAGGCAGCCGGGGAATCCGCAGCAGACCTGCAGCTCCCACTGGATAATACCTGCTATTTCCTCTGGCACCCACTGCCCTGTGAGGCCCTATGGAGACACACACTGCAGCTGCTCTTCTGTCTTTTACATGGCTCACAGGCGCAGACACACACACACACACACACACACGTACACACACACACAGCCACACACACACACACACATATATACACACACACACACAGCCACACACACACACACCGCCACACACACATGTACACACACACACACCCACACACACACACACACGTACACACACGTCCACACACATACACACACACGCATGCACACACACATACACACACACACACACACACACATACACACCCGTCCACACACACATCCTGGCACTGCTGATAGCACAGAAGCTGTACTGACAGTATCCATTATTGCGACTCTGAGCCAGGATATTCCCCTGGTCTCTAAGGTGCTGTTCCTCCCCCTGGAACACACGCCCATTTACACGCTCCCCCCGCCCCCTCCCTCTGAGGGAAACTTCCCAAGCACTGTCTCCATGGAAACCAGACCAGTGTACCCACTCTCTACTGCTGACTGAGATGGTGTGTGCATGTTGTGTGTGTGTGTATGTGTGTGTGTGTGCACATGTGTGCGTGTGCACGTGTGTGTGTGTGTGTGTGTGTGTGTGTGTGTGTGTGTGTGAGTGTGCGTGTGCATGTGGGAAGTTCATGAGTCAGAACCATGTGTGTGCTACTCTATATCCACTGCCAATAAGGCTGGTTCTTCCAGCAGTCCAAACAGCTACTGAACTGGGATCAGCCGAAGCTCTGAAGCGCTAATTCAGCTAGTGAACTGGGATCAGCCCAGACACAGAGTCACAAATTCAGCTGCTGAACTGCGATCAGCCCAGACACAGAGTCACAAATTCAGCCACTGAACTGCGATCAGCCCAGACACAGAGCCACAAATTCAGCTGCTGAACTGCGATCAGCCCAGCCAGTGAAGCACAAATTCAGCCACTGAAGCACAGCTATCAAGCTGTTCAGAGAGACAGGAGCGCAGCTCTATCCGACCCCCCGGGGAAAGGCAATCACCAGCGTGATCAAACGCAACTGTGCGACGCCGAAATGGGCCCCCCACACCGATCAGAGGAGGGAATTAATGAGAGAATGGGTCCGGGGTGGGGGGGGGGGGGGCAGCTGACCTTTACAGTCCACAGGGGGGCCAAACTCCCCGTGTCTTCGCGATCCGGAGGAAGACATTTGAGTGCGACACACATGCTGAGAAAGTAAATGTCATCCAGGCAGAAGCAGCTGGTACCCCCCCCCCCCCCCACCCCCCCCACCCCACCCCGTACACGTACTGAAAAACCCCAGCCTAGAAAACACCCAAAAGCAGGAGGAAGTGTTTTAACAAAGGTAATGGATATAAATACCCAGAAATTAAAGCTGATAATCTGCATTTCAACCTCATATTCATTGTCTCATTCCAATGTGCTGGACAACAGTCGAAACAAAGCAAATACAGATTGCGCGCGCGCACACACACACACACACACACACACCCCACCAAGGTGTAACTTGGCTGGATGCCATACCTGGAAAATATATATTGGAAATGGCTTTTAATCTTTAAATGTATCTATTTATTTATTTTAACCCTCTTTCCCCAGTTTTTCCCCCAAAGTTGGAGCGCCCAATCATATTCATCAGCCGAACTGCTTCTTAAAGTACCACCCCCATGGGTCCCATCAGTCAGTGTCCTGGATTGACCTTACCCAGTGCCTTATGACTGAAAGCCCCCCGGCAGCACCAATCAATACTCAGCAATGGGCAGTACTGCAAACACACGCATTTCCAATAAATGTTGGCATGCAGGTATTTCACCAGTAAAAGAGGCGGCACATCTCGTTTTTAGATGGTTTATTTCCCAGTGTTACCTGTTCAGCTACCCCTCTACAGCAATAGCTGCAGCTATTTTGTATTTTGTAGCAGATATATTTTAGTGCTTCTTCTTCCATCCCTGCCAATGAAGAGAGGTTAGGCCCCAGAGCCCGAGACTGCACAACGGGAGGATCGCTACGTTAACCGGATGGACCAACTGGGAGACGAAACATCAGCTCCAGCTGTGTTTCTCAGGTGCAGACCCATCCGCATACATTATGCACCGGATAATTTTGTTGGATGAAATATACAGTAAGGGCTGTGAGTCACCTGAGCCACAAGGCAGCAGCAAGAAAGAAAAGTCATATTCATGAGATGAAAATAAAAGAGAAGGGCAAGCAGAGGGAAAGAAGAAAGGGAGAACGCATGAGATGAACTGCTGGCCGGCGTGGGGGAGACTTGCACACACACACACACACACACACACACACACACACGCATGACAGGATTGATGACAGAGGACGGGGGAGTTGCATCATACATTTGTATGGGGGAATATTAAACATACATTTATATTTACGTATAAAAATATTACGTATAAAAATAAACCATGGCATTGAGATTGGACTTAGACTTGTGAGCCCCACACCTGCAGTGTGAGACCTGAAGTTTAGTAACAAAAATAAAGTTGCATAACATAACAATGACAAGAACAGGCCAATAAGCCTGACAATGCTCGCCAGTACCTAGTGCTCACCATTTACCTACAAACTCGATAGCATCTACAGTGTATCAAGCCTGCTCTTGTAAACCCCAAGACTTTCTGCCATTATTGTATGATCCGGCAAGCAATTCCACACAATGACTTCTTTCTGTGTAAGGAAATACTTCCTATTGCCTGGGCGGACTTTACCTAATTTCAATTTATGCCCCATCGTTCTACTGACAGAACTCAACCAGATGAATCTCTTTTAGTTCACTCTGTTAATCCCTTCAATGAATTTTTAAAGCCTCAATCAAATCGCCCCTAAGTCTCCTTTTACTAAGCTTGAAGGGATTATGCATCTTAAATCTTTCCTCATAACTTTCATACAGGAACCAATTTAGTTGCCCTTCTTTTAACCTTTTCCAGGGCCTCAATCATTCCTGTAGGACGGTCCTCAGAGCTGCACAATGCTTAGAACCTGAAAGGCTCTATTAGTCTTTTTCAAGTCAGCACAGAGCAATTTTCCTCCCATAAAGTAGTCCTGTCTTCTGTTGTTATTTCCTACATGTAGAACTTTGCTAGCAATAGACAATTTAATTTTCCAGGTTTCCACCCACTTCTGTTAAAATCTTCTTGGATTACTTTAGAAGATTCCAAAGTAGATAAGCCTCCCAGTTATGTATCATCTGCATATTTTGCTAATGTACTTTCAAACTTCCTGTCAAGGTTGTTCAGATAAATAAGGAAAAGCAGTGATCCCAGCACCAATCTTTGTGGGACTCCACTTCCCACAGTTCCCAGCACAGCTAAGGTCCCTCCTACTACTCTTTGCATAATACCCTGTTGCCAGTTCCTAACCCACTCCGAAAAACCTCCTGTAATTCCTACAGTCTTCATTTTGATAAGGAGTCTCTCATGCGGTACCTCATCAAATGCTTTTTGGAAATACTAATATAGTATCATAAGCATTGTTAAAGTCAAAACACTTGGTGGCTTCCTCAAAGAATGCCAAAAGGGTTGTCAGGCATGACCTTCCCTTGCAAAAATCATGCTGGCTATCCCCTAGGATGCTGTTACTTTCAAGAAAATAATTCTGACTTGCCTCCTAATGATAGACTCCAGTATTTTATATGTGCAAGTTAAATGGACAGGCCTGTAGTTTCCTGGATCAGTGCAGTCCCCTTTCTTATATACTGGTATTATATTACCTTTCTTCCAGTTGCTACAAGAAATATGATTACTGTAACAGAGCATATGAGTACATTCAATAAAGCAGTCCAAATTCTTAAAAAAAAGGTGTAATTTCATTTCTTGACGTTCATTTACAAGACAGGAACATTTCAGAATTCAGAGTAATCTCTGTTTGATATGTTGGTAGACCTACCTCTGAGGCTCTACTGTATGAGAGCTGTGAGGAGGGAGTGTGCCTGGGCTGTGATTGGTGTATCAGGGCTGTGAGGAGGGAGTGTATCAGGGCTGTGATTGGTGTACCAGGGCTGTGAGGAGGGAGTGTATCAGGGCTGTGATTGGTGTACCAGGGCTGTGACTGGTGTATCAGGGCTGTGAGGAGGGAGTGTATCAGGGCTGTGATTGGTGTACCAGGGCTGTGAGGAGGGAGTGTATCAGGGCTGTGACTGGTGTATCAGGGCTGTGAGGAAGGAGTGTATCAGGGCTGTGATTGGTGTACCAGGGCTGTGAGGAGGGAGTGTATCAGGGCTGTGATTGGTGTACCAGGGCTGTGAGGAGGGAGTGTATCAGGGCTGTGATTGGTGTACCAGGGCTGTGAGGAGGGAGTGTATCAGGGCTGTGACTGGTGTATCAGGGCTGTGAGGAGGGAGTGTATCAGGGCTGTGATTGGTGTACCAGGGCTGTGAGGAGGGAGTGTATCAGGGCTGTGATTGGTGTATCAGGGCTGTGAGGAGGGAGTGTACCTGGGCTGTGATTGGTGTATTAGGGCTGTGAGGAGGGAGTGTATCAGGGCTGGGATTGGTGTATCAGGGCTGTGACTGGTGTATCAGGGCTGTGAGGAGGGAGTGTATCAGGGCTGTGATTGGTGTACCAGGGCTGTGAGGAGGGAGTGTATCAGGGCTGTGATTGGTGTATCAGGGCTGTGAGGAGGGAGTGTACCTGGGCTGTGATTGGTGTATCAGGGCTGTGAGGAGGGAGTGTATCTGGGCTGGGATTGGTGTATCAGGGCTGTGAGGAGGGAGTGTATCAGGGCTGGGATTGGTGTATCAGGGCTGTGAGGAGGGAGTGTATCAGGGCTGTGATTGGTGTACCAGGGCCGTGAGGAGGGAGTGTATCAGGGCTGGGATTGGTGTATCAGGGCTGTGAGGAGGGAGTGTACCTGGGCTGTGATTGGTGTATCAGGGCTGTGAGGAGGGAGTGTATCAGGGCTGTGATTGGTGTACCAGGGCTGTGAGGAGGGAGTGTATCAGGGCTGTGATTGGTGTATCAGGGCTGTGAGGAGGGAGTGTATCAGGGCTGTGATTGGTGTATCAGGGCAGTGAGGAGGTGGCTGACGGGATTCAATTGCAGGAGGGTAAAGGCGGCCAGCAGCTCCTACCTGACGGACGAAGCTGTTGGAGGTCGTGTCGGAGGATGTGCTGCCATCGGAGCGCTTGAAACGGCTCTTCTGTTTGGCATATTTTCCCTGTGGGAGCGAGAGAGAGAGAGAGAGAGAGAGAGAGAGAGAGAGAGAGAAAGAGAGATGTAGAGGGAGAAGGAGAGGGAGAATGAGAGAGCAATCAGACCTGAAAGTATATAATAATAATAATAATAATAATAATAACTTTTTATTGTCTATGTTTTTAATGCATTATAATCCGTTTTATTTTCCTTTATTGATCTGGCCATATTTGCCTCAAAAAATCATGGGATAAACAAAGGCAACCTGAAAAAGGACCAAACCTTAATCACCCAGTTCATCACCAATTTCCCTTCATACAGAGAACAAATTAAGAACAATCCACTTATCTTAAAAATCACACAAATCATTTATCCTCGCATAACACAGAATTTCTAATTTAATCCTGGAGGAAGGAGGGCGGAGATGTTGGTGCATCACACCCTGTTCATCTGCTGCTCTCTTTTTGTCTTTTTGGCCACAATATAACCCTTTCTATGATCGCAATAATCACTAGTTACATTGTGAACATTGTGCTTGCATGTATTTTACACATATATGCACCAGTTATGCATTTCTGGTCGAGTATAACAAGACACTGAGGACGGCTTAGGCCGAAACATGTCTGTCTCTTTGTCCAAATAGGAATAAAAATGAAAATGATTTTGTTGCGTAGACATTCATAATCTATATCTATTCATTAAGAGTGCGGGCTCCCGTCTTTCCTTTCTATGGTCGAGCATAACAGCCAGAACCTGAAAAAAGACCTGGGTCTGGAGCAGGCTCCTCCCTTCCACAGAACACAGCTGGGAGAGAGAGAATGACAATGAGAGAACTGAGTGAGTTAGCAAAACCAGCAGCAGTGCTTTAGCAACACCCACCCTATTGGCATAAAAATAAGCACACGCATTTGAATTTGAACTTGAATTTGAGAGAGAGTGCAGCAGTGGGTCCACTAACGAGCAGCTCCACAGAAACACAGATGGTCATGTGGCTAGCTGGCTGAGGGGGTACATTGTGAGAGATGGGGGTCCAATAGGTGCACGCTGGTTGGGGGGGGGGGGGGGGTATGCTAGTAGAAACGGGGTTCCAATGGGTATCATGAACACACCAGAGGACATGCCCATGCGACAGGAACACACCCTCTTAACTGAACACGACTGAAAACAGACAAAAGCGACAATGTGCTAATGCTGTTAAAATTTCTAGCGCGTCAAAATTACTATTAAACGAAGGCAAACATGCTGCTCAGAAACACAACTCCCTGCAAAAGAAACGAAACGCAACATTCACAACAGCGGGCGAACGTGTCTGGAGAATAGCGCGGGCTGCTAGCTCAGGCGCCGCTCGTCATAAAGGCCATGACGGAGCTCGCTGCGCCGGAGAGGCTACCGCTAACAGCGGCACCGCGTGTCTACACTCGACTCACGGCTGCGAGAGTGACGGATCACGGAAGGGAAATGCGTTTGATGAGAGGCAGTTTTAACCCTGATTGCCCTCCTCTCCTCTCCTCTCTCTGTAAGCAGCGATGGTCGAGGGCCCTGGTAATTCGCCAGACACGGCCTAATTACCTGCCTGGCCTCCGCGTGGCCTTCGTTAGATTTAACCCGCCGTGGTGACGTTGCCGTGGAGACGCGGCGCTCGCTAATTGCGTTTGTTGGCAATCAGCGTTGACGGACAAGGCAGTCTGCCCTTCTGAGATCATGTACCCGTGGCCCTTACAGATAAGTCAGACGCATCCTACAGACAGACACACACACCCCCACACTCACACACACACACACACACACACACACACACACACTCACACACACACACACACACACATATACACACACACACACACACACACACACACACACACACACACACACACTCACACACACACACACACACACACACACACACACCCACACACACACACACACCCACACACACACACACACACACACACACACACACACACACACACACACACACACACACACACACACACACACACACTCACACACACATGAAAGGCTCCCCGTGTCCTGAATCTACCTTATAGTTATATCCCTGCAACATCAGCCTGCTGGACAAAAATACCCTAAACTGAGGGTGAACAAAAATACAAAAATACCCTCAAGCCATTTTCAGATGAGTGAGATTGCTGATATAAGAAATAGCTGACATTTGGATTTATGAATCCCAGAGGCTGGATGACATTTAAAATCAGAATATAAATGTGGCGTACTGCCAAACAGTCACCACAGTCAGTAGGTAAAAACGTTTTTTCATGAATTGAAAATAGGCTTTTCAAACAAATTTGTTGAATGGCTTTCAGTGAGTGACGAAAAAACAGACACCGGCTACTGGTTCAAAAACTGTACTTACATTAAATATTAGCTACACTCGCAAGTTCTGCTGGTTAATGTAGAAACAAGCTAACTAGCTAGATAACTTTCTGTTTTGCATAGTTAAATGTACATTACTTGCTATTTATTGCTACAATCAGTATCGGTAAACACTACTTGCTTTGTCAAGGCAATGTAATTCTCACACTTTTGTAGTGAGACACACGCAATCTTAGGCCATCGTGCTATAACGCTATAATGCAATAAATCTGACTCCGGCCAGTTGACCAAAGTTGGCAATTTCAGTCAAAGCTAGCAGGCTACGCCAATGGTTAACTAGTCAATACATATTGGTGAAATCAGTTAACGGAAATGTTAGGTAACTATGCTAGACAACATTATAAAAGTTAGGTAGTTAGTTATGTTAGGAAATTGTCTAGTGTTGTCAGCTAGTAAGATATTAAATTAAGTGAACAGCATATGAAAGCACACACCAGAGGCAAAGAGCAAAGGAAATGGCCTAAAATTTGTCATGGGCTGAATAAAATGCATTTTAATTCACCACCATAAGAACAACGTGTAAGGGAGGAATGGGTGGACACCCAGTTAACTGAAAACACTGCATGCATTACAAAACCACACTACAATAAATACTAATAGCATTGTTTTTCTAAAGTACAAATCATGCATTACAGACACATACTACAGATACACTGTAGATTGCTATTATGTTTCTTCTATCTTGACATTGAGCAAGATTTAACAGCCTGTCTAGCACTTGCTTTATATTAAAGAGATCATATATTGCAGAGCTCATCATACCAATCAATCTGGCGACTATGACAGATGGCTTCTAACATTTTATTTCACGTCTTCTGTTGTCCACCACCTCCTTCCGTTACGAGACACAGGATCGCGGGGATTCCCCTCCAAACAAATCCCATTTAACCCCAACGGCGATTGGTGATTACTGTCTGCGCATCCATCGTCCCTGTAAGCATCATCAGCCAGGAAGTAACCAGAAAACATCAACCAATCACCACTGGAATTCAATGGTGGAGCGGTTATCTGTTCTATGCTAGTAAGGGGCAGGGCTTGACATTAGCACCTGATACCTGCCAAGGTGGGTAGAATTCGGCAGTGGTCTACATGGTGGTTTTGCCACACACACACACACACTACACACACACACACACACAAACACACACACACACACACACACACAAACTCACACAAACACACACACACACACACACACAAACACACACACACACACACAAACACACACAGGGTAAATAATGCGCCGCTTGAGCGTTCGACCAGGAGAGGCGGGGCCACGGCCATTTATAGCCAGCGTTGTTTACCGCCGCCCCGGTCTTCAAGGCGACGGCGAGCCGCGTACACACCGCCGCGGCGGGGCGCGTGAACTTTATATATAATTGATCGCCCGCTGCACAGAGCCCGCCGGCGGTCCCTCGCACAGGCCGCGCTGGGCCCATCTGTAAGGGATAAGGCGGATTACCGAAGCAAGCTAATGAATCACCGTACCTCTCAGGTGGTCTCGGGAATGCTTTTTCGGCGTTGAGGCACACCCTCCCTTTGATGTTTTTTGTTTCCATGGAGGCGAAAAAGAACCTCTGCTTTGCAAAAATTAGGAACTCGTTTCGTCCAGTCATATTGTCTTTGTTTTGTTTTTTTAAAAAAACTATTTTTAATAAAAATGTGAACTGAGACACAACGACTATATTAGAAGACTATATTCAAAATGCAAAAATATAATTTTTTAAAAGTTGTTCTAAGAGGAAAAGGAGGAATGTTTGAGAGAGGGGGGCATTGACTGCACTGATTGGGTGAGGTGTGTGAAGGTGGAGGTGAGGCAGCAGGGTCAGACAAGGACTTATCTGAAAGCTAGCAATTTATGAATTCAAAGTTGCCTTATACTTGTAAGGCTTGTAAGGAAGTAAGGCTAAGCACTATGTGATCATTATCAAAAGATTCATGGTTTTAGCTCCTTTATAAACACAGCCACCATGAATATGTTAGGAGGTAATCCCGCTCAGCTATGGAATACCTCTGCAAAGTTTACGTCCACTTGTAACAACAGAGCTGACATTTGTGGACAAATAATGGTTAAATCCAGCCAGTTGCAATCTCCACCTTCAGGCAAAATATTTTCCATGTAACAAAATCAATGGCATTGGTTTCCGCTTGAAACTGGAACTGCTTCTAAAAAAATGAGACTTCAACTATGAGGCCTCAACAACCATTATCTATATAGACACTAATATCGACAATCAATGATTTCTATTAAATGTCACAGATTACATTCAACTTAAAAGCAATGGGAACATGATGTTTGAAAGGCATTCTCTGGTCACGCTGATCTCTGGATTCGGTTTCCTCCAGAAGGTAATAAAATAATAAAACTTTCAAGGGAGAGACTTCCCAGGTTTGTACAGAGATATGACGTGCAACATGACATTTAATTGCCCCAGGATGTCCTTTCCCATGCCCGTGGAGCAAAAAGACAAAGAGAACAGAGCCTCCAGATCAAATTATATTGTTTGTTTCTCAAAAAACATTATCCATTCATTATCCATCCGGGTATTCTATCCATCCATCTATCCATTATCTATACCCGCTTATCCTGGGCAGGGTCGTGGGAGGTGCTGGAGCCTATCCCAGCGTGCATTGGGCGAGAAGCAGGAATATCTATTGCAGAGGCACACACACCATTCACTCACACACTCATACCCTATGGGCAATTTAGAGTCTCCAAATTAGCCTACCTGCATGTCTTTTGACTGTGGGGGTAAACTGAAGTACCCAGAGGAAACCCACACGGGGAGAACATACAAACTCCACACAGAAAGGCCCAGGCCGGTTTTGAACCCAGGACCTTCTTGCTGTGAGGCGACAGTGGCAATCTAAAAACTAGATATCTGACAATTTGAACATTTTCTTGTAAAGCTTCCCATATACAACAATACAAAACCATAGAAAACAGAAGTGAAGTCTATGTTGGCTGTGCCCAGACAGTACAGAAAGGTTAGTACAGCATGTTCCCACCGCGATTCTGTGCCAGACATTAGTAAGCTCAGTTTTATTATGAAGGGTACAATTGACTACAATCATTTTTTATCACCAAAAAGGCAAAAGGCAACATTTCTGTGGCCAGCTAATGGTCTGTGATGCCCATACGCACGCACGCATGCACGCACACAAGCACGCATGCAGGCCCAGATGTGCACATCCAAAATACGCAGCGCACGTTCCGCAAAACTGAATTTGAAAACTTGCTGTGAGCTCAAGTGTTGCAAGCTTGCATGCACTCTAGTCCAGAGGTGGTGGGTGCCAAATTTTGTTCTGAATTATTTAATTAATCCAATCGGTTATGTCAGGGGTGTCAAACTCCAGCCTAGGAGGGCCGCAGTGTCTGCAGGAATTTGTCATTTCCCTTTCAATCGGCAACCAATTAAGGCCTTTGACAACAATGTGTGTGGACTCCCTAGCCAATCAAAACTTAAACGATTACTGGTGCTGACACACACTGTAAACCAGCATGCACTACTACCCTTCAGCACTGGATTCTGACACCTGCGCATTACACCTGTCACCCACCATTCTACATTTAACGGTAAGCACATGAGTGCCAGCTGCAGGCTATTCCAGAGTTCCTGCGTGAAACATTTCACTGTTCTGAAAGAGTGAATCGTCAGTGGTTAGTACAGCTAATTAGCTAATTGAGCCGAGCCAGGGTAACTGGTGGAAACAAAATCATGCGTATACACCAGCCCTCCACGAATGCTAACCTCCAACTAACTCCATTCCTGCTAACACATAATAACTTTGTTACTTTACTACCAACACACTCAGCAGACCTTGATTACAGCACTGTAGTTTCAACAGTTTTTCTCTTGCTTAAATGCTTTTTCACAGTTGTTAAATGGCTGTCAGCGTGAGAAAAAGAGAGCTGGCATAATTAGAACGGGCACTGCAGGTGCGTGAGGCGTTTGAAGTCGCTAACAGGCGTGTCTTTCAGTCCACAGCATTTCCTTTTCCCTTGTGCAGATTCCACATGTGGCAGCCATGGAAACGAAGCCGGTTTCCACGTCAGTTACACCTTCAGATGGTTTGACGGCAAAAATCCATCATGTTACGTGAGCGTTTGGGTCACACATCTGCCAAAACAAAGAGGACCGGTCGGTTTCAAGTAAAAATATCCACCCCTGGGAGGGTTGTCGGTGAAAATTAGGAGCCCGTCTTACTGTCACTCGTTCACAATGGTGGAGAAAGAAACTTCTGCCTGATGTTAGCAGCCTGTTCTGATGACATGGTCCCCAAAGCTAAAGAAAAGCCCCAAAACCCTTTTACTTTCACATCGGTCCACGCACCCATTAATGCTGGATGATGTCTAGAGCAGTAGTGCACAAACTCAGCCCTGCATGAGCTGGTTTTTCTAACAACAAATCGCTTCATCAATTAAGGGTGTTGAAAACATACTCCAGGAATTCTCCAGGAATTTTTTTTCTCCGTATTTTTAACGCATTGTACATTTGGTTCGATGCCACTCGCATTTTGTCTGCGAAACCATTTTCCATAAATTATTTTGTTTCAGTGATCAGGTGTCACTTGTCAGTCTTACATTTAAGTGGTTTTAAAACAATAAGCTCTTAGAAGGAATTGTTTGCCATAAGGCACATAACCGTGCTTAAACCATTAGTTAGTCTGACTGATTGAAAATCCTGGGATGGTACATTTATCATTGCATCGATTGATATTTTTTGACATAAGGCTTTCAATTAACATTAAAAGTTTCTAGTGAAAAAAATCACAGTTTGGCACAATTCAGAGGGTAAAACTGTGATTATAAAGTAAATTGGTGCAAATAGTCGGTCCCCAGGACTGAGTTTTAAAACCCTAGGGTCTAACCCTAGACTACCACTGCTGGTTGGCAGAGATTCATAAGGTCTTGAAAATAACTCTCACCGTTTCAGCCAGATTCAGTGAAAATCGGATCTAAATATACACAGGAACTACAGTGTGCAGATGCCCAATTAGGCTAGCCTTAGCAGGGTAAGGTTACCGAAGGACACAGGCAAGCATATCAAATGAAGGCAAGCTAAGGGCTGAACTGGCCAATCAGAACACGTGATACATATAGCCTGGTGAGGCTCGCTAAATATCCCAGTTTTTTTTTCCTTTCTGTAGCTATGCAGCAGTGCTGTAGCTATAGATTTAGCCGTCACTCTCTGTAGCAGGCTAGCGGTGTGCAGAGATGATCTTACCTAATGAACTGTCAGTCAGGGAGGTGGGGGGTGGGTGGGAACTCACTTTTAATACTTGCTTTGCTTACGGATATCAGCTGAATATCTCACATCTATATGAGATCTTTCTTTTCACAGGAAAGAAAAATAATTGTGCGGTCCTTTCTTAAGTATGAAGAAAAGGGTCAAATTGCCGTTAATGACAGACGCTTGAAACAAAATAAACGGTAATCATCAAATTTTACCACAATGATCAGTATACTAGCAGTCTATCCAACTATAAAATAACCGACAAGAATAGCCCTATTGATCTTCAAGCTAATATCTGTTAAATCTTTTCAGATGGCTTAAGAGAATGTAAAAGTGGAGAGCATATTATTGTTTCATTTTAAGGGGGTGTTTCACAAAGCAGAATGAAGGAGAAGGCCAGCTAACTTTTCTAAATATATATATATATATATTTTTTTAAATCAGGACCAATTGAATTTCACCAAATCGAGAATACTTTTGAGTTACCCAGGGAAATCTATCATATTCAAAGCCTTTGCTAACTTTTCTTTATTACAATGTTTCAAAAATGAAAGTAACTATAAAGCTTATCTGCCAACATTCTGCCAGTTTTCCTGGCCACATTGTGACAGTTTTCCTTGACACGCTCCTGCGCTGTTCTCATAGACTGTAGAAAAATACGGACAAAGTCACTGTGACGTCACCCATTGACTCCTCCATGGTGATAACAGCGTTTGGAAGTGAAGATTGGAGCCAGAGACTGCGCAGTAGGGATGTGAAGTCTGTTCGTCCACTAGGCAGGTGAGATACGACTCGGTGGTGAAGCAAACTGTCCCTGATTCAGCCACGAAATATATGTCCAAGTAATACAATAGCAAATAGGCACGTGGGGATACATTAGACAAAGAAAAAAACACCTATTGCGATTACATTTTCTTGCAGGAAAAAATGATTGACTTCGTATTCTGACTGTATTGTCACCATTGACTTACATTGAAACGAGTGGCTGAAACACCTATACTGGAGCCAACCGCACTGGCGCTAGTGAGCAATGTCTCTCAACAAGACCAGCAAGTGAGCTTCAGAAACGCAGCCTGGTTTTGGCAGCTTGGCTATTCTTGACAGACTTTTGAATGAATCAGTGCCTCATATTCTGCTGGCATTTAAAATAGCACAGGAAAATGTCCAGTGTTAGCTCAACTCCTACTCAGTACATGTGAGTCTCTCAACATTTTACTGTGTGGGGAGCACCCTGGGCTGAGTACTAAGTGGGCAAGTCAGTATAAAATAAATGCATCTCTATCCGGTACATCCATCTCTATCTCTATCCAGTCCATCCATCTCTATCTCTATATGTTCCATCCATCTCTATCTCTATCTAGCCCATCCATCTCTATCTCTATCTCTATCTGTTCCATCCATCTCTACATCTATCTGGTCAATCCATCTTTACTGTATCTCTATCCGGTTCATCCATCTGCATCTCTATCTGGTCCATCCATCTCCATCTCTATCTGGTCCATCCATCTCTATCTCTATCCGGCCCATCCCTCTCTATCCGACCCATCCATCTCTATCTGGCCCATCTATCTCTATCTCTATCCGGTCCATCCATCTCTATCTTTATCTGGTACATCCATCTCTATCTCTGTCCGGTCCATCCATCTCTATCTCTACCTCTATCTGGCCCATCCATCTCTATCTCTATCTCTACGGTAGGCGGGGCGGCACAGAAATACACAGACCGGAGGTTTAGGACAAAATAGTTTAATGGCCAGGGCCTCGCGCTCAACAGCAGCATACCGGGATTCACTCGGGCGGAGCTTACGGCTCAGAAATAACACGGGGTGTTCCTCATCGCCGTGTACCTGGGACAGAACCGCGCCCACCCCCGTCTCCGACGCATCCGTTTGGACCAGGAAGGGCCGGTCGAAGTCCGGGGTATGGAGGACCGGGTCCGAGCACAGGGCAGCCTTCAGGTCCTGGAACGCCCTCTCCTGCTCGGGGCCCCACAGCAGTTTCTCTGGTGACCCTTTTCGGGTGAGGTCGGATAAGGGTGCGGCTGTGGAGGAGAAATGAGGGATAAAACGCCGGTAGTACCCGGCCAACCCCAGGAAGGCACGTACCTGGGTCTTGGTGGCAGGCCGGGGCCAGTTCTTCACGGCCTGCACCTTCTTATCTTGGGGCTTGAGCAGGCCCCGACCGATGGTGTAGCCCAGATACTGTGCCTCGTTTTGCGCTATGCAGCACTTGGCGGGATTGGCAGTGAGGCCAGCTTGTCGCAGCGCCCCCAAGACAGCCTGGACATGAATCAGGTGGTCGGCCCAGGTGCGGGAGTGGATTACCACATCGTCCAAGCATCCATTTCAACATGGTCCAATAGCATGCTGGTAACACACAACAAGTGTGTGGCCTCACTGTGTTGACTTGCTTCTATAGGGCTAACAAACTTCCGAAAAATTCCTTGAAACCAACAGAAATGCTACTGCAAGAGCCAGCATACAAGAAATAAACTATTCACATAAATTGCATTAAGAGATAAAATCACACTGATTGCATTTACAGAGATTCCTAAATTAACATGACTATTACTTCAAATTAGAAATTAAGAATTCCAGTAAAAATGTCCATGCACAAATTACATATAACTCATGCAAATGACTGAAAATCAGGAAACACTAAAATGCATTTTCGACTACGCTAAATCAGAAAATTTAATTAAGCATTAAAATGAAGGCGTGCTGCGTCTTTGATGAGGAAACCAGATGTTGGCATAAAACTGCAGAGTGCTCTCCCTGTTTTGAAGGAGAAGGACCTCTAAAATAACACCCATCGGAAACTCCTTTCTCATTCGCTCTCCTGACACAGCGAGTTCTCTTCAGTCACAGCAGAACTGGTTCCTCTCCATTTCTCTACCGATGTTTGTGCGTAATCCTCCCTCTGAAACCGTCTCCAGCCTTTAGGAAGGGTCACAAAGCCCTTAAGGTCACTGAAGGTCACTGAAGTTTGTGGCTCTTGGTCTGGTGCTTAGTGGCTTAAAAGCCACCCACCTTACAACACCTGCCCACTCTTTCTGTGGTGTCTGTTTCACCTCACACCTCCTTACTGTGCCAATTCATTCATTTCCAACGCATATTCTAATGAAAATAGATAAACAGGTACCTTGGTGGCATTGAAATATCAGTACCTAACAGCATTAGAAACCAAAGTTTTGTAGTTAAATTGTCATGAAAATAGAACAGAACACACCATAATTGTCCACATACTGTGGAGAGCATGCATTGGCTTCAAAGGAAATGAAAGACATTGAGGATCATTAAACCAATATAGAACATTAAATGCATTGTTCCTGCTTCAAATATCATTGCGTAACACATGAAGTGTGCATGAGCGTAGTTTGAGGATGCTTAGTTACACTTTCCCGTGAAAAGTACATCTCTGATGTTGGCAATGGGCTTTTAAACCCTGTGAACGCAATAGCCTCCCGTTGCATCAAATGGCTCATCCAGCCAAACTCAAACTGGACAAATTTAGACTGTACCAAAGCATGAAAGCACCCTGTACCCACGAAAGCTCTTTACATTACATTACACTCGTTTAACAAATGCTCTTACCCAATATGACTTTGAATATTAGAGGACATGAGCGCATTCAGCTGATTTATATGAGCTCTTATCCGGTCCCTATTCATCAAAGACCTTGTACTGGCTCCCAGCCCTTTCCACTCATTTCACATTTGGGCTTCAATGTGCATTTTAGTGCATAAAACTAACGGCTGCTTTTAATTTCTTTGCAGGCTCTACTGACCTGGTTCTCCATAGTTAACACACTACTGACACGTTTGACTTTGATACTGGGTTGACGACTTTATCAGTGCTAGTAAAGTATCATTGCAGCCAAGGACAGATCTAATTATTTCTGCAGGGAAGAAAATAAGAGAAATGGCCCTTCTGAGTATCTTTCTCTTTTTTGGGATTTTATACTTCTGTGCGCTTCCATAAAATAAGGTTTAAGGTAGACAGTCCCAATCTTTTTCAATCATTTACTGACCTTTACACATCTCTAAAAAGGCCATTTAAAAGCATCCAGTTGAGGAGGGTGCTTGGTGGCTAATTTGTTAAGGCACTGTTCTAGTGCATGGATGGGCCCCATGGTTCAGGGAAGGGAGGATTTCAGGCGGCTGGGATGACGGCATCTCATCGCACACCAGCGACCCCTGCTGGTAGATCAGATTGCCATGATTTGCCTGTTGGACAGCACGAGATGCATGTTCCCCAGCATGTGCTCCATACAGGGCCGGCCCGTGGCATAAACGGTCTATGCGGTTGTTTATGGGCACCAGAGGGATTTTACCAAGCGAACTCCGCCCCCCCCCCCCCCCCCCCCCCCCCCCCCCCCCCCCCCAACCCCCCCCCCCCCCCCCCCCCCCCCCCCCCCCCCCCCCCCCCCCCCCCCCCCCCCCCCCCCCCCCCCCACTCGACAGGATTCAACAGTGCTTCCCCCCGCTCGACGGAATCCAAAAGCACCCCCCCTCCCCCCCCCGAACAGATTTGTTTAGGGCCACCGAAATCCTAGGGCCGGCCCTGGGTCCATAGACCACAGTGTGGTAAGAAGTGGTGGTAGAAATGCTTGTCTGCCCTATATAGCAGAGGTTGCAGCACCGAGCACTGATGATGAGTACGACTGGGCATTCCAAATTGGGAGAAAATCAGGAAAAAAGCATCCAATTTCATTAGAGTGCTCTTGTCTCATTTTCTCATTTTAGCGGATGTTCCTCTGGCCAGTGGCCTTCTGTCCGTCCCACGTGTGACCAGGTGCAGAGTCAGCTGCAGCTGAGGGCCCTGTTGAGAGTGGGCTGTGTACGCTCTGCTTGTGTGACTCCTGCCACCAGTTTCTTACTGCTCTGGAGTCTGATTCAGGGAAGAGATGAAGCTCTAGAACAGCTCTACCACCTATATGGAAGTATGGTCACCTCCCTTTGGGACTGCAGATGGTTTGGGAGGGGCTCTTCTGTTATTCTGAACCATCGCCAACAGTGGCGCCTGCAGGATTCCTTCCCCAGGTGCACAGATGCGGTAGATAACGTGACGTCGTTCGCAATAGGACAGTTCGAAATTAAACGAGGGCGCCCGGGTCATTTTGTTTCAGATTCAGTCGCGTTTTTCCGTGCTTCCAGTCTGAAACTCGTCTTTATTATGCAATAAGGGAAAAAAAAGACCCTGAGATTGGCGAGGCACATGCTGTGCGTACTCCGAGTACGGCTGTGTACCTCAGGAGAAAATCCTTCAGGCGCCACTGAACACCAAATCAATGCACATGCACAAACTTAAACCTGGGAGTTTTCACATCCGTTTGGTCATTTCCTTGCGCTTATCAGCCAGTAGGTCCATTTCCTTCACCATGCACCTTTAATTCCCCATTGCAATGCCAAAATGGGAGGTGGTGCAGGGGTGCAGCCAGGGATTTCGGGCCCCATGAAAGAATCTCACATTGGGTATCCCCACCTCAGGCCACCCCATCCCTGCCTAATTACACCACAATTTTTTGATGGTCCCATTCAGTCAGGGCCCCTGGAAGTTCCTCCCATACTGCGCCCCTGGCTGGGAGGCTAAGATTTTAGTCTCATTTGTTGACAAACAATTGAACACTTACAGGGACCTCAACTCCTTAGTGGAGTGAAAAATGTAATGCAGGGTGCAGACCGAAGCTAATAGTAAAGTTTCACTGCACACCAGTATCCATCCGGACCCTTTTCCTATAAGTATGATATATACTAGATATATACCTTTTACTTTGCTAGTCATAAAACACACTTTGGAGATTTCATATTCACAACAGTCTTTGTTAAAATGAATTAGTCTTGTGAGTGGTGTGATGTAAATTGTATCTTCTAGTAAACGTAGGTGTAATCCAGGGTTGTGCATATGTGTTGGGGTAATACTCAGCGTGAAGAGCTGAGTTTGAACTCTCCTCATTTAATAGGTCACCTGATGTGGCCTCAATACAGTAATACTGTTTTCAAAAATTGCAAATCCATTATCCCGTGGTTTTAGGCACATACAATTAAGAGCTCAAGCTCCGCCCCTCAAACCACGTCCGCTTTCAACATTATTACCTCAGCTGCAAGAACAGCAAAAGCGCCATTCCACTTCAGTCCCGCACCTGCTATTTTACCATCATTTTCAAACAAGTAGTTGATTGAAAACAACTTTTTAAAAAATGCAATGTATTATTAAATAAGAAACAACATTTATCTGCCACCAAGCAAATATATTTCACAAGGATTTACAGCTGCATTTCGACTGTATTTTATTTATAGCTATTTGTGTTTTAACCAATGTGAACGTGAAATAAAAATAAAATTTACACAACCCTAAAACGCGCCGAATAATCCGGGGTAGTTAAACAGTAACCTATTAACATAATAAAACTAAATGCATGCTAATTTTATGCCCAAAATTATCAACACATCGTCACAGCATTCGGAACATTTGGAAGACGGCGTGGACGTGCAGAAGTTCCTTCACACGGTTATCAAACAATATTAGTCTAACGGGTTATATAAAACATCTGTATTACACTATTTATCTTTTGTTGTTCATTCCTATGAAATCGTTCATTCTCACCACCTGCGGCTCCATTATTTTATACAAGCCGTACAACTATGTTTTTTTTTACAAGTCTTCTATTATCTGAACAAAACGGCATGGTTAGCCTACGTTTATTTAAAAATGCCTACAATGCTACCGCTGTCTGTTAACGGTTATTACTGCTATGTTTATATTTTCGTGTTATCCGCAGATTAATAAAACAAAAGTAGCTTAGTTTCAGTTCTCGGCTACATTTCGTTACTATATTTTTTATATAGCTGAAAACTGAGAGTGCATTTCCTTACCTGTGAACTAAGATGATCAAACATGTCCATTTGGATCTCCTGGGTAGAAGTCGAAGGCGTCCTGGACACACTAGTTTTCTGGACCATTGATTTCTTTTTAGGTTTTAATTTCTTCTATTATTGTTTTATAACATTTTACTGTTTCAACCTAGTCATTGTCACCGAAGAGTAGACGTCCTTTTCCCGATAGGGATGCTGTGGTGCCGTCGGTATCAGCACACATCTGTGCCTTCGTCTTGTGTAGCCTTCCCTTTTCTTCGAGCGCTGACATGACGCTACGCTGATTATTCCAGCAGCAAACGGATAAGACCACGCCCCACCTATACCAATCAATCTATCACAGTTTATCGCGGCAGGTCATCACGTTTTCCCGCGATGTGACTGAAAACAAAGTCTGAGTCTATTTTTTAAATCAACAGGGCGTACAATGTTCTCTACCAGTCTTGGCGTAAACGCGCTGGGCACCGGTTGCCGTTACGCACCGTCGTTTTCCCACAATGACTATTTTTATAGACAAGTCCGACGATTATTAAACAGATACAGTTCAGTGATACATTGTGTGTCTTTGGTGTGTTTCAACTTAATGAAAATAATCAAGGGGAGGAGTCCTTTTGTGTAACATTTCAGTTTCACAATTACATTGATGTGGACGAGCAGTTTCTGGTCGACATACTGGTCGTGCAAAAACCAAATGATGCTTGAGGTGATCCAACTTCAAGAACGACTAACTGAAAAGCGAACATAAATCTAGATGAAAGCGCTATGAAGGCACTGCAATACAAACCTGTTACTGCTGCTTAGTGAGGAGGGGGTTTGGAGCAATCCGGTGCATTTTCTTCTGCTTAACAACACGTTCGCGTTTAAAGATTATATTAGTAAAACATTGTAATTGCCATATATTTGCTGTCTGGTTACTTAATTAAAACACATGCGTAGCTATTTGGGGCGTAGTCGTAAACGCTGGACACTGTTCGTAGAATTTAAGTGACGTATCTTACTGTCCAACGAATGGACTGACACGTGTCACCACTGAAAATCTTAAATTGACACACGCTTTTTGTTGAACGATCGATATCATTAAAATGACGAGCTAGCAGCTGGTTGCTTTATCTGCTACTGGCTATGGCAATCGTAAGGATAAACCACATTATCTAACCTGTGGCACATACAGTGTCCTCCAAACTATTCACACCCTTTATGAAGATTAACAAAAAAGTACTGAGCTATAGGTCTACAATTATAAAACGTGGAAAATGTTCTACTTTAAATATTCGATTGACTCAAAAAAGAAAAATTATACCTTTTATTTCCCAAAAATATCAGAAATATAATAATAATAATAATAATAATAATAATAATAATAATAATAATAATAATAATAATAAACTTTACTTGTATAGCACTTTTCAAAAACAAAGTTACAAAGTGCTTTACACACATAAAAGAAATTTAAAAAAATACAAGATGTAGACAACAGCTTAAGGGACACATTAAAACAAACTATATGAATGAATTAACATGAAAATAGAAGCAACATGAAAGAGGGCCAAACAGAGGAACAGATACAGATACAAGATTAAAAGAATATAGTAAATAACAGGATGTTAAAAAATATAAAAATAAGAGTAGAAAATGTGTTAAGAGGCTAAAACATATTCACATCTATGCTTTAGTATTATTAGTATTTTGTATTATTAGCATATATTTTGTATTTCCTCCACCCACCATTGGTGAACATTTGGAGGGGGGGGGGGGGGGGGGGGGGGGGGGGGGGGGGGGGGGGATTGATCATTCCTTTAAGCTACAAATTTTGATTGGGTTCAAGTCTGGAGACCGAGATGGCCATTGTTAAACAGTCATTTTGTGCTCAGTTAATCATTTCCTGGATGGTTTTGAGGTATGCTTGGGATCGTTGTATTGATTAAGGTTCCATTTGCAGCCAAGTTTGATCTTCCTGGCAGAGAAAAACAGATTTCAGGCCAAAATGTCCTGGCACATTTGGTTCTTGCTGCATTTCAGGATTCCACTAACATAACTGCAAAGATTCACCACTGCATCTTTCACACAAAAATGACTTTTTTTTTAAGTATATTTTTTCTGACACCAAACTAACTGCTGTGGTGTGCGTGGCCAAAAAGCTCAATAATGGCCTCATTTGACCTTAACACCCGGTTCAAAATGTAATTCTCATGAAGAATAGCAAACAAACTGCTGAATTGTGCTTATTCTGACAACCATTGCAAACAGCATATTGGCGTGGAGGTGGCTTCTGATGGTAGATTTAGAGGCTTTGTGTCCCCAAGAAACAACCAGGTTTTTCATCCATCCATCCATTATCCATAGCCACTTATCCTGGTCAGGGTCGCGGGGGGTGCTGGAGAGCCTATCCCAGCCTGCATTGGGCGAAAGGCAGGAATACACCCTGGAAAGCCCTGTGATACAATCTATCGTAGAGCATACACACACCATTCACTCACACACTCATACCTATGGGCAATTTATGAGTCTCCAATTTGCCTAGCTGCATGTTTTCGGACTCTGGGAGGAACAACCAGGTTTTGTAGATCTCAAAATAGGGTTCTTAAAATTTCCTTGCTTTTCATCTGCCTCAGGCAGATTGGGACAAGGTGCACTTTGTGTCTTCTACCACTACCACTGGTTCCATCGGTTTTAAACTTCTTCGTTACTGACATAAGAGTGGAAGGCAGTATCCATCCATCCATTATCTATACCTGCTTATCCTGTGGGAGGAAACCAGAGTACAAGGTGGAAGGAAGGCAGTATCTTTACTTTTTATTTATTTATCGTCATTTGATGTTGGAAGGTCAACTGTCATTTGCCTCCATTCTACTGAGAGTTCTTTGCCTTTCCCCAGGTTGATGGATGATATGGATCTTATATGTCTCGCCTCATTTTCAGACCCAAGTGAAACAGGAAGGCATAGGAGGCCGCTGCACAGTTATCTTGGTTTGAGATTAACTTTAAAAATCAACACATTAAAGCAGATTTCTTTTCGTTTGGATTTCACTGAAAATAATTATTATGGATGTGAAACATTGTGACACATACCTTTTTGGACAGAGTAAATATTTATTTTCAGCAAAATGCTTTACAGCCTTTTTTCCTCATCTTTTTCACAGGTGTGAATATTGGAGTAACGAGACGTGGACGGTGTTTTCATGGTGCTGATCTTTGGTTGGCTAACCTTCTCTTTACTCCCAATTAGTGATGCATCCCACTTCCATGCTGACACCCTGTGGAAGCTGGTGGAACAGTGGCTACGCTTGTTCCTGCACCGAAAAAAGTAACTTCTTGCAGTATGCATACCGTGCAATGAAGACAAAAATAAATATGCCCACAAAAGTGGCAAAGTATATCAAGTTGCAGTTGTGCAAATCAAAGCAACATACCACATGAAACCATAGTGCTGTAACAACCAACTGATAAAATACATACTTTTTGAGTTTCTCCATCACCAAACAGGCCTGCCACTGGACTGCTTTTCATGATAATAATAACTTTTTTGTATATGGCCTTTCTCATTCCCAAGGTTCCTTGACAGAGTATAACAAAGTATGTAAATACACAACTCTATTAAGCTACAATAAGACAAATGCTTGGAGTTATTTAAACGTTTTGCACACGGTGTGATTTTCCCTTGAACATTAAAATGATGAAACAATGAACTTTTTGTCATTATTATTTTCAAGATTTCATATTCATATTTTCACATTTTGAGAACTGACCCAACAAATATTCTTATATTGAAAAATAATTTTAAAAACATTTTTATTGTAATTCAGAATAATGTACATAATCAATAATTCAACATAATTAATTAGAATCAGATATTATACATTGCAATATCTTGATGTATTTTATCTCCTTTTGTGAACAAGTAGCCTACAGTGAGAAAAAAGAAAGAAATCAGGCTAAGGAATAAGCAAAAAGATGACATGTCAGCATTTGTGTACGCGTTTGTGTAACGTGCGTATGGAAATATGCGTACAGAAATATTTTTTTATAATGGTGTTGCACTGCAAGACACATCATAATGAACATGAACATCAGAGTACAGAATATGTATTGGCTTGATTTGAATAAATGGTAGATACTACTACAACGTAACTATAATTAATATCCATCCTCATAACTAAACTGTCTGTGGTGATGACAGGTTGACTCTGGCAAAGACGATCACACAGTTTTATGCAAGATACGCGCAACTATATTAAAATATAAATTTCGCTAATTATCACGAGAAAACATTTTTGGTCAGTTGCATTTGCACCATCCCTGTCATTTGAAATAGCATTTGCTCTAGCGAAAGACGAATGACGACAAACAGTTCTGATCTAATGTAGCTACTGCCTCCCTCAACACTATTTAGTACAGTAGTTAACCTGTTGCTCTCAACGCTTTACCGTACTGGGGTACCGCTAACTTCTCGTGAGTTCCCACAATGCTTTGCGATAGCTGCTTTTCGGTATGTACCATGTACATATATATATAGGGGGATGTTTATATTCAAGAGGTTTCCTCTCCTCAATTTTAGAATTATAGCCAACATAGTTGCATTAAAAGTCCAATGTATTTGCTTTGAATTTAAATTACAACGAGTGCTATTTTTATTTACATTCTTGGTTAAGTAGGAGCGCGGGGGTATTGTGGTAGATGATGGCTTGTTCTCTCTCTGATAATGGTAGTGCCCTACCAGCCTATGTAGCCTTCCTTTCTCTGAAATAGCAGCAGCCATGAGGTAAGAAGCCCGCATTTGCTCCCCTGTAAATTAATAAAAACTCCCTTAAATATATTTCCCTTCCTGCCTCGATGATCAGTTAACAAGTTATTAAGAGAAATGGCTTTGCGGCAGAGTTACTTGTCGACATATTTGAAGTAACAAAATCACGATTTATTTGGAAACGTGCTCTAGCAGGTAGCTGGTTTGCTAGCGATATAAATCAACACGGGAGCCATGTTTTTTAAAAGAAGCAAAGAGCGCTGGCTTCGCCGCTTTAGACATTTCCCTGTCCCTTGATTCAACGTCAAGAACAAGCACAAAATAGCTTCAAGGACTACACAAGCTCAGAGTTTTTATTTGGGTTGGTTACTGACTGGAATGTCGTAGACACGTAGTAGTGCAACAAAAAATGAGGCAATCCCTCATTGTAGGCCGTGATCGAGTTGGTAGAAGTTCTGTCATAATTTAAATCTCATAAAAAACACGTTTTCAACGTACAAAAATGCCAAGTTACTCAAAAGTACTGATATCAAAATGACGCCAAGTTACGGTACTACAAACAATATAGGCTATCTTGCCTCACCGAAATGACATAAGATGTATTTCAAAGCAATGCTACCCAATATTTCCTCAATTCTTTCAAGTCACTTGGCCCTGTGTGTATAACCATGCACTACATGGACAGTGCCAAAACATATTGAATAGGTGTGTATATGTCCAATTTGTATGGTATCTTTCGCTCACAGTCAAGATAGTATGATGTGTGTTCGTAATGTGAATGGCTGCGAGGGAAATGTCCCCATGGGGATAAAGAAGTTCTCTATGTCCAATTTGTATTTATTGGTATACAATAACTGCACATATCAAATTCAGTAGAAGGAAGTTAAACATATGTTTTCGCTTCCTGCCCAGCCTTTTGAACTGTTTCAATGTGTGAATGATCTTTGAGTTTGCATGTTTAAAATGGTAAGATTGGGCCAAGTATAAATATTGTGTTGTTTGTTCTTATGTCATTTCGGTGAAATAGCCTATATTGTTTGTAGTACCGTAACTTGGCGTCATTTTGATATCAGTACTTTGAGTAACTTGGCATTTTTGTACGTTGAAAACGTGTTTTTTATGAGATATCATTTCTTTTTGCAAAGCGTTTTATTATGAGAGTGAGAAATGCGAAGTGACCCTGTAAGAAACGGTTGTGGATTATGGCTATCGTTGTGTGAATTTTACAGTCTGATGAACGTGTACCGTTCAGCAGTTTCGTTTGCTTGCTATATGTGAAACAGTGGCTGTGACAAAATGCGTGTGGTGGCGTAAGCATAAAACGCATCAGAAACATGAAATATGGCCAGTGTATGTAATCACGGATTGACGTCCATACCAACGAGCCTGACAAAAAGAACTTAGCAAGCCCGTTATGGAATTCTAAACTCCCGTAGGTCAACTTGCCTTTTGTCCCTGCTTCCGTTGTCTGTTATTTCGTAGGTGCAATTAAACTTAGAACCGGAGGGACGGGGCAAAACATGATAGTGGAGGAATAGGCGCAGACGCAGATGTCCCCGCAGGCTTGGCTATGAGAAAATAACAAACAGTTTGAGAGAAATTCGGAGAAATAATGAAATTGCGTTAGTTGAAACAATATGCATAAAGTTTTAGTCCGTTGACGTGGAGGGTTTTAAATAACATGACATTATTGCAGTGCTGTGTTTTTTTCATGTCAAGTTCTCCGTAGTATGATTGTAAAAAAATGGTAAGGTTTTAATGGGGGATTTGCTAGAACGTACATACGTAGTAATTGTCAGAGACGAGGGCGATGGGTAACAGGAACGTGGCGTTGCTGAAGAAGAAGGTTTTGTACGGGAGCCAAGTGAAGAAAATGTTAGTTAGAGAAATGGGACACACAGCAGGGAAATATGAGTTTTGGTAAAGCAATATATAAGACCTAGAGAACGTTATGTAAGCAGAAAATTAATCTGAAAGAATTGAGAACATATTTGGGTATCTTGCTTTGAATGACATCTTATGTCATGTGTCGGTTAGGCAGTAGTGAGTCGACTATTTGTTTGGAGTACACCGTAACTTGGCGTCATTTTGAGCAGTACTTTTGATTAACTTGGCATTTGTGTACGTAGTTTTTTTATGAATATCATTTCGTTTTTGCAAAGCGGGTTTATTATGAGGTGAGGAAATGCGAAGTGACCCCCTGTAAGAAACGGGTTGTTGATTATGGCTACGTTTGTGGAAGTTCTACAGTCTGATGAACGTGTAGCGCTTTTCGCAGCAGGGAAACAGTGGCTGTTCAAGGGTGGGGTGGTGGCGTAAGCTAAACCGCTCATAACGCAGATGAAATCAGGTGCATTTTTAGTGTTTGTAAGGTTTATAAGGCATTTGATAGGCTTATCTGCAGGTAGGAATCTTGTTTTGCTAAACTAGAACCGGAAACATGATAGTGGAGAATAGGAGCAGACGCATATGTCCCAGCAGGCTTTGCATTAGTTGAAACAATATGTTTTTAGCAGAAATGGGCATGTAGGTGAAGGTTGACATGATCACGGAGTAGGCGAGGTAAATGGAAGTAACGGAGTGCCATGAGCGAGCTTTGTATCGGCTTATTTATCGAACGTATATATAAACAGTCGCTATAAGTGTTAGTCCGTTGACGTGGAGGGTTAAATAACATGAATCTATTGCAGTGCTGTGTTTTTTTCATGTTCAGTACTCGTAGTTATAATTATGAGTGAATCATGTTTTAAATGTAATGTTTTAATGGGGAGTTTGCAGAACGTACATACGTAGTAATTGTTTGTATAAAGAAAGAACAGGTAAGAATGCCGTTTTGCTGAGTAAGCACAGTGAAGAAATGCTCCTTTTTAATAAAAGAATACATTGCCGTTGCAATGGGTGGCCATATGAGTTTTGGTAAAGCAAATTAAGCCTAAGAAACAACTGAGAAAATTGTAGCCGGTTTCAATCGTTCACAGGTTTACAGTCTGTCACTTTGTTAGGGCAGTGCAGCGATGTTGAAATATCGCAAAACCTGTCCGTGGTTTTAAAGAAGAACACAGGCCAGTCGAAGAGCTCCCGTTGAATATATGGCTTTGCAGTGTAACAATTAAACGTGCAGACGGTACGTCGTAATACAGTGTAACGGCTGGTAGATATGGTGCAAAAGCAATAATTGAGAAGTAGTAGACAATTATTAGTGAGGGTAAAAGCAGGTTAAAGAAACGCGTTCCTAGCTGGGCTTGAACCTAGGACCCTGTGTTCCCGAGACTGTAACCTTACCCACTAGGCTACCGGCGGACTAGCTATTTATGCTAAAAAAGTTTCAGAGTAAAAAGATATGGGTATTTTGCGTGTGTATTAGTGAGGATAAAAGCAGGTTAAAGAAACGCGTTCCTAGCTGGGCTTGAACCTAGGACCCTGTGCTCCCAAGACTGGGACCTTACCCACTAGGCCACCGACGGACTAGCTGTTTGTATTAGAAAAGTTTCAGAGTAAAAAGATATGGGTATTTTGCGTGTGTATGCGAGTTTTTCATTGGGTGGTGTACGTGAAGATTTGGCGGGTGTCGGTAAAATGTCCAATGGGCAGACATGTTATTAGTGGGATAGGCGGCAGGAAAAATAAGAATGAGAAGAAGAAGAAGAAGAAGAAGAAGAAGAAGAAGAAAGAGAAGAAGAAGAAGAAGGAGAAAACGCAAAAATCCCCTTAGTTTGGGGCTTTATTGTGTGGACATGTGAAGTTTGTTTATGAAATCTGTCTGTTGAAATGGGGGTCAGAATGTACAGAATTTAATGTTTTTAAGGGCTGAGTGTCTGTGCCTGTTGTGGTTATTTCTGTGGGGAACCCTGAAAAGTGCCAAACTCTCGGTGCTGTATAGGTATGGGGCATGCCCCCGCCAAGGCGTAACTTGGCGGGATGGCATACCTGCCATCCCAATGTACTGAGTAGTCGTAACCGCTAAAATTGAATGGCGTACCGGTATTTATGACACATTTATAACGACAGCTTTCTCAGCAGATCCTGCTTCTTATGGCATGTAGGCTAATGGCTAACTTGACTAATAGTCCGAAAGCAAATTACCTTGGTTAGCTTTTATTCAGGCAGTTGGAATGTCGTTGATGAGGAAACGTGGTTCGTGTTCGATTGTCAGCTAATTATCTTGCCGCTTAGATCACCTTTGAAATGGGCCCCCTTTTAACTTTTCATTTTGCGTGGCAAGTTGGCCGTATAGAAAATAAGGACTAATCGAAATTCAGTGGTTTCTATTAATGTAACGTAGGTTAGCGGATCCAATTTTCAAATCCATATAGGGTCATCATATTGACTCATTTAATTTGGTCATCTGTTCAGCTTGTCATTTTTGTATGTGAAATGTCCTATATTGCTAGATGTCTTTGCGGTTGCCTGGATGCAAGCCATTCCTCAAATGCATAATGTTCGGAAGTGAATGGATTCTCTAAAGCAGTATCTGCAGGAGGAGTGATTCCTCAGCTGTGGTTCACATGCCCTTGTGTCTGTGACAGTGGACTCGTGTATTCCAGATGTGCATGTGATGCATTGATACTGCTGAGTGTTATTTTTTATATTGGATATGGTTGCGCGTATGAGTGCCCGTGTATTTTGGAGGATAACGCTCTCCCTTCCTTTCCCAGCATGCTCAGGCTTCAGAAGCGGCTGGCGTCCAGCGTCCTGCGCTGTGGCAAGAAGAAGGTGTGGCTGGACCCTAACGAGACCAATGAGATCGCCAACGCCAACTCCCGTAAGTGTTCTCCGTTTCGTCCGCGGTGGGGATGCATTCGAAGGTGGTGGGCAGGAGAAACTTCACCAGTATCTGAAATTTAATGGCCTAGTCTCCCTTGGCCCCTTTTGAAAAATCCTAGTCAGACTCTTCCTGTTTTCTCGTCATTGGAGCAGCCCAAAACCATCACATGCTGCAATTACGTTTCATATTATACATGTGTACTGCAGCAGTGGGGTTCCTCCAAGCTAATTCCCCCATTGAACTCAACAGTAAAATTAGCATGGATGATAATTCCTCTCTAATTACCACTTGGAGAAACCGGCTAGTGGAGTAGTGATGGTTTCTGAGAACTTTGAATGGTCAGGATCTGTATATTGTGTCAGACAGTGAATCCTCCATATATTCTAAATGGCGCTGGAGTATTCTGGAGCAGAATGCATTACACGGCTGGACATCGGTTGAGGTGCTTTTGAAAGGGCTTTGTATGAGCTTTGCGTTAAAGAAAGCCAGAGCTGAAACACTTTTAAGCACAGTGTTCCTCATGTCTTCCCAGGCAATGGCAGAGTCTGGTCAAGACGTACAGGAAACGTTTAGTCTTATGCTGCTAGGAGAGGTTTGACCAGTTACTGAACCTAGGGGAGCACTTATTCTTTCTCGCAGGGATATTGATTTCGATTTTTTTTTTTTTTTTGATGAGTGGATATTGGAAGTTGTCACGTTTGCTGTTATTTGCTATGTCACCTCGCCTTTTATCTATACTAGGACCTATTTTATAATCAAATTTAGATTTGACTGACTGCTAAACTATAGCTGTCAGTGGGTCATTTTTCAGAATTAGTATATACTGTTCGTAGCCTATTTATGTACTGATCCAAAGGAAAGATGTCTAGTTTTATGAAGTCGGTGACGTGTTTTAAAATAGCTGTTGTACATAATTCACAAATTAATTGGCCCACGTTTCCAGATTTTCTGCCCCTAGACTAATTTTGGCTGGTGGTGACCCTGGTTTGTGATGGAAGCGTGATATTAGATGTCGTAATTGGTCATAACAGCTTGTCTCATTGGTCGTAGCAGCTTATGTCATTGGTCATAAGAGCTTATCTCATTGGTCATTTTTTAAGCCTGTTTCTGCAGGCACACAGACTTGGACTAAAAAATCTATTTTATTTATTTTTCCCAGCTGACCAGGGCCGGTATATGGGTGTGTCAGTAATAATTCAAAATTATTTGTTCCCAACAGAGATCTTGATAAGTGACTGGACTCTAACATAAATTCCATTATAGGTGACTAACACTGCCTTCACAATCTTGTGCCTTATAATTAATTATGCCGGTTATAAATTAGCGATGTGCCAAGTCCAGTTTTTCATGGTAAACTTTTCAGCGGGTGGATGGAATGATTAGTCAGTGTGTGCAAAAATTCCTAAATTCAAATAGGCTCTCTGAACACTGAGTAAAATAACTAAAAACAGTAACAAATATCTTCTGTTAACTATGAAAAACAACTGCCGACTGCTCTGTTTGATTCATGGAATACATTTTTTTCAGGAGAATTGGCAATATCGGCGACGTTGGAAACTGTCCTAACTGCGTTGGCAGCAGACCGGTCATTTTCACAGGAAGTGGCCATCTGTGCCCATCTAAAATAGGCTTTTATTTAAATGGAATTTTCCTGCCAATTTAAATAAAATTTTCAATATTTTCCTTAAGCAGCTTGAAATTGCGTTTAGATTTTACGATGCAGGAAAAACCCTGTGTTGGATATCATTACCCGGGTCGGTTAAATATAGTTTGATCAAGTCGATACTAGCCGGCTAATACATTTGACCATGTTTGCACTACCCGGCTAACAAAATTCAGTTGAGATCGAGCGGATATTAAATCAGCATTGTAGCAAGATGGCAGCTGAGTATGGACTTGGCGTCTCTGGTGCGAGCTCAGAAGTGACTGTGAAAGTGTGTCCAGTCCTCCCTCTGAACGGTCCCGTTGACCACCGGTGACCGCTTTTCTGACCGAAAAACCGCGGTCGACCTTTGCGTAGGCACTGGCGTGAATCCGGAACCCATTTTTTTACCTGCGCCCTCCCCTGCAGTGAGTCAGGCTCCTCCCCACGGGACCCCGCTCCTATCCGCGCCCTGTTTCTGTTGTTTTGGTTATGTATGTTGCCATGGCGATTAACAGGATATACGTAGTCCCGTAAAAACGTGCGCATTGCTATTCGTGCCAGGCGTATGACACGGTGTGGCACTTGTGCGCTTGGGTTTCGCCTTTCTTAGAGCCCCTTGTTTTTTGAAAGTTTGAAAAGCCTGTCGTCTTGTTTTTTTCTAAAAAGAGAAGCTTAATCGCAGTGTGAGTTCTCTCTGAGTTTTCTCCATATTCCATCATAATCAGAGCTTTTTACGTGTGTAGGCTGGCTCCCCCCCCCCACCTGCTCAGGGTTATTTACTCCGCCAGGTGCTACTCTTGCTGTAATGTCCCCCGGTGCGCCTGTGTCCCCTGTGCTCTCCTGCGTTTACTGTGTATGAGGGGCTTGTGCGTTAATGCGCCTTGTCTCTGTGTAAAGCGTGCACATTAACTGTGTTTACTGTGTAAGTGGGATCTAACTGTGTTTTTCTATGTAAGTGGTATGTGCTAACATGTTAACTGTTGACAGTGTAAGTGGTGTGTATGCTAACATGCTAACCGTGCTGACGGTGTGAATGGTCTGTTTTCCGACATGCTAGCTGTGTTGACGGTGTGGGTAGTGTGTGTGTGTTAGCATTCTAGCTGTGTTGACGGTGTGGGTAGTGTGTGTGTGTTAGCATTCTAGCTGTGTTGACGGTGTGAGTGGTCCGTTTGCTAACATGCTAGCTGGGTTGACGGTGTAAGTGGTACATATGCTAATATGCTAGCTGTGTTGACGGTGTAAGTGGTGTGTGTTAGCATGCTAACTGTGCTTCCCTCTGCCCCTCGCAGGCCAGCAGATCCGTAAGCTGGTGAAGGATGGTCTGATCATCAGGAAGCCCGTGACGGTGCACTCGCGCGCGCGCTGCCGCAAGAACACGCTGGCACGCCGCAAGGGCCGCCACATGGGCGTCGGTGAGTCCTGACGCACTTCCTGACCTGAGGCATGCGCTTCCTGTCTCTGGGAGTGATACGCTTCCTGTCTCTGGGAGTGATGCGCTTCCTGTCTCTGGGAGTGATGCACTTTCTGTCTCTGGGAGTGATGCGCTTCCTGTCTCTGGGAGTGATGCGCTTCCTGTCTCTGGGAGTGATGCGCTTCCTGTCTCTGGGAGTGACGCACTTCCTGTCTCTGAGGCATGCGCTTCCTGTCTCTGGGAGTGATACGCTTCCTGTCTCTGGGAGTGATGCGCTTCCTGTCGCTGGGAGTGATGTGCTTCCTGTCTTAGGAGTGATGCGCTTCCTGTCTCTGGGAGTGATGCGCTTCCTGTCTCTGGGAGTGATACGCTTCCTGTCTCTGGGAGTGATGTGCTTCCTGTCGCTGGGAGTGATGTGCTTCCTGTCTTAGGAGTGATGCGCTTCCTGTCTCTGGGAGTGATGCACTTCCTGTCTCTGGGAGTGATGCACAGTCATGCACATTAAATAAATGACTGAACAATGTAATTAAGACAGACACCGCCATGAAATCCTCATAACGAATCGGGCGTCATGGTAACCTGCGCGTGCCCCTCCCCCAGGTAAGAGGAAGGGTACGGCCAACGCCCGCATGCCGGAGAAGCTGTCCTGGATGCGCCGCATGAGAATCCTGCGCCGCCTGCTGCGTCGCTACAGGGAGTCCAAGAAGATCGACAGGCACATGTGAGTCGCTCGCTCGCTCCCGTCGCCCGGGCGAAACGGGTCAGCTGCGTACGCAGCCGCGCCTCTTCCAGCTCCTTATCGCCCACAGAAACGGCCAGCCGTAAACTTAAATGAGTCTCACCACCGATTAGAACCTACTTCCCATCCTTCCTTATTTGTGGAACTCTTCAAGAAAAAATTTAGTATACTTAAAGCGCCTACTTTTTAAAAAAACTTTGGAAGATTTACCTGGACTGTACTTTTTAGGGCAATTAACTGGGCCAAAAAAAAATAGAATTCAGATTTTGCGTTCTAGAGATAAAATTATTTGAATAATTATTGCCAAATTTGCAGAAATGTTTACGCGTTCTTGTTATGCTTGTTATGTTCACAAGGGGGCGCAAGAAGGGTGCGAAAGAATGTAATGTTCCATTTCAAAGATTTCACCTAGGTCTGTAATGGTCAGTGTGAGAAGAAGGTAGGGTTGGTTAACCTTTATTTCATATAGGTAAATTTACTGACAGTATTACCATTTGTGATAAGGACCTGAAGATTAAAACAAAGCTTGATGTCATTACTTGAAAAGCTTTCACCTCATAACATTACACACGAAGACATACATTATCTATTTTAACCTGCGTATTTTTGACCCCAATGCTCTGATTCTGTAAGAACGACTCAAGGAACAAAATAGCATGCATTGTAATGAAAAACAACTCAGTTTGTTCGGCACAATCCGTTCAGAGATCATTTGCCAAAAACACAAGATGATCCACTTGGTTAGAGGCGAGTACTGCATGTTATTTACAATGTTTTCTTTTGGCTAAAAATACCTTCTGCTTGAACAGAACAGAACAGAGTGCTCTGGGCCCATGGTCATGAAGCATTGTAGAGCAGGAGTGCTGATCTGGGATTTTGGGCCTTTAGCTTATAATGGGTACGGTTAGGCTATGGACCAGGGAGAACTGATCCTAGGTCTCCCTTCCTACTCTGCAAGGTTTTATGAATATGGCGTTCCATATTGCATTCTATTCATCGGTCTCTTGCTGCAGAACATTGACCGGAAATGGCAATTTATAAAATATATTTTCAAAATCCGATTGCCTGTGCACCAATGAAAAAAGTGCTATTCCAAAGCAAGAGGTGTTTCTTGAAACATGGAACACACATTTTCAGCATGCACATATAAAAAGATTGCATATTCAAATTATTGATATGTAATTCTAAATTAATTTTCATTCTGAAATACAAAAAATGTATCTTGTGTGAGGGATATTCGAATATCGAACGTGAATTTCATCTCGTATCCCAAAAGGCTTTTAGGTGATCTGAATTTTGCCTGTGCCCATTTCAAATTTAATTGTGGGAAATTTAATTGTGGGCTCCCTTTGGGTGAAGAGCGCTATGTGAAATTAAATTGCTTAATTGGCAGATGTCTTTTAAACGAAACATTTCTGCCGCAGGGAACCGAACTCACTGAACTCCTCCCGTAGCTGAGGTCAGTTAGTTTTGCAGTCCGCGTACCTTGCCAGGGATGAGCTACTTTCGAACAGTATTTCGGTTGGTTTTCAAACCCTGAATGCGTCGAGCTGAAGTGGAGGTCTCTGGTATGCCGCGACGCGTTGGGTCACCGCGCAGAGCGGGTGAGGAGGTTCGGCTGCGGGGCCCAACGCCGGCGGCCCCCGGAGGCGCCCGCGGCGGGAAAATCGGGCGGGGGCCACAAGGCGTCCGCGTGGCCGCGGACCCGCTGGTCACCGCCCTCTGTTTTGGGGCCCCCCAGGTACCACAGCCTCTACCTGAAGGTGAAGGGTAACGTCTTCAAGAACAAGAGGATCCTGATGGAGCACATCCACAAGCTGAAGGCCGACAAGGCCCGCAAGAAGCTTCTGGCGTAAGTACTGCCCCCGACCAGAGTGTGTGTGTGTGTGTGTGTGTGTGTGTGTGTGTGAGCTACACGCTGTGTGTGTGTGTGGGCTGTGTGTGCCTCAGACCAGAGGGTGTGTGTGTGTGTGAGCTACACGCTGTGTGTGTGGGGCTGTGTGTGCCTCAGACCAGAGAGTGTGTGTGTGTGTGTGAGATACACACTGTGTGTGTGCCTCAGACCAGAGGGTGTGTGTGTGTGTGTGTGAGCTACACGCTGTGTGTGTGTGTGTGGGCTGTGTGTGCCTCAGCCCAGAGAGTGTGTGTGTGTGTGTGTTCGGTGTGGTAGACGTGGAAATGGCTTTGCAGGCGTCACAGCTTTGTGTTGTCATATTACACACAGATTGCACGCATACGTGTGTTTGAAGTACTTTCTGTCTCTGATTGTGGCCCCATCGTTCTGTAGCGCCTGCCCTAGACACACTCCCACTGTGGCGGGAATTCCAAGCTCCATTACATTTATTTACCGGACACATTTGTCCAAAGTGACGTACAAAAAGTGCATTTCATGGTCATGGACAACTACAAAACACAGGTTCAATAAGATACAATACCTATTTTGTACAGCCAAGAACACAGTTTAGTTCACACAGTGGACGCTATTCTGACCTAACCTCTGCAAAGCCAACTAGGCAGAAGAACAAGCTACAGTATTGGACAAATACAAATTACCAAAAAGTGCTGGGATGGGGGAACATGCAACAAGTGTCATTGGCGGGGGGGGGGGGGGGGGGGGGGGGGGTGGATTTAGAGTGAAATATACAGAGTGGTGGTGGTTAATCCAGGTATAGTCTGAGATGAGTCTTCAGACCACTGGACCACCTCCAGTCCTGGAGGGCCGCGGTGTCTGCTGGTTTAACTCCAGTCCTGGAGGGCCTCGGTGTCTGCAGGTTTAACTCCAGTCCTGGAGGGCCGCAGTGTCTGCAGGTTTAACTCCAGTCCTGGAGGGCCTCAGTGTGTGCAGGTTTAACTCCAGTCCTGGAGGGCTGCAGTGTCTGCAGGTTTAACTCCAGTCCTGGAGGGCCACAGTGTCTGCAGGTTTAACTCCAGTCCTGGTGGTTTTCCTGTAAATCAGCTGCAGGTTTGGACTGGATGTGAGTGGCTGGGGTGATGCTGCACTGGGAGCAGTGTCAGCATTTTTCACTCGGTGTTGTGGTAAAGTGAATCTGCCTCCTGTCGCGAGCTGACGGTAACCTGAGGCACCGAAACCCAGGAGGTTGGAGGGAACTCCACCCCTGGATCCCTCCACTCTCTGCTCTCCCTCCGGACGACCGTTTTTAAATTTGAATTCCATGAACTCTCAACACTAGTGGTTTTTCTAACCCTTTCACTCTCGACTGCGCCTTCCCCTCCTTCTTCCCCCCTCCATCCCTCCCTCCCTCCCTCCCTCGCTCCAGGGACCAGGCCGAGGCCCGTCGCTCCAAGACGAAGGAGGCGCGCAAGAGGCGCGAGGAGCGTCTGGCGGCCAAGAAGGAGGAGATCATCAAGACCCTCTCCAAGGAGGAGGAGGCCAAGAAGTGAGCTCCTCCCTCCTCCGAGCGCTAATAAAAGTGTACAGAAAGCCCAGCCCCCCCCATCTCTACGAGTCTTCATTTCGCACCCCCCCCCCCCCCCCCCCCGCGCAGGGCGTTAGCCAGCGCGCGTACAAAACCGCGCCAACGCCCGTAGGCCTGGCAGGGCCTCAGGCCTGTCCTCCGCTTCACATTTTATACCGGTCTGGCGTTTGGACCGGATGAGCCCAAACGCCAGAGTCGGAGTGCCTCATTCAGCTGGGGTTTTCAAAAAGCTCCGCCTTCTGATCCATCAAGCTTCAACATACCGAAGAGACGGGGCGTCCGACGATCGATTTATTCCTGAGTGAACTCAACGCTGTCGATAGGGAGCGCTCAGCGAGCCAAGCAACCGTTTAAAGTTTGATAACGTTGGCCAAAAGCTGGAATGCACTGCAGTGTCTGTTCACACACAGCCGGAATAGACAACAGACATGAAGAACAAACGCGAGGTATCTGTGGCTTCGCTATCTTGCGATACCTAGCACGGTGTTTGGATTTGGCTAGCGCAGCTAGGTAGCTAACGGTAGCTCCTCGTCATTTTAGCACTTGAGTGTTTTACGGCGGATAAATTTTGGTACAAACGGCGGTGTTTGTGCGCCCCGGTGCAGAGCAGCAGTTAGGGAGGTCTCGTTTCAAATCGCATCACTCACGCTCACTCTGATGGATCAGGAGAGTGCAATAACTACCGCTGCTCATCTGGAATACTGGTCATAATGGGAACTAGGACTGAAATTCTGGCACTGTTTAAATGCATAATTTGGTTGGGTAGCTGTTTAGGGGTAGGTGAAGTCTGGTCATGTGAAAATAAGTCACAAGAAAGCAAAATTAATAATCAGAATGTAATCATGCAAATAAGAAAAATTCAAGTTTTTGTAAAACCTGAAAATTATCTGAGAATTTTTTCAAATGTTTTTTCTCCCTTCACATACAGTGCTGTAAAAAAAAGTATTTGCCCCCTTAGTTCCTCTATTGTTGCATATTTATCACACTGAGTCGTTTGTCTCGCAAAATGTAATATTACACAATGGAAATCAGTGTAAGCACAAAACACTTCATCATATTTTAATGAAGAAAGTTATCAGACACCCATATCACCCATGTGAAAAAGCAATGCCCCCTTAACTTAACTGGTTGCACCACCTTTAGCAGCAATAACTGCAACCAAACACTTCCTATAATTTGGTATCAGTCTTTCACTTCACTGTGGAGGAATTTTAGTCCTCTCTTCTTTGCAAAACTTCTTTAATTCAGACAAATTGGTAGGTTTTTGAGCATGAACTGCACGTTTCAGGTCGTGCTACAACATCTCTATTGGGTTCAGTTCAGGACTTTGATTTGGCCACTCCGAAACATTAGGTTTTTTCACCAGCCATTCAGATGTGGGCTTCTTTTTGTGTTTTGGATCATTGTCTTGCTGCATGAACCAGTTACGCTTCAGCTCACGGACAAGAATTTCTGGTAAAAGCATTACAGGGAGGCAGTTGAAGTATGCAGTTGGCCACTGTGTAAAGGCTGCTTACAATCGCCCCCTCAGTCACAGTGGCTGCGGTGCTCTGCATTCAAATGCGCAGTCCAGTCCTATTTCAGCCTTAAAATATTCACACGCTTTGGTGTCCTTGAATCGACGCACCGATTATCAAGCTTGTCGCTCGGTGCTTCTGGTTAGATCTCCGTCACGCCCACTAAACAAGAGACGAAGGTGTGCTCGGAACACGGCAAACTGTTTAGAACGAACATTTCCGTTGAAGGTGAAACGTAGCAAAACGTTATGTTTGTTAAATGTAGCCTGCGAGTTGCCAACACTGTTGGCTTTTCCCCCACTGGGGTAGGAGCAGGTTTAATTAAGTCAGCCGTGGTTCCGGGGGGTTACCTCTGAATTTCCCCCTCCCAATAATTTTGCCTACCAGGTATCCATGGTTACCTGGGCCATGTTTAAGGGATTGATACAATGAAGTTATAAACTGAAGGACTGAATGACTGCAATCGTGTCAGGTGTGCCGCCCCCTTTATACAAGCCAGAATGCCGCGCTGCTTTTGGGCTTAATTAGGTTATGGCATTGAAATTGGTCTGCCCCAAACCTCTTCCTGTTAATTAATTACATGATCCAGTTTTTACAGGGATTTTTTATTGCGAATTTAGTATAGTTTTCGATTGGCCCAGACGTGGTTTGTGAGCGATGAAGAATGTTTGCGACACTAACAGAAGTTTATAAAGACCTGTTGGCTGTACAGTGGCGGGCATCGGAGCATTCAGGGGCTTGTTGTCTAAAGCAAGAAAATACACTTCAGGTAGGCTACCTCCAGAGCAGTGTACAGTGATGATATGTTTTCAGAGACTGTACAAATTGTCAGATTAATGTTATAGATTTCTTCACAATTAAAAGCGTGAAAGTCCGTTCTCATACAGTTTCCTGTATGACACCTCCCTTCTCAGTTTCATTCGGATCGGTGTTGTAGCCCAATGTTGCTACAGGAACTCAACGCGCTATGCCACAATTCATTGAGCACAGGTTGCATGGCCATAGGAAATGGTTCCTACCAAAGCAAGAATAAAAGCCTTTTTAAAACAATAATATTGGGCAATATACAAACTTTAACTCAAACTAAATATTTATAAATATATTATTTATATTATTTTCTTATAAGAAAAGAAACAGAAAATGAGGTATACCTTTAACCATCTCCAGGGCCCTCCCATATAGAGCCTAAGATTTCACTAAGTGAAAAAACTCTTGTAGCTGTGATTTGTGATGCTACACTAATGTTGGTTCAAGACCATAAATTACATCCTGTGCCCTAGCGTACACCGTGTAACATTCCATGCATTTATAACATGTTCGGTGGTAGCTATGGTAATTGTTTTTGTGTGCGAAAACGCAAAAAAAAAAAAAAAAAAAAAAAAAAACGGTCTTAATGGAAGCACGTGTTCTCAACCTGTTAAGAGGGTTACTCCGCTTGTATTAGGAAGAATGACTTGCAGATCCGGTTGAAACTTTTAATAATTTGTATATATTGAAATTACATACCCAGTACTGTTATTTTAGAGAATCTGACTTGCATATTTTCAGATTAGATTGGTGTTTCTCATGACAAGACGTGTGCGTCACAATGTTACGGTTGAGAATATGACAAAAAATATGGAAAAGGATTTGCCATTGAATGTATTTATGCATGCTCAGAGAAGAAATTCTGCAGTTATTTAAATGAGAAAGCTGCCTTGATTTGATGAAAATAGCGTCAAAACGCACTGGTGCGCTTTTCAGTCATCATAAAGCCAAATAAAATAAAAAGGCTTTTTAACTTTAGTGCTGTGCCAAGTGCCAACTCGGCTGCATTTTCTGTAAAGCAGTCTTCACGTTGAATTCAGTATTTGCTTTGCGGATCGTCCGATTTGCTTTGCAATAACGTGCTCAAATTACACAAAAAGACAAGTGATTTAGAAATCAGATTAACTGTTCAAACGGATTGGATTTCTAATGCTGGAAGACTGTCGCCACCCTGTGGTGCACAGTTGGTACTGTACCTAATTGTCGTTTTGCAGGTTTGATGAACATTGCTGGCGGCATTATCCCAACAAAATATTATATAAGTCTTTGTCATAGGCTACAGATCCAGATCCAGATGCATCAAATATGTGTTTAAAATACGTCGTATTTTTCGACAGCGGTAAAATGTGAGAACGCTCCTTTTGGTACCAGAATCTAAGAAGCCTATAGGCTACGAAATGTAGAATCATCATTATTTTGTCCTGCGTATTGCTACACTGTACCACCGCTTAGTGTGGTAATGTTTTAAATGTAGGTCAGCCTGTACTTTGCTCAGGTAGCCTTTTGTATCTTGGGGGCAGAGAGCCGTTGTGAAAGTGTTGCTTGTCTGGGCTCGTTTGGAATTTTTAAAATCATTGTCACCTGTGAAGAATACTGTACATAAAATCACAAGAGAACCTCTGCCTTGTTCTAGAAATAAAGGGAATCACAGAAGTGGAATTTATTGGCACCCGTGAAAGTTTGTATGATTCACAATAATGTTGCATTTGTTATGCCGGGAGTGGCTTTAACTCACGTCATTTGGCTCAACAGTAAACAAAATCAATCACAGTATTGAGCCAAACAACGGCCCACCAGAATGCCTTGGTAACAGGACTACACAATGATTCCACACATCCTGCTTGGGCCAGTTGGCGCCGACTCCCTTTAGCTTGTCAGTCCGATATCCATCACGATGCTAACAGCAATTGCTGTTAGCATCCGTCACTATTGTTTTGACGACGCTCCTAATCTTAAATGTATCCCAGAGGATGTGACCCACACCGCGGGCAACCCTACACCTAGAGCCGTCGTGCTTTTCTCCTTTGAGGGCGGGGTTTGTAGGTCTTCGCTAAACTTTTCAGAAGTTATATAAAGTCTTTTAGAAATCCTCTTTTTGAAAAATTAATAATAATAAAAAAATACTATAACATTTCAATCATATTTTCTGTAAAACAGTAGGCTAGATTCCTCTTTTCCTTTTTTATTTATTCAAATTCTTTATGCACTTGTCTGTTGAATGTGTTTTATATGTGTTTTACATGTACATGCAGGTCTCTCTTGAAAAAGAGATCTCGATCTCAATGAGACTACCTGTTTAAATAAAGGAAAATAAATAATAAATAAATAAATACAGTTATAGCCAAGAACGAGGTCGGCTTTTGTTTGGGAGCGCGGCGGTAAGCCACGGTTCTCCATTTTTCGGGGTCTTCCCCTTTTGTCCGTGTTAAATGTATAAGGACGCCCTGGATGAATACGGAATCCCCCCACCCTTTGTCATATGTATTGCTTTTATTTTTCTAGGGTGTGTCCAGTCTTATCAGAAAACGGCAGACGTGGGTCCAGGATTCTGTTTTAGCCCAGTACCCGATTCAAGCCTACTTATCAGCCTTGACTGCAAACCACGATTAGTTCATTTGTTGAATCCGGTGTTGTTGTGCTGGGAGAAAACAAAAACCTTTCGGATGGGACACCCCGATGCTGCACAGAGGGCCCCTTGTCCTGCTTTCGTCGGAGTCGCCAGTTTATTTCAGATCTCACAGCCGACAACTGACACAGGCTGTTCCGATTAGCGTGCCGGGACACAGAATTCCAGTCAGGCACGAGGGCTACGTGGCATACAGCCAGTGCCGGTGGACTCTGTTTCTTCCGAAAACATTTTTTTCCGTCCACTAATTTCTGTTGCGTCGTACTGCTTGGATATTGTCCAAATTTTCTTTGTCCCTGTCCCACCGGATGTGAGTAGGATATATATGCCAACGGCCAAGGAAGTGTTTATGCAGCACGCATGAATTATGAATGCGCATAAGTGATTGTGTAAATGCATGTAGGAGCGCGAGCCTATCCGAACGTGTTTATAAGTTTGTTAGTTAAGCAGTACAAAGTTACACAAACATATGTTTCTATGATAGTGTGTGTGTGTGTGTGTGTGTGTGAGAGAGAGAGAGAGACAGACAGTGCTAGGTGATACAAGCATGGAGCACCTGGCCCAGAACAGTGTCTGTGGAATGTAGCTGGGTCAGCTGCTCAGCATTACACCCCCCGTCGCCCCCATGTGGGCTGCTGGGTATCCCTGCAACCCCCCCCCCGAAAGGTGACCTGACCTATTTACAGTCTGGAGGCAGGATGGGACGGTGGGGCGGGGCAGGGGGCGGTGGTGGTCTTCTCTCACAGCAGGGAAGGGGAGGCCTTTGAAAACAGAACCTTTTTTAAATGCGGCTAACGATTTTCTGGGTAGTGGAGCTCGTAAGACCGTGCTCCCCACCGTTTCCTGTTATGGCTGCGTCTTAAATCACATGTGACGCCGCGTCACGGCTGTACCCTAAATCACATTTGACGCTGCCTCACAGCTGTACCCTAAATCACATTTGACGCTGCCTCCTGACGCTCGTTCGTTTCATCGCCGTCTGCCTGTCTGTCCCCGTTCCTTCTGCTCTGGGCTGTAGGAAGATACTTTGATGGGTTTGGTGAGAACACACACACACACACGCGCACACGCACAGACACACACATGCGCACACACACACACACAGACATGCACACAGACACACACATGCACACACACACACACACAAACACACACGCACAGACACGCACACACACACACACGCGCGTGCACACACACACACACACACACACACACAGCAGCTTTGCAGGCCCTGCTCAGATGCGGACAGGCAGCTCAGAGATAAAGAGCAGCAGTCAGGCTCTCTCCAGCCAGAGGAAGCAGGCAGATGCAATCTAATCACATCATTAAATCCGCACAGTGACTCACTCACACACACACACACACACACACACACAGATATATACACACACATACACATATACACACACAGATATATACACACACACAGACACTGGATACACACATACACAGATATATGTGGGGAGGGGGTGGAGGGGTGGAGAGGTGGGGGGGGGGGGGGGGGGGGGTGGGGGGGTGGGGGCAGGGGTGGGGGGTTGGAGTGGGGAGGCTGGACAGTTGTTCATTTTATTGTGCCTTCTGCTCTGCTTTGATTCCACGGGCCACAAAACAGAAACTGTCCACCCTCCCCTGGCCCCTCCTCTTCAGGAACAGCTGGTGAAGATCAATACAGACGCACACACACACACACATCCTGCTACATTCATCACACATTCTCTCTCTCTGTCTCTCTCTCTCCCTGTCTTTCTCACACACACCTAAACACGTTTTCAAACGTGACTCTTATTTTCCTCCCACACGCAGCTATTAATAGATCAGAACTGGACACTGTTGCGCAGCAAAACTCACTCCCCTCTCAGCTTGGCATGGGAGGTCTGCCACATCACCAAAAAGGGCTGCTCCTCTCCCAGATTCTCCTTCTAAACACCGCTGAGACATGATGGGGAAGCACAATGCGTAAGGACTCAATATCCCAGCTACACACTCCCATGCACAAGGACTTAATATCCCAGGTACACACTCCCATGCACAAGGACTCAAAATCCCTGGTACACACTCCCATACATAAGGACTCAATATCCCAGGTACCCACTCCCACACACAAGGACTAAATATCCCAGGTACACTCCCATACACAAGGACTCAATATCCTAGGTACCCACTCCCACACACAAGGACTAAATATCCCAGGTACACTCCCATACACAAGGACTCAATATCCCAGGTACACACTCCCATACACAAGAGCTCAATATCCCTGGTACACACTCCCACACACAAGGAGTCAATGTCCCAGGTACACACTCCCATACACAAGGACTCAATATCCCAGGTACACACTCTCATACATAAGGACTCAATATCCCAGATACCCACTCTCATACACAAGGACTAAATATCCCAGGTACACTCCCATACACAAGGACTCAATATCCCAGGTACACACTCCCATACACAAGAACTCAATATCCCAGGTACACACTCCCACACACAAGGAGTCAATGTCCCAGGTACACTCCCATACACAAGGACTCAATATCCCAGGTACACACTCTCATACACAAGGACTCAATGTCCCAGGTACACACTCCCATAGACAAGAACTCAATATCCCAGGTACACACTCCCATACACAAGGACTCAATATCCCAGATACCCACTCTCATACACAAGGACTCAATGTCCCAGGTACACACTCCCATACACAAGGACTCAATATCCCAGGTACATACTCCCACACACACACACACACACACATTAACTGCCTATCATTCTGACACGCACACAATCATAACTGTGTATCAAAGAAAATGCTTCGAGAAAAGATCGTTGGCTCACAAACTGCCTCATCTGATTTATTTGAACAATGAAGTCCCAGCGGCCCAAAGTCAAAAGCCAGTCATGAAATGAACAAGATTAACCAAGAACAGAGATTGTATGACTGGGTGGAATAAATCAGCCCTGTCTTATGTCCGGAGTCCGCTGACATTATCCTTCTGCCATTTCGTGCGGATGTGGTCGCCAGACCTGCCCATCAGCGTCCCCGGGCGGAGCGGGGCAGGAAATTGGCGGGGTGCTCGAGAGATCTGGGCTCCCGCGGCAGCAGACCGAGCGTTGTGTAGACCTCCCTTTGGCCAGCGAGCGGAGATCTCCATTGCCTATGAACTACAATCAAAATGGCGGAGGGGTAGGGTGCTCTGCAGGTAACAAGGCGGTATAAACCATATGAAAACAGCGAGAAACCTGCATTACGTTTAAAGTACATTCCGATTCCGTACATGCACGTGTTTCAAATGTGTGTTTGAAATGGCACTCGTGCCTGTTCCTCATCTTACAGGAATTTTGCAGACGCTCTTATCCAGAGTGACTTGCACAACATTCTACATAGCATTTGCATTGCATACATTTATACAGCTGGATATATACTGAAGCAATGTGAGTTAAGTACCATTCTCAAGGGTACGACAACAGTGTCCTACTCAGGAATGGAACCTGTGACCTTCTGGTTACAAGACCATTCCCTCACCCATCATACTACACTACCGCCACCTTTATTAGTGTACGGAGTGCTCGGTAGACCTTGAACATTCTCTATTGCATACCCCTGGAAATAAGCGGTGCTTCCAGTACTCTTATCAGGTGAGAAATTAAAACAACAGTGTGGGTACATTCTTTTCATGCATGGGAGCATTTGCCAATGGAGGTGAACAACAGCGCCCCCCCCCCCCCCCCCCGACCCCCACCCACCCCCCCTCCTTACCCTGCACCAGACTGTCCCTCACAAACAAACCCTGTGGTGTGGTGGGGGGTGGGGGAGGGGGTTACCGTCAGCCCACTCTGCCAGTGCAGGTGACTGAAGTTGCACCTGAAAAGTTTGCCAGTTCAAATCCCAGGTGCGGCACTTCTGCCGCTCCCTTCGAGCAAGGCTCTTAACGCCGCCAAGACATCCAGCCGTACGCATGGACGGTTAGTGCCGCACGTCGCCTAGGATACGGGCGTCCGCTAAGGCTAATAAAAGAGATCCGCGGAAGGGGCCGCTGTCTGTCGCGAGGTCAGGCCCCTTTTGGGACGGGTGGGCTGTTGATCTAGGCAGGCATCTCGCGTTCCCACAACAGGGACACAGCTGTCTCAACTGGCACGGAAAAAATCTCCCGGCAGCATCCAGAACGCAGCCAATCAAAGACGGACGCAATGCATCATTGAAAAAGAACAGTGAACGTTGCTTCTCACCTTGAAGCCCGACGACTGTGATTGTCCAGATCAGTTTACCGGGCTTCTATGGCACGACGCATTAGGTAACTGCCGTAAATATGTTCAACGGTAACGAGAACAACCACAATATAGACACGGAGCAGTCATGACAGCGTGGATAAAATTAATCAATTAATAAGCGATCACAGCAAAATGATGACGGCGGCAGCAGTAATAACAGTAATAATGAAATGTGAGTCTGCATGTTAAAGAGGCATAATGTTTACCGAGGGGCTGCAGGGGCTATGGGCAGAATGATGGCTTTACCCATAGTGCTTTGCAGCAGTGTTTACCCTGTGGGCCCAGAGTACACAAAGGACAAAGAGCAGCGCTCCCATGTGAGGCCTAACCGAACTCTCTCACACAGAGGAACTCTCTCACAGAGGAGAACTCTCACTGAGTAGAACTCTCTCACAGAGGAACTCTCACACAGAGGAGAACTCTCTCACACAGAGGAACTCTCTCACAGAGGAGAACTCTCTCACACAGAGGAACTCTCTCACAGAGAAGAACTCTCTCACAGAGGAGAACTCTCTCACACAGAGGAACTCTTACAGAGAACACTCTCACAGAGGAGAACTCTCACTGAGTAGAACTCTCTCACAGAGTAACTCTCATGGAACAGAAATCTCACACTAGAAGTTTCAAACATAGTAACTCTCTCACAGAACCAAACTCTCACACAATAACTGTAATAGAGCTGAATTCTCACACAGTAACTCTCACCAAACAGTAGTGTTGCACAAAGGAACACTTTTGCGCATAGTACCTCTTTCAAAGGACAGAACTCTCTCACAGTTTACCTCTCTCAAAGGACGGAACTCTCTCACATAGTACCTCTTTCAAAGGACAGAGCTCTCTCAGTGTACCTCCGTAAAAGGACAGAACTGTCTCACAGTGCATCGCTCTCAAAGGCCAAAAATCTCACACACAACAAACTGACACAGAGGCGTTCTGTAACAAAAAAACAAAAAACACTCTCACAGAGGACCGCTCCCATATGCAGGTTCACTGCCCAACTGAAGGGAATACCTCCCCTGGTACCACTTTGTTTGAAGTTCTTGACAGCAGTGCCCTCTCCTGAACTGTACTGACATTTGCGGTCAACTGATTCAGCGCTGTGTGTCCGTTTTGCTGGACAGCGCGAGTCTCTATATGGACAATGCCATCGAGGAGCGTGTGCTTTCAACCACAGGTGCCCCTAGACGTTTTTTCCTCAGATATCCACGCCAGTATCACCTTCCTCGTGAAACATCAGTGCGTTCAGCAGCCTTTAGTCACTGAAGATCCTGCCAAACTTGTCTCAACAACCCCTCTTTCGAAGCCACTGAGATTTCTCCTTCTGGCCATAGCAGCCAAAATATTAGACAAATGGGTCTTCCCAGCATTGTCTAATTAACTCAGGAACCACACCTTTGTGGAAACATCTGCTTTCAATGTACTTTGCACCTCTTATTTAAAACGTTCCCTCAAGTGTTTCCTTTATTTCTGCAGTTGCCTGTGGTTGAAACATGGAGGGTCAGTCGACTGCTGCGTGCTTAGCTGGAGTAAAACACCTAAACCCTAGGCTTTAACAGCTTGAACAGCTTTAAACCCTAGGTCACAGAACTACGCCCTAGGTCACAGAACTGCATTGCAACTGGAACAGCTATTCGGATAGGTGAAAAAAGCATTACCGGTTCCAGCTTTGGTGCAGTTCTGTGGTCTAGGGGGGTTTTAAACCCGAGGTTTAAAACTCCAGCTAAGCACGCTGGATTTAATCCAGTCCTGCCATGACCCCCTCGTTCTCAGAAACATTCCTGAAATGAGAAAAAAAGAAAGCAATAATCGAATGAATGCGGTGGCGAGCACTGCCGTCCGAGGCGACCGATGGCACACCGCCGCTGTGGCACGCAGGCGACGGGCTGGGAGGCTAACGGCACACCGGCGCTGTGGCGCGCAGGCGACAGGCTGGGAGGCTAACGGCACACCGGCGCTGTGGCGCGCAGGCGACAGGCTGGGAGGCTAACGGCACACTGTTACTGTGGCGCGCAGGCGACAGGCTGGGAGGCTAACGGCACACCGGCGCTGTGGCGCGCAGGCGACAGGCTGGGAGGCTAACGGCACACTGTTACTGTGGCGCGCAGGCGACAGGCTGGGAGGCTAACGGCACACCGGCGCTGTGGCGCGCAGGCGACAGGCTGGGAGGCTAACGGCACACCGGCGCTGTGGCGCGCAGGCGGCAGGCTGGGAGGCTAACGGCACACCGGCGCTGTGGCGCGCAGGCAACGGGCTGGGAGGCTAACGGCACACCGGCGCTGTGGCGCGCAGGCGACAGGCTGGGAGGCTGATTATTTCCCATTCTAATCAGTCTGCTTACTGGCGAGAGCCCCGTTTCGCTGCTGAGCGGGATGCATTTCATAAGCTTGTTATCGTAGCCACACTTGTGAGTGGAATTAAATATGAGCTCTGAAGCTCCGCTCTACTCCACTCCCCAAGAGATATCCAGAACTTGATTTTGTTCCCCCCCGCCCCTCTCCCCCTCCCCCGCCCCCCGGTGCTCCAAAGCCCCCTGGTATTATTTCGCAGACAAGTCCTATCGTCGCTCGACATTAGATTTGTATAGATTCCAGAGCTCTGGGCCCCCTACCCCACCCAACAGCTGCTCTGTGTAGAGAAAAAAAATAAAAACCCCTCTCCTATATTAAAAGCAGGAAGGAGCTGATGCTGCAAACAAACTTGAGCCAGAGTCCGAGAGCACTCCACCAGAACTTGGCAGGGAGAGGGAACGGGAGAGCCACGCAAAACGGGAGATCCGATTGGCTGATGGCCCGACCCAAGCCCAGGCAGACCCTCATTGGCTGTCTTGGTTATAAAAAAATAAAAAAAGAAGACCTCTCTGATACAGCCGTGCACGCACGCACACACACACACACACACATAAACTGTTTCCCAACCACCCTGTAACAATCTTTCATGACTCGTGAGCTACACACACACACACACACACGCGCACACACACGGACACACATAAACTGTTTCCCAACCACCCTGTAACAATCTTTCATGACTCGTGAGCTACACACACACACACACACACACACACACACACACAGAAACAGTTTCTCAACCACCCTGTAAGTTTTTCAACCATCTTTCATGACTCCTGAGTCACACACACACACACACACACACTCTCTCTCTCTCTCTCTCTCTCTCACTCACACACACACACACACAGAACATACGCACACACACACACACACACACACACATACACACACGCACACACACACACATTCGGCCAGGACAGGCCCTGGGCTAATTCAGTACCAGGCACTCATGTTTCTGCCCCCCCTTTACGAAGGCAGAGAGGGGGTCAGGGGGAGGGGGGCGACGCCTAAGAGGGAGGGTGCGGAGGGAAACAGTGGGAAGGCTGAGAGTGGGGGTTGGGAAAGCACACGGAGGAACAGCTTGAAATTCGGGACTTCAGCAGAAGTAGGAATGTGGTAGGGTCTGCGAGAGAGAGAGAGAGAGAAAGAGAGAGAGAGAGCGAGCGAGTGAGTGAGTGAGTGAAAGTGGGAGGGAGGTAAGGAGAGAAACGATAGAGGAAGAGGTTCAGCGGTTTCAGTAAAGGAAAGCTGGGAACCCGACTGGCTGCTGCTCTCCGGAGACGGGATGGGGGAAGGTGTACGAAGATGACGGGCGAATAAAAAAAAAAGTTGGGATGGATGTTAGCAGAGCGTTTAATGGGGCAAAGATGGATTGATATAAGGCAAGAGAGGAGGCGTGGCAAGAGAGAGAGAGAGAGAGAGAGAGACTGCGTGAAAGAGATAGAGGAAAATAAAAGTGTGAGAGGCGAAGATAAACGGCTGAAAGAGAGGGAGAGGGACAGACGGAGGGAGGAGGCGGCAGTTAAACTAGACAGGGAGAAGAGGAGGCAGGAAGAGAGAGAGAGAAAGAGAGAGAGAGAGAGAGAGAGAGAGAGAGGGCACAGGGATGAGGGGGCTGCTGTTGAAGTTGCTTTTCTCCCTGATGCTCTGCCTCTTCATCCTGGGAACTGTCCTGACCGCCTTCGTCTGGTACGTCTTCAACTACAGGTGAGTCCGCGCGACGGCTGATCCTGGATCGCCCGGTCCGCCCCCAACCCTTACACCCGCAGCCGGGCTCGAACTGATCCGGGGTCAGCGGGCCGGGGAGGGGAACGTTATCCGCCCAGTCTCCGGCACGGGGGGGGGGGGGGGGGGGGGGGGGTCCCGGCCTGGGGGGGGCGAGGTCGGGACCCCCGCAGACAGGCAGACGGAAAAGGGATTTATTCGCTCCGAAGAGGCGGGAGGAACCTGGTTCCTTCTGGGCCCAGATACTGCTGGAATTATTCCCCCGCCCCCCCCCGAATGCACTTTCAGCACGGAGAGGGAAGCGTCGGGGGGGGGCCGCGTGACTTCACCGTTCTTTTCCGCTCCCGCCGCCCCCTCCGCGCTATGACAGGGCCAGATGCACGTTGGGAGCAGGCAGGGGGGGGGGGGGGGAACGATGGGCCCAATGGAAACGACACCGACGGGGGCTTGCCGGCGCTCCTGTCCTCGCAGCTTTGCGTTGGGAGTCGTGCTCAGCGCAGCTCCGCGTTGGGAGTCGTGCTCAGCGCAGCTCCGCGTTGGGAGTCGTGCTCAGCGCAGCTCAGCGTTGGGAGTCGTGCTCAGCGCAGCTCGGCGTTGGGAGTCGTGCTCAGCGCAGCTCGGCGTTGGGAGTCGTGCTCAGCGCAGCTCGGTGTTGGGAGTCGTGCTCAGCGCAGCTCGGCGTTGGGAGTCGTGCTCAGCGCAGCTCGGTGTTGGGAGTCGTGCTCAGCGCCGCTCGGCGTTGGGAGTTGTGCTCAGCGCAGCTCGGCGTTGGGAGTTGTGCTCAGCGCAGCTCGGCGTTGGGAGTCGTGCTCAGCGCAGCTCGGCGTTGGGAGTCGTGCTCAGCGCAGCTCGGCGTTGGGAGTTGTGCTCAGCGCAGCTCGGTCCTCTGTGGTTCTGCGCTCGGAGCGATTGCAGGGATGGGCTCACAGATGAGTCAAAAGTCCACTGATACGGCTCCGTATCCAAAGCACAATTTTCCACTGACTGTATTTACAAGGGGTCAGAAAGAGACCACACTGCGATAACACCCTTTGAAGAGTCATTTGAATTCTGTTCTACGGGTAATGACTCAGGGAAGATACATTGTTAAAGAAAAACGTTTTGCCGGAAGTATATTTACGCTAAAGAAAGATTAACATAAAGGCTATTATAGATCATACAAGCACATGTAATTCAAATCATGGTTCTATGATTTTGTAGGCCCAGTTTAAATGTAAATGTTGAATAATTATTTAATTCAATGCTTTTTTTCCTTCTCTTTTGTTTATCAAGTCCACATAAAAACTCCACTGTTTATTTGAAAAACCTTTCTTTGAGACTTAAAGAATATGTCAAAAAAACAAATTATTATCCAGTTAGATAGATAGATAGATAGATAGATACTTTTTTGTCCACTATTGTGGAAATTTGCCTTTGGCATCACCATAGATACAATAAAAACAAGCAGACACACAATACAGGCTACAAACAACACAATACTAACAATATAGGTTTAGACAACACAGGCCACAAACAACCCAATACATAGACAACACAACACAACAGAGCTTCAAGTACCTTCCCAGTCGATTAGAATGCTATGGTCAACATATTAAGTATTTATCAAAGCAATGGCATGTGGAATGAAAGACTTCTTAAATATGTTTTTTGAGGCTCCGGGTACTCTGGGTTAAAAGCTAAAAAACAATGCTAAAATGAATGAATTAAGACCTAATCTGGAACAAAAATGAGTTTGGGAAATGTTGTTTGAAAAGACACTTGTCAATCAATCAATTATGTTCAGAACTTATACAGAACCGCTTTACTTAAAATTGTAACTGAATTACAACTAACTATAGGTACTGCGATGATTAATTAATTCAAGCTAACATGTAGCTAACATGGTTGTTTTAAACCATAAAGTGAATACTGTTTTCCATGAGGCCTGTGTGTTATGGTGTAATGATGCTGTGTATTTTTCTGAAAAATTGGGCTGTGTTTGTCAGTGGGATTGACAACAGTTGTTTTTATGTTGTTGAGCTGATCTGGTTGTGTTCAGGATGGATTGTAGTTTGATTAAGCTGTATGTAAACAAGGCTGTGGTTTGGTCAGGTGTATTTGACAGTAGTTTATTTACATCAGCTGAATTACATTACATTTATTTGGTGAACACTTTTATCAAAGGCGACGTACAGTAAGTCCATAACAAAGGTCATCAGAACTATTAAATTGTCATTAATTATCAGTTATCCATAGCCATGAACATCAAGTCTACTTCACACAGTAAGCATGGCTTAGTCAATAAAGTTATGGCAAGTCAAAATAGAAACGAGGCATGATTGCAACACAAAAGTGCTAATTGCACCACCAGGTGTAAATTTAGTGAGTAATTCAACTCAACAGCATTCATTGATTTAATCATGAATTCATTTATATGTGTGTGTGTGTGTTTGATATACTCACACACACAATTTAAACTTGATATATACTGTACAGTCAATGTGTATTTCAAATGACAGAAGTATGACTGATTGGTTTCGCTACCCCTAAGTTTATCTTTCACATAGAAAGAACAGTATTCAGGCGTCTATTTTAGCTTGTTCTTTTTTTTTTTTTTTGCTGACGCTGCGTTTGTGTTTCCACAGCGATGTCAAACCGCGCAGTTCCCCGAGCCAGGTGCGCAAGGGCCCAGAGTCGGACTCATCTGCCTGCAAGGACTGCAGGTGAGGACAGGACTGTTGACTGTGCGGCTCACCGCAGGCGGTGGCGGCTGGTCTTTGTGCGTTTGGTCTGGTCTGAGAGTCTGTCTGTCTATGAACAGCAGGGCTCCTTGGCTCATTTTTCATAGGGCCCAGATTTGTTCTGCACATGGGAAGGCCTCGAACTGGCCCTGCCTTGTAATAATAATAATAATGCGTTGTGCAGATTGAAATGAATGTGTGACACTCACTTCTAGGTGTGTGTGTGTGTGTGTGTATATACACTGAGCTCCATAATGTTTGGGACAAAGACATATTTTTCCCCCCATGACTTCACTATGTACTCCAATTACAGCATTTACAAAAATATCCATTGCATATCCTTTGTATGCAATGACTGCTTGAGGTCTGTGACCCACAGACCTCACCAGGTGCTCGTCCAGGCCTGTACTGCAGCCATCTTCAGCTCTTACTTGTTTCTGGAGCTTAAGTCTTCTCTTTCACATATTAAACACATGTCCAATTGGATTCAGATTGGGTGAATTTTCCTGTTTTTGGCTTTTCTATGTACTTATGTATTTGGGATCATCCAATGTGTCATCAAATTAGTTTGGAGGCATTTGCTTGAACATGAGGAGATAAGATGCGTCTGTACACTACAGCATTAATTCTGCTGCTGACATCAGCAGTTACATCATCAAAGAAGACAAGTGCGTCAGTACCTGTGACAGCCACACATGCCCAAACCATAACACCCCCACCACCATGTCTCAAAGATGAGGGCGTGCTTTGGATTTTGGGTAGTTACTTTTGGCCTCCACATTTTGCTCGTTCCATCACTCTAATAAAAGTCAACCTTGGTCTCATCTGTCCATAAGACCTTTTTCCAGAACTCTGCAGGCTCTTTTAGGTACTTCTCAGCAAACTGTAATCTGGTCATCCTGTTTTTGCGGCTAACTAGTAGTCTGCATCTTGCACTGTAGCCTCTGTAGTTCTGTTTGTGAGGTCTTCTGTGGATGGTAGTCACTGACAGATCATCAACTGTAGATCATCCTTGGCCTACCAGGCCCTTTGCAATTTCTGAGCTCACCTGTGCTCTCTTTCTTCTTAGTGATGTTCCAAACAGTTGATTTTGGTAAGACTAAGGCTTGGCCTCTGTCTCTAACTGTTTTGTTATAATTTCTCTGCTTCGTAATGGCTTCCTTGACTTTCATTGGCACAACTCTGGTCCTCATGTTGACAAACGCCAATACCAGACTCCAAATAGTCAAAAGCTTAGAATCAGGACTAGACATTGAAAGCTCTCTTATGTCTGCACCAAGTAAGCAACTGAACACACCCAACCAATCAGGAACACCTATGAAGCCATTTGTCCCAAACATTATGTCCTGAAATGACAGGGCTGTGTATAAAAATGCTGTAATTTCTACATGGTGAAACCAAAATGTATTTTTTTAAAAACAGCATTTAATTAAAGCTGAGAAGGTGCACTTTTGCTTGATTACAATTCTAAAATTGTTGAGTACAGAGCCAAATCCTGTCCCAAATATTATGGAGCTCACTGTATATATAATTTCCCAGCGCTAGTGTTAAAGCTTCCAGAGCTCAAGAGTTGAATAATTATGCATACAGCATTCTTCAATAAAAAAAATAAAAATAAAAATAAAAATAAAACAACACCTTTTGCTTAAAAATATTTTTAAACATGAAACCAATGTCACTTTAAAATAATCAGTTTTTCTGTTTCATTGCTTTAAAACTTTGGTCAAGGATCTGAATTCTTTTGCAAGGCACAATACAAATATTTCTCAAATTATTTATCAAAAGGAGGCTCCACAATGACTTAGGCTATTGCTTTTTATTTGATTCTCGTGGGTGGTCACTAAAAGTTCAAACAATTAAAATAACACGGGGAAATTAAAACGCAATTAAAATATATAAAAACACAAATATTTCAGGTCGATCAGTAAAACTTAGAGCTTTAAATAAAAGGAATAACAGTTCATGTTAACGAGTATATTAACGAATAATAACAGCAGCTCTGAGTTGTGTAACCCGTTCAAATGCCAGCGTGCTAACGTGATAACCTGGATATCTGTTCTGTTGACACACAGGCAACTATTTTCGCACCCCACTCAGTGGTCGGCAGCAGCTATATCACGGGGTTGCATTCGACCGACAGGCACCCAGCCCGGCAGCCGCGCTGTGCCTTGTGATCCATATGTTGTGATCCATCAGGCTGACCCTGTCTTATAGCCTGTGGTTATAGCCTTGAGCGTCATGGCTGGCAGTCCTGTGCGCAAGGGAATAACACTGCCGCCAGGATTTCGAGGGAACATATAATTACACAAAACGGAGGACCTGCGAAAACCTGCGTCAGTATGTTTCCAGATCAGGTGTCATTCGGACGTATCTACCGCTTTGGATACAATGATGTGCATGCGCAACTATGTGATTATCCAAATTAAAAAATAGGAGCGCTGCGTGGGTCCACAATCGTGCCAAACGAGAATCAAAGGAAAGTAATACATTGATTCCATTCTGTAAATGACACACTATATTCACTAGGAGGTATTTTTCCACTGGCAGTTGTTGTAAATAATATCATAGTGTCCTCAAGGCCTTCACTGTGATCAATGTTAGTGTATAGAGACTCTACATCCATGGTGACTAAAAATGCATCCCCGATATTATGTAATTCATCAGAAACGCAGGTAGGGTGAAGACAAAGGGTTTTATAAAATGGTCAATAAATTTAGAAGCAGGTTCCAAGATAGTTCCATTACCACTAATAATGGGTCTGCTTGGTGGGTTTAAAGGATCCTTGTGGATTTTAGGCAACATATAAAATGATGCTAGATGAGGATTATCAGGCATTAAGAAACCATATTCTTTTTCTGTGATCCATTTCTCTTCTTTAGCTTTGCACAACATTTCTCTCAGTTCACTTTTCATGTTTTCCAAAGGATTAGAAGTCAAAGGCAGGTAATAAATAGGGTTACACCGTTGGCGTTGAGCCTCTTGGATATACTGGTCCTTACCCCAACAAGTACCGACACACGTGCTCCTTTCCATACCTGTGTCACACCTTGTCTGTCCCTTGTGTCCTCTGAAGGGACTACACAATCGACAAGATGGTGGAACTCTACAGCTACGCCTGGAAGAAGCAGAATGCCAACTTTAACAAGTTCAGGTAAAGAAGTCCTCAACTAAGAGCTACAGTTCAGACGTGTGACTCTTGTCCTGATTCCTCAAGTGCCAGGTGCTCAATCAATATAGACACCAGGAGCTGAATAAATACTCATTAAACTTTAGTCAGAAATTACAGTCGTGAACACAATGCATTGTTTTGGGACTGAAGGGATCAAGGCTAACCTTTTCCCCCGAATCCTTTTAGAAGTTAACTTCTGGCCCTGGTCCCCCCCCCCCCCCCCCACCCACCCCCCACACACACAGATACAGAGGAGGGTCGGGGAAATGTATTTCACAGCTCTGGTTAACCTCCTGTGCCTGCCCAGTGGGTCAAGGTCCCAGATAATGTGATTTATAAGGGAAGAGAAAACACGGCCATGCGAAAGCAGATGCAGGCTCATTAACTCTCGCAGGGCACAGACTGTGCGGGAAAAGGAAGCTTATCTCCCACCTCAGTAAGGAGAAGGCCCTGCCCAAGACCGAAGGCTGTTGCCATAGTCGCAGTATATCTCTTTTTTTATTTTTATAGAATTTTATTTTCATTTTCAATTTTCCAACTTTACATACTAGACAAGACAAGACAAAACAAGCACTCATTCATGCACTCATTCATACCCACACTCCCCCATCTCTCCTCCAGCCCTCCCCACAGTGAGGGATTATAGCCCCTCTCATTTTCTCAGCGCCAGCTCTCCTGTAGTACCACGTGAGCTGTAGTATTAAAAACGCCACTTTAGTACATAAGGGCAAGTGCACAGCCATAGTACTCAGTAGTATAACAAGAGGCAGGAAATACACACACACACACACACTCACACACACACACTCACTACAAAAAAATATCCAATTTCAACATTTCTCATGACAGTGTTACTAAACGTATTTACCATGAAGGTCAGAGGCATTATTGCAACTGCTGTGAAGTCCAGTTTTGTGTCATTATTCGGCTTCGTGCTGTATCGGTGAAAATTCCAATCCTGGGACATATAGCAGAAAGTATTGAGTATAAATCCAAAAAGATTGTATTGATGTTATACAATGTCTGTGTCACACCAGATTTAAAGTACTGATTTCTTCTTAGCTACTCACTAAAGCAAAGATGTAGAAGCTCTTGAAGAGGTACAAGGAAGGGGCACCTAAATTTTCTTGCTCAAAAGGACTAAGATATTTAAGAAAGGACTAAGACATTTAAGTAAGGACTAAGACATTTAAACTTCAGGAACAGCGAAAGGATTGGACTGAAAGGGATTAGGGAAGTGAGCTACAATAGATTTCTGAGGTTGAGTTTTGTCAGTAGAACAAAGGGTCATGGATGTAAATGAGCTAAAGGTCAAATCTATGGTGATATGAGCATGTTAGTTTAAACTTAAACTTATCTGACAAAAATGCAGGATGTAAGATAATGAGGCTCCCTCAGGGGAATAGAAAAACAAAGGAAGCACACAACCTGTGAAAACAGTATAAGGAGGAGTAGGTCTGCATGAGGGAACAGGGTGTGGTGAGGTCTGTATGAGGGAACAGGGTGTGGTGAGGTCTGCATGAGGGAACAGGATGTGGTGAGGTCTGTATGAGGGAAGAGACTGTGGTGAGTAGGTATACATGAGGGAACAGGATGTGGTGAGTAGGTCTGCATGAGGGAACAGGTGTGATGAATAGGTCTATATGTGGGACTATATGTGGTGGGTAGGCCTATAAGTGGGGATAGATGTGGTGAGTAGGTCTATATGTGGGAATAGATGTGGTGAGTAGGTCTACATGTGGGAATAGATGTGATGAGTAGGGTCTGTGTGATGGAACAGGTTGTGGTGAGTAGATCTGTACATGGGAACAGGTGTGACGAGTAGGTTCTGTATGAGGGAAGAGACTGTTGTAAGTTGGTCTGTATGTGGGAACAGGCTGTGTTGAGTAGGTCTGTGTGAGTGAACAGTTTGTAGTGAATAGAACTACAGGTGAGAGCAGGTTGTAATGAGTTGGTCTGTATGTGTAAACAAGCTGTAGTGAGTTGTATATTAGGGAACAGGTTGTAGTGAGTAGAACTGCAGGTGAGAGCAGGTTGTAGTGAGTAGAACTGCAGGTGAGAGCAAGTTGTATTAAGTAGAACTACCGGTGAGAGCAGGTTGTAGTGAGCAGAACTACAGGTGAGAGCAGGTTGTATTGAGTAGAACTACAGGTGAGAGCAGGTTGTAGTGAGTAGAACTACAAGTGAGAGCAGTTTGTAATGAGTAGAACTACAGGTGAGAGCAGTTTGTAATGAGTAGAACTACAGGTGAGAGCAGGTTATATTGAGTAGAACTACAGGTGAGAGCAGGTTGTATTGAGTAGAACTACAGGTGAGAGCAGGTTGTATTGAGTACAACTACAGGTGAGAGCAGGTTGTAGTGAGTAGAACTACAGGTGAGAGCAGGTTGTAATGAGTAGAACTACAGCTGAGAGCAAGTTGTATTGAGTAGAACTACAGGTGAGAGCAGGTTGTATTGAGTAGAACTACAGGTGAGAGCAGTTTGTAATGAGTAGAACTACAGGTGAGAGCAGGTTGTATTGAGTAGAACTACAGGTGAGAGCAGGTTGTATTGAGTAGAACTACAGGTGAGAGCAGGTTGTAGTGAGTAGAACTACAGCTGAGAGCAAGTTGTATTGAGTAGAACTACAGGTGAGAGCAGGTTGCAGTGAGTAGAACTACAGGTGAGAGCAAGTTGTATTGAGTAGAACTACAGGTGAGAGCAGGTTGTAGTGAGTAGAACTACAGGTGAGAGCAAGTTGTATTGAGTAGAACTACAGCTGAGAGCAAGTTGCATTGAGTAGAACTACAGGTGAGAGCAGGTTGCAGTGAGTAGAACTACAGGTGAGAGCAGGTTGTAGTGAGCAGAACTACAGGTGAGAGCAGTTTGTAGTGAGCAGAACTACAGGTGAGAGCAGGTTGTAGCGAGCGGGGCTGCACGCGCTCAGGCTGTTGTGTCGTCCCCAGGTCGCAGCTGTCCAGCAGGTGTCACGGTGTCTCCACGGCGATCGTCACCCAGAACAACACGCCGCTGGACTCCAAGATCTACTACGACGGGGAGAAGAGGAAGCCCCTGCAGGTGACCCCCAAACTCTACAGCACGTTCGCTAAGGTACCCCACAGCCCCCGAGAGTAATACTCACTGTGCGATTGTATGCGTGTACGTGTGTGTATGAATATCTGTGTGTAAATATTTGCATGTGAGACTGTTGGTTAGTAAAATTATATTTGTGTATGTGTGTATGTGAGAGAGAGAGAGAGTGTGTTTGTGAGTATGTGTGTGTGTGTGTACTAGTTGGTGTTGTGTTATGTATTATGTTTGTGTGTATGTGTGTGTGTGTGTACATATGTGATTGTATGTTCTAGTGCGTGTTTGTGTGTGGGTGTACATCTGTGTTTGTGTATGTGTGTTTGTATCTATTAGTGTATATATGTATGTGTGTTTGTGTGAATGTGTGTTTTAGTGTGTTCATACTGTACGTTTGTGTTTGTGTTTGTGAGTGTGAGTATGTGTGTGTTTGTGTGTGTAAGTGTGAGTATGTGTGTGTGTGCGTTTGTGTGTCTGAGTATCTTCATATGTGTGTTTGTGTATGTGAGTGTGTGTATATGTGTGTTTGTGCGTATGTGTGTTTCAGTGTGTTCATATGTGTTTGTGCGTGTGAGTGTGTTCATATGTTTGTTTTATGTGTGTAAGTATGTGTAAAGTATATGTGTGTTTGTGTGTGTGAGCGTGAGTATATGTGTTTTTTTGTGTGCGAGTGTGTGTATACGTGTGTTTCAGGGTGCTCATACATGTGTTAGTACGTGTGTGTATATGTGTGTTTGTGTGTATGTATATGTGTGTTTGTGAGTATGTGTGTTTCAGTGTGTGTATGTGTGTTTGTGTGTGTAAGTGTGTATATATGTGTGTTTGTGTGTGTTTGTGTGAATGTGTGTTTCAGTGTGTGTATGTGTGTTTGTGTGTGTATATGTGTGTTTGTGTGTATGTATATGTGTGTTTGTGAGTATGTGTGTTTCAGTGTGTATATGTGTGTTTGTGTGTGTAAGTGTGTGTATATGTGTGTTTGTGTGTGTGAGTGTGTATATGTGTGTTTCAGTGTGTGCTCATACGTGTGTTTGTGTGTGTGTGTGTGTATATGTGTGTTTCAGTGTGCTCATACGTGTGTTTGTGTGTGTGAGTGTGTATATGTGTGTTTCAGTGTGTGTATGTGTGTAAGTGTGTGTATATGTGTGTTTGTGTGTGTGTGTGTGTATATGTGTTTTTGTGTGTGTGAGTGTGTATATGTGTGTTTCAGTGTGCTCATACGTGTGTTAGCGTGTGTGTGTGTGCCGCAGAGCGAGTGTGTAATCCCGTGTGTAATCTGCAGGAGCAGCCGTTTGAGAACGTCACCTGGAAGACGTGCGCGGTGGTGGGCAACGGCGGGATCCTCGTCAACAGCAGCTGCGGGGAGGCCATCGACTCCGCCCACTTCGTCTTCAGGTGCGTCCGCCCCTTCGGCGCGGCGGCGGGGGGCGCCCGAGCGACCGCGTCCGAGCGTACGTTAGCGACAGCGCTACCGAAGCGATGTAACGACACAACCTCCGTCTCTCCCTCTGTGAAAAGGTGTAACCTCCCTCCTCTGGACAAGGCCTATCAGAAAGATGTAGGCAACAAGACAAACCTGGTGACCGCAAATCCCAGCATCCTCATGGAGAAGTGAGTCAGGGGGTTTGGGCGGGTCTAAACCAAAGGGTTGGGGAACCCAGTTCCTGGAGTGCCTGTTTCCTGAATGTTATACCAACTTGTACTCTTAATTATTTTGTCTCATTAACCGAATAATTTACACAACCTGACATTGTAGCTACATTGTAAGGTCATGAAGCTGAAGACTGTCCCTGTGTGAAACATTTTACTGAGGTCTTTTCTGTGAGTCACTGACTTGCAGCTGAATAATTGAGAGCAGAAGTCACCAACAAATCCAGAAATACATAGAGCCCTCAAGAAATGATACCCCACCCCCAACCCCCGCCTGTCTACAGTCACAAGACAATTTGTCAGCATCTATGTTTGCTATCCTATCTGATTGGGAGGGGGTCCGTGCTGAAAGTTCATCTCAGTGCTCTACTGAAGTATCATTGAAGTATCTAGAAATGTTGGCAGTTGTTAATGATTTCTTCTGGTGCTTTCTCACCACACAAACCCTATCTAGGTATCGAACGTTCATTGTCATTGAAATCTACTGGTGAACAATTTCATATTCTTATTTATTTGTGTGAAAGGGGTCAAATGATTTGGAATTTTGTGTGTTGAAAAGATAGTGGTAAAAGAAGTGGTGTAATTCGAAGAGCAGATAAATAGGTGTATAAAAAAAACTGTAATGAAGTTTTGGCAATTGCATTTTATCAATCTCCCATCTCCAGCAGGCTGTCTTGAATCAATACGGAATCTTTTATTTGTCTACAAATAAAAACCCTGTCAGCATAGTTCTAGGTAATACTTTGCTTTTCTTTGCTAAGTATGGTCTTGTATTTTGTTTTGTAAATGGTGCCATAGACTAAGAAAAACCTCCCAACCTCCCACCTCCCATGCGTGCTTTCATCCTGAGATGTCTGTGGTAAAGACACTGCAACTAATATAGTTAAGTGCCATGACCATGATATGACAAAAATGTAACTGATCTAGATCCTGGGCTTGGGGGCATATGCTATGTTTTACTCTGCTGGTTCATATCTCTCTATATCCACCCCCATTTTTTTTTCTCTCTCTCCCTCTCTCCCCACTCCCTCCCTCCCCCCGGTCTCTCTCTTTCTCTCTTGCGTTCTCTCTTCCCCTCTCTCCTCTCGTTTCTTTTTGCTTCTCTACCCTCTTTCCCTCTGCCTCTCTCTCTCTCTTTCTTTCTCTCTCCTCTGTTCCTCCCTCTCTCTCTATTTCCCCTCCCTTTCCCCCCGCTCCTCTCTCTCTTTCTCTCTCCCTCTCCCCCTCTCTCCCTCTTCCCCTGCCTCTCTTGCTTTCTTTTGCTTTCTCTCTCCTCTGTTCCTCCCTCTCTCTCTCTATCTCCCCTCCCTCTCCCCTCCTGCCTCTCTCTCTTTCTCTTTTGCTTTCTCCCTCTCCCCCTGCCTCTCTCTCTTGCTCTCTCTCTCCTCTCCCCCCTCCCCTCCCCCCCGCCTCTCTCTCTCTTACTTTCTCTCCTCTCCCCCTCCCTCTCCCCCTGCCTGCCTCTCTCTCTCTCTCTCCCTCTCCCTCTCCCCCCCCCTGCCTCTCTCCCCCCCCCCCCCCCTCAGGTTTGAGGGTCTTATGGAGTACCGGCGCCCCTTTGTGGAGAGCCTGAGCGACTACGGCGAGGCGCTGCTGCTGCTGCCGGCGTTCTCGTACGCCCACAACACGCCGGTGTCGCTGCGGGCGTTCTACACGCTGCGGGACTTCGGGGGCCGGGTGCGGCCCGCCTTCCTCAGCCCCGCCTACCTGCAGAGCCTGGCGCACTTCTGGAGGGCCCAGGGCCTGCGGACGGTCCGCCTGAGCACCGGCCTCATCGTGGCCAGCCTGGCCCTGGAGCTGTGCGCCAACGTGCACCTGTACGGCTTCTGGCCCCACGGCCAGCACCCGCACGACCGCCGCCCGCTCACCAACCACTACTACGACGACCGGCAGGGCAAGAAGAAGGTGCACGCCATGCCCGCCGAGTTCGGGCACCTGCTCCGCCTCCACCGCCAGGGCGTGGTCAGGGTTCACCTGGGCCAGTGTGAGGCGAGGCCCAGGTAGGCCACGCCTCCCCCCCGCCCCGCCCCTATAATCACCCTCCTTGCCTGCAAACCAGGCATGCAGGTGACCCAGCCCATCCCCTTGACTCCTCCTCCTGCCCCCCCCCCCCCCCCCCCCCGTCCAGCTTCAGCCCCAGCCCTCACACCCTTTTCCATACGACAGGCATGCAGGGGAACCAACTCCCCTCCCACCCCCCTTGTGCCCCACCCCTGGCTCCTCCCCCGCCGCAGGAGGGAGGGGGACACCTTTTTGGGCGGGCGTGGCCTTTTTTTCCTCTCCAGAACGGTTTACAGCTTTACGGCACCAGACGCTGCAGCGCTGTGACCTTAATGGTTCCTGTCCCTGGTCCTGCTCCCCAGCAGCCTCACGGATCTGCACCACCTGTGCCTTCAAGCCAGGGAGACAGGCAGCCCCGCGAAACGCGGGTCGACGAATGTCCGCCAAGCACCCCTGACCTCATTACCTTTGCAGTAGCAAGCAGACTGTAGCCATAAGTACGAATGTCTATGTACCTAAATTTCTCAGTATAGATATATATTTGTGGATATTTATTTTTGAAGGGGAAACCAGCTGGCATCTGGAACCTTCGTGAGTGAGACTTTGTAAGAAGTGCTTCCTTAAAGTAGCGACGCAGAGTTCGTGCTGTTTTAGAACCAAAGTCGACGTGCGAGGCCTCGTGAATCTGAAGCTGATGTGGAGACGGTGTGGAGGCTGACGGCCTCCTTGGCTGAACATTCTCAGACCTGAGTCAGCGATTCTCTTTGACCATCAAAAAATGGCGACACTCCATGTTTAGCTCCCTTACTTTAGAATTTGAGAAATATTATCCATGTTTTAAAAAAACAAAACTGAAACACCCATTGATCTTAGGCCTGAGGTCCAAAGTATGCGGCTGAACATTTGTATACATAATCCACTTCAAAGGATTGTGTTGTACGCATATTTATGATTAATTTTATTTATGTCATAGGTCTCCGTCATGTGAATGTACATTTTTAATGCACTTAATTCCTCTTTCTTACAGGCACATTCATTTTAGAAATGTATGTAAAATATTTTTTGCATTTTAATGCAATGCCAAAACTAAACTGTGACATGACACTTAACCAGGGGTGCACAACGACAGCCAATCCGTTTCGGCATTTCATTCCAATTTCTGTTATTTAATTAGCCTCAATCATTTATTTGATCTGACCTCTGCAGCTGTAAAATGCATTTTAAAACACTTATTTGCACTCTGATAGCTATCGGAGTAAATCTACATTGGTACGTATAGCAATTTCAAAAGTTACGCTAGAATAGTTGTTGGAACTAAACCCAGCACACACGCACGCGTGCACTTCAGGACTGAAGTTGTGCACCCCTTCGACACATCTTGCATTGAGGATTTTGTGCTTCTCCTCAACCTTATTGCTGATTTGAGAAACGGTGGCGGAACGAAAGCTGTGCAGAAGGCTGGCCACTAGATGGGGCTGTGTGTTTGCTGGCTGGTACAGCTGCGTCTAGCGCAAAAGAGGATTCTTCCCAGTGTCCAACAGCGCCGGTGAACAGACAACCACAGACATCTGTAAGACTACTTGCCTTCTCACCGAAAAGAGACTATCAGAAATGATTCCCCTTTCTAATACACACACTCAGCGATTGTCAGGTTCCACACTGTGAACAAAAGGCTGCCTTTCACCTGACTTACTACCAGAGAATACTTTTATCTGACACGTGTTTTATTGGGTTACTGTACAATCGTGTGTGTGATGGACGTATGTGCTGAGGAAACTGCTTTTACGCAGTCTGTAGACATTGATGAGGGTAAAGGACTTCCCCTGTTAATCTCGAGAAGGCCTGCACTGTGTTTGATTAACTTGTGTATTTTATGAGAAGCGTGCTAGTCTATAAATCAGTATGCTTTTAATGGAAATTCCCTTGGTCGTGTGGTGTTTCAACTCAAATGAAAGTGCTGACGCGATCAATCAAGTCCGCAGCAGTTTATACGTGTGCCATTGAGGTTTAGACAGCCTGGATAAAAGAGGGCCCGCTTAATTGCTTAATTGCTTACACACAGACACCTTCTTGGAAAGTAAAACGATGTCTGGGTTAGTCAGTCAATTCAGCAGATTTAGCTTGGAATATAAAAAAAAATAATCTAGTAGGCCTTTCTTTTTTTTTCTTTCGATTGAGACCACATAAGGAATCGTATTCTGGTATCACTCAATCTTGACATTTGCAAGCACTCTTGTGTAAAAGCATGTTACGCTGCTACATTGCACTTTTGAAACAAGTCTGTAAAATAACTTCGAATAATTAAGGGGAATTAAATAGGACCATTTCCTTCGCTTTCACTAATTTGTTATTACCCGCACGTGATCGACGGCCCGGTCAACTATCGGACACATAACAGTATCAAACAAAATCGTATTGTTCTTTCTCCTGGTCAGACTAAGAAGAGAAAGAGAGAAAAAAAGGTTTACAGCAGTGTGAGAATGAACAGCGTCAACCACGTGCAACTAGATGCGATACCACGTCTAAAATTATTTAACTGCGTTCACGCCGAATGTGGAGCCAGGTTCACCAAGGAATGGCGTTTGAAAGAACACGAAACAGTCCATACTGGCGCGGTAAATTACATTTTATATATTTAATCGAAGGCCGAAGAAAATGCACTTAATTCATCTTGATTTACCGCGACTATTGCTGTGGAGTTGATTTAATTAAGGGACATTTAAAATTTTTAGACTTTGCCTAAACAATTTGTCAGATTAAAAAAAAAGTTTTCCATATGACAGTGAAAACAGACTATTTTGGCTTTACTATCGTTTGTTTGTTGTATGTTCGAGCTCAAATAAATTAAGTAATGATGGATAAGAAATTGGTTTCCATTCTGTATTGAGACGGGGGCTAATAATATATTTGATATAATTTCGAGGTTGATGTCTATTATGACGCTCTTTAGACTGCCCGGGAATTGGCTATCCTACTGAGTCTTGATCCAAGGAAAAGTCCTTTTAATTGGTTGATTTGCCGTCAAATTAACTCTAACGCTGATTAAACTATGTGGGACACGATCGCACGCAGGAAGCAAAATATAACATTGAAGTTCGCGTGCCAGACACAAATTGTAGGCCTAATGAACTACTTTAGTATTATAGCGGCCACAAGGAGAAACTTGTTGTTTTGGTTTTGTTGTCACCTTCACCATCTCCGACCTGATTTCGCAATCAGCCTTGTGAAACTGCGAGGGAGTAATTTACGACTGGCAGGTCAACCCCACTAGTGGAAGCCGTCCTAAATGTACACGGTAACCGTAGGCATCAATTAAGCAGCCATGTCGGGGACGAAGATGGTTATTGGTGCTTCCTAAACTAGTTGCTCTATATATCATCCTTAATATAGACCACGATCGTGCGTAGGACTGGACACTACGTTAATCAATGTGTTCAGTATGTAGCCGGTTCATACTTTGTTTTAGTTGACTTGGCAAATAGTGCCTTCGTATCCATCCATGCGCATCGCATTATTATAGCAGTGCGATGTTGACACTAGTTTTTTGTGCTGCTTTAATCAGTATTTTTTACATGCAATTGGACTGTGGGCTAATAATCGCCGTTCAGCCACCGCCTCTGTTTCCACACCAGCGACCCTTGCAGTGCCCCCAGCCGGGTTGTGGCCGACGCTTTTCCCGCAGGTCTCACCTCAGCCGCCATAATTTAAGCCACACAGGAGCGAAGCAGTTCAGGTAAATATTTCGATTTTCAAATGGTTATTATGGAATTTTTATTAAAAACGACAATTTGAATATATAAAGCACTCGTTGTTTCTACCAGGTGGGTTTACTATCTGGTGGCCAAATTTCTTCAAATTTACTTTATAAAATGGAAATTAATTATTTGCAGCTTTAATAATTTTAAGTGGAACATTTTTTGCTTCTCCTCAGATGTACTCAGTCGGGTTGCTCCAGCAGCTTCTTTAACGTTGGCAAACTGAAGAGGCATGTCTTGTATGCCCACGGTAACAAGGACACGTACTTCAAGGTTTGTTCAATAGAGGGAGCCAGATTACCATAATTTATACCTTGTCCATATCTGGCTCCTAAGTGCAGTATAACCCGTTCCGTTGATAATTTCCACCAATTAAACGCATCCCAGTGTATGATCTTTATAGCAGCATAAGCTGTAAAAATGATTTATGATGTGATTGCCTTTGAACTCTCTTTACACACGTTCCTTATTGCCTGTCTTCTTTGAATGACTACACATGGCCTGTGGCAATTATTTTCCATGGTAGTTTGCTGTTTTACTGTCAATCAGATACTGATGTTCACTTCTGCTTGACTTTTGTCTGTCTCCTCCCTGTTGGCTGTCCACTGTTCAGTGTCGTCACCCAGAATGCCATCTAATGTTCCGGAAACGCAGGATGTACAAGATGCATCTGAAAGAACACGGCGTCTCTCCAAACTTCAGGTAACTGTTGTGGCAGAACTGCGGCATCTGTGGAACAGCTGAAGGTTTTTATTGAGTGATACTACTTTAAAGGCCTGGATATCTGAGGTTTTGCTCTTTTGGTTCTTATTCACCCAGTCAGAACAGAGGTGTGATTAAATGGGCTTTAAATCCCTTTAAAGCAGTCGTGCCTGTAGTCCTCTTCGGTTAGCTTAGCTGTGCTTAAAGCTGTTTTTCACCGTGCATCTGTTATAATAATTGCGCCGCTTGGAACAAATGTACACAACCATACAGGAGCCATCTGGAAAGTGTGTGCAATTAATGAAAAAATTTTGGAATTGAATGTGGAATTTGATTTCATCCAACCATTATACGCGCTCAGGAGAAGACGCGTTGAGTGCCCAGTTTCCAAATAAAAGAAGTATCAAATTAAAACGATCAAATTAGGCAGACAGTATATAACCAAAATATAAGTTCCATAAAACAGACAAGAATCAGGTATTGGCAGAATATCGGAAAGCATCATCTCTAAACATAGTCACAATTAAAACTAACCAGACCTAAACATAGTCACAATTAAAACTAACCAACCAGTGCTCTAAATATGAAGCCCAGAATATGAAGCTTTTAGGTTTGTAAGTTATTCTAGGTGAATAAAACACAAAATCTACAAGCAATCCATCCACGGTTTGTATTTACTGCTAGAACCAGTAGCATAAGACAGTCTTGAATACAGAGTCGGATGAGCTCTAAATCTCTCTGTAAGAAGTGGAGCGAGACAAGATGGCGGCCTATGTAAAAGAGCTTTGAAAATGGAGAAATGAGTGGTGCTCTCTTCTTACATGGAGAGAAGGCCAGCCCAGATTTTGGTACAGTGATGTGCATGATAATAAGAGTCACGAGTTATGAATCTAAGAACTGAGTGACAGGCAGCATCTAGAGGTCTGAAGTTGACGCACGCCTATATATGACATCACCATAATGAAGGGCTAAGAGAGAGACTGCAGCCACTAATCTGTTTACACGGAATGTGGGAAAATGGTATTTGTATGCGGCTTCACTCTTAATTCGTTGTTCAGCGCTTTTAAGATGAGCCTTAACTGAATGTTTGGCATGAAGCCTGCTGCTGAGAGATTCATACTCAAGTTGCACTGAGAGCGGTAATCTTCAAATTACTTTGATCACATATTCATGTTTTGGAAAACAGCAGAAATTTGGTTTTGATTGCAATTAACACAAGCTTTAGACTAGAGCGCTGTCTGAAAACTGTTAAAAGCAAGTTGCAGGTGTTCCAGTAGCCAGATAAGTTCTTCCACACGGCTTAGGGTTGTTTCCTCGTGCCTTCAATACGCTGAAGGTTTTTGTGTAAATATTTGTTTTGTCGTCCCACTTTCCACCTGTCTCCCAGGTGTCTGGCATGTAGTGTTAATGCCACTGATCTGTGATTGCCCCCCGCCCCCGCCCCCGGAAACAGGATGTGCAGGGAGCAGCTGCCTGACATGTAGCGATAAGATGTATCACCCCCCCCCCCCCCCCCCCCCACCCTCTCTCTGATCTTGTGGCTGCGCTTGCAGGTAGAGGACTTAATGCGAACGTATAAATTTGGGCTTTCCCCTGGCTTTACATAGACGGCGAACCACCTGCGTACAGGTGCGTCCGCTCGGCCCGAGAACGGCTCGGCCCGGACGACTCTCCGGAAAATCGTAAGATGAAATATTAACGCGCTTGGAGGAGGGCAGGGGGGGGGGGAAGCGAAGTCGGCATTTAGGAAGCGCGCGAGAAGGGGCGTCTGGTTTTAGCGAATGAACACGACCGGGGAGGCAAAACAGACGGTGAAATATGAATAGCCTGACTTTAGCTGAACTGATTTGCGGGGTGTTGCGCGTGCGCCCGACTTTTTCAGGTGCGTGAAGGAGGGGTGCGGAGCGGAGTTCGAGACCCGCGTGGCTCGCCGAGCTCACGAGAGAACCCACGCAGGTGAGACCCGGGAGGGCTCCGCCCCCCTAAACCTGTCTCTGGATCTGATTGGCTGGTTCTTGAATCTTTTCCAGATCGCTGCATCGCTGTGTGGACGCGTGGCTGGGTAGGCGCTGAATGGGTTATGAGTGACTCGGGGAACAGAGCTGGGTCAAACACGTATGTGTTTTGGATTCAAATACTTTTCTGTGCTCTGTTGATCTTGCCTGGTGTGTAATTGAGCCTGCCAGTATGACCAGAAGGCGGGGCTTTGCGCTTTTTGAGAGCATTTCATTGGTTCCAGTACACCAGACGAAATCAGTAAAGGGTAGAAAATTATTTGAATCCAAAACAAATACGTATTTGACCCAGGTCTTCTCATGGAGAAGGTAGCGCTACACTTATAGGCGTTAGGAAAAGCCCCACCTAAAACTAGACCTAATGCTCCGTGACCCTTCATAGCAGAGATACTGAAATCTAGCCCATGGGGGCCAGTAGTGCTGTTGCTTTCATTCTTTGCAATCAGGCATAATGTCCTCTCCCTCAGGTTGAGACATTTAGGGTCTGGAAATAACATCTCTGCTTGTGCAGTCAATTGAAGTCCATTATGCGTGGGCTGAAATTGCATTGCTCTTATGGTTGTCACTTGCACAGAAGGAGTCTTTGCTCTCTGCTGAGACAGCAAAGTGTTTCGGGGCTGGTTGACCTACTATGGGTCGATGGTTAGGCTAGAATCCTGTGCCCAGCTGTCAATCAATCAAAGAAACCACCTTTCACTGATCCAGGGTCAGTTTGAGGAGCAGGGTACAATAATTCATCTGTCCCTGTGTGAATTAAACTGGTCAACACCTGGTGGATATGAACAGCTTAAAGGCATGGGACCTGTGTCACAAAGCCTGAGTTAGCCAAATAACTGCACTGAGTAAAACCCTTAACCCTCCCAAATCTAGAACATGGGCTGAAGTAAAAAGAGCTGTTAGAAGTTTTATTCAATGCAGCTATCCAGCTAACTCGGTAGCCGTGCTTTGTGATACAGGCTCCTGGTCTTTGGCTAGGCCAGCGCTGATTACACTCTGGCTGATGACTTATTTGGGTTAGCGATTTCTTGCGGAGTAGGCAAACACTGTGGCACTTGGACCTACTCTGTTTGCATGGGGGTGATGTGATGTGTCATGAGGGTGATGTTGCATGAGGGCGATGTGTAATGTCTTGTGTATGGGCATGTGGGTGTGTGTGTGTGTGTTTTGTGAGTTATGTCCTACATGTGGCTGCATGCGTTTCATATTGTGTGGTGTCATGTGTATGTGACACGCGTGTTTTGTATTGTGTTGTGTGTGTGTGTGTGTGTGTGTGTGTGTGTACGTGATGTGCATTTTGCATTGTGTTTCTGTGTCTGTGACTGCTGGGCACGTATTTGTTTATTTTTAATCTTTTTGTAATGCAGCAGCATTAGTGTCCCAGACAGATTTTCCTTTGGGGGGTAGTAAAGTTTGTCTGACCCGACGCTTGCAGGGGGCGGGGCTGTGAGGGAGGGAGGGAGGGAGGGAAGGATTGGGCTGCGGTCGTGCGCACCCTACAGCGCTGCTTCTCTCTCCCCAGGCTACTCCTGTCCTGTGATTGGCTGCCAGGTGGTGGAGCGCACCTGGGGAGGATACGCAAGCACGCGCAGACGCATCCAGGTAACCACGGCAACCCGACCGACCTAACCGAATCGTGTCCCTGTAGGGTGTGGGGTCTGGACAGAGCTTGTAAACTGCAGTGCGTATTACGTGTTTATTATTCATTAAAGCTTAATGTGACCCTGTGCTTTATGCAAACTGTGGGATTCTCAAATGAAGATAAAATACAAAATGGCGGAGGCTTTAAAAACTAACTCTAAGCATCCAGGCACACAGTGTTTCAAGAACCTAGGGGGAGATTCCAGTTAGATTGGCATCTGTTGTGATAAAACGTTCCGATCGGAACATTTCTGAAATATACTTTGAATGTATTTTTGTCCCAGCCCATTTGTCCTTGTCACTGAAGAATATTCCAGGCATTTTGCATATAAACGTACTGGTGACAGTGGTTATTTTATTTATTCATGAAAAAATCATCAGAGGCCACACATCAAATGTATGTTCCAAACAAGTTTTGAAATGATAGATTTAACATTACCAACCTTCCTGCTAAAATCAACGTGAATTACTGTTCACATTTTAAATTTAACTAGCTTAATAAAAACGAATAATGTACTAAGGCCTGTCCTTCAGTGTTCCGTGTGACTTGCAGACAGGGACATCCAGGAGACTGTGGACGAATGTTCAGTCTGGGGAAAGAACAAATGTGTCCTAACTCTCCATGTTCCAGGAATGTACTGAAAACAAATGTTCTTGCTGGGTATATGCCTAGTTCAACTTTACGGTCCTTCTGGGTAGCGTTGACAGTTGTGCGCGATTTGTATTTTGTTTGAGTATCTCACGCTACACTTAGGCTCTAGGAGTTCGTATTCACTGTTTGCGGTTCATGCTAACTTTCCTGAGCTAAATTTGGCTACTGTGCCTTGGCCTGCTGGTTATCCGGAGTTGGTGCCAGTGGGGATGGGATGATTCAGTTTCACAAGTACAGATTAAAACTAGAGACAGTTCTCCTTTTCTTTTTTTTCAGTTTTTCAGCATGAAAAAGTGAAAGTCAAATTGTGTGAGCTGTGAGGATCCAGTGCGAGCTTTGGTCCCCCGTTCCTCCCACAGTGGCTGAGTAATTTCCTGTTGGAGGAGGCATCATTTCCTGTTTGTGGCATGGAATGGCTGATGGAACACCGTGGCTCTTTCTAAATGCCTTTGCAGAAATTGCAGTTCCGATGGGATGTTTCAGTTATGTAGTACAGCCAATCGCATGGCTGCAGACACTCAAAGTGTTGGGGGTGGGGTCTCTGTTCGCCAAGCGATTATTAAATAACTCGTCCTGCTGTGTTGGGATGTCAGTTATGCAAATAGGGTTGTGCGTTCTCGTGTGAGGTCACAAATCGGTGTTGAAGTCATCCTGGATAGGGTCAACACTTTCGCTGCTTGTTTTCTTGTGTGTACTTCAGTTCTCTGCCAGCAAGATGGCCTTTTTGTCGAACCATGTCAATTATCCCAAGAGCACCGCCCAAGTTAACTACATTGATTGTAATTACTGCTAATTAAGCACAGATGATGATTGACAGCGATGTTAACGAGGGACGTTTGTGTTTAATTCAGTCTAATTCACTGCAGGCAGGTTAGTTTTTGTTTAAAGCAATGGGAAATACTCACTAAATATTTCAGCTGCATAACATTTGACTTGCACAGAAAAAGGTAGTATTAATTCGGAGCAGAGGTATTTTAAAATAATTATGAATTAAAGAAGTGGTGAAGCTCGTGTGTAGAGTTCCAGTGAAAATTCAGGGTTGTAAGCAGATTACGTTTTAGCACGGTCAGCCGTTTTACAGTCTCTTCTGTCACTGATTGAGAGTGCTGCCTGAAAATATGACCACGCGAAGAAACATTCTCTGTTGACAGAGAGAAGTGTTGGTTTCCATTTTGAGTGAGATTTTTAAAATTCCCATGAGTTGTATCCCCAAATTCACCCAGTGACGTTACAGTTTGTAACAGCCCAGCTAGCATCTACACTTCTTTTTTTTGAACCATGGAATTTAGTGCGGCGGGAGGGTTGTCGCGTGGAGCCTCCACATTTGCTTGGGATCAAATTCTGGCGGTCTTTAGAAATTTGTGAGCTGGTTGACAGAAATGTGGCCTATTTCCGTAACTCAGGATGTGAATTTACTACGCCTAATTCACTGCAGTGAGGTGCCATGTATCAGCAAGCAAGTCTCATGTGATGGATTTTCCTGGAACACATACTGTGTGTAAAACTTGTAAAAATTGCCTGTTGTCTGTGATTATTAGTTTCGGTTGGCTCTAATTTAGATTTTCATTCTTAAACGAGTCTCTCACTGCTTCTGGTTACACCCTCCCCCCAGCCCGCCCATCAGTGTTGGCTTAGGAAATAAATGTACATTAAAGGCTGTTACGTAATGAGTACTGTACGTTATCGGGCCTGTGTTTTGTAGTCATTCCAGTGACCTCCAGTATGCACTTATTGTACATCATCTTGGATAAAAGCATCTGCCAAATAAATGCAATGTAATGTAAAGCTTGCTGCAGAATCTTTGCAGGCTGTGTAATGAATGTAATGTTTGAGTAATGTGATGTAATGAACTGTAGTGAAGCGTCACACCCCTGGAATGACCACTCTGCTGTCATGCCCCGCCCCCCTGACGGCTGTTTGGTGGACGGCTGTGGCATAGCAATGACGTCATCTCTCTCCTCCCCCCCCCCAGCGTCCTACGCCTGCTCGCGGTGCCAGGCCAGCTTCGGGAGGCGGGAGGCCCTCCGTCGCCACCGGCGACGCCACGCCCTGCAGAAGCCCGTGCTGCTGTGTCCCCGGGAGGGCTGCCAGAGCTACTTCTCCACCACCTTCAACCTGCAGCACCACATCCGCAAGGCCCACCTGCAGCTGCTCAAGCACCGCTGCGCCTTCCCCGCCTGCGAGCGCGCCTTCGCCATGAGGGTGAGTGCTGGCCCCGCCCCTACGCTGACCCCGCCCCTGCACTGTGTGTGTACTGACCCCGCCCCTGCACTGTCTGTGTACTGACCCTGCCCCTGCACTGTCTGTGTACTGACCCTGCCCTGTGTGTGTACTGACCCCCCCCCCGCACTGTGTGTGTACTGACCCCCCCCCCCCCGCACTGTGTGTGTACTGACCCCCCCCCACTGTGTGTGTACTGACCCCGCCCCTGCACTGTGTGTGTACTGACCCCGCCCCTGCACTGTCTGTGTACTGACCCCGTCTGTGTACTGACCCCGCCCCTGCACTGTCTGTGTACTGACCCCGCCCCTGCACTGTCTGTGTACTGACCCCACCCCTGCACTGTCTGTGTACTGACCCCGCTCCTGCACTGTCTGTGTACTGACCCCGCTCCTGCACTGTCTGTGTACTGACCCCGCTCCTGCCCTGTCTGTGTACTGACCCCGCTCCTGTACTGGTCCCACCCCTGCACTTACCCTGTCCCTATGCTGTAACTACTGACCCCGCCCCTGCGCTGGTCCCACCCCTGTGCTTACCCTGTCCCTATGCTGTAACTACTGACCCCGCCCCCGCGCTGGTCCCACCCCTGCACTTACCCTGCCCCTATGCTGTAACTACTGACCCCGCCCCTGCGCTGGTCCCACCCCTGCGCTTACCCTGTCCCTATGCTGTAACTACTGACCCCGCCCCTGCGCTATGGGTGTATATTGTCTCCGCCCTTTGCAGTACTAGTGGAATGATGAAGCGAGATTTCACACAGTATCTTCACGTTCTCAAGTTGAAATTGGAACAGTTCATCCTGGAATCAAGAGGACGGGCTCTTTTGAGGGCAGCGGGGGCAGTTTTGTGAAGGGCAGATGGCCCATAATGCACTCCTGTGTTATTGCCCTCTTTGCAGTTTCAGAGGTTGTTCATTAGCTGCTGCAGTAATTAATGCTCTGTGTTCCTTTTAAGTGCAGTTTACGTGCTGCTGAAAGTGGGCAATTACTGTAGGGAGAGGTTTTCAGCCGCGTTGATTGAGAGCTGCAGTGAAACTGACAACTGAGCGGTTTTATGATGATGGTGTCGGTTCAGGGCGAGCTCTCTTGCCTCCGGAAGTTTCCGGAAAATGTACAGCAGTGCTCAGAGTCCATCCCCTCTCACATCAACGAAGGGGACGGGTCGCGGGGTTGATGTCTTTCAAACGGTGTAATTCCACAGCGCTAAGCCCAGTTCTAAATCAGCGACGGGGAAACGGTTATCACAGTTTTCACTGAAGTTCTTAATTTGCAATGGAACTTCCTGGATTAAGAGCTTGCCAGACGATACACTTCAACACAGAACAACGTACAACCTAATTTACTCTCTCATTTAGCCCAGTCGGGGGCGTAGGAGTGAGTATGACATTGAGGGCGGTGGGGGGGGGGGGGGGGGGGGGCACATTTGCTCCCCAGCCCCTACCCCCGCCTACCCCCACAAGAAATGTTATAGTTGGTGGAAAAGTTCATTGGTTCCACCAGACCAATCTGGACTTGCTGACGGTGCTCCCGCAGTATGCCTTTCAAAATAAAAGTACATGGCGAATATTTTTTTTGGTTACAATTATTGGGGAGGACACGTTTAATTGTTTCCTATATTGGGGCAGGACATGCCCCTCCCTGTCCCCCCGCTGTTTCCCTTGAGCCCTTGAGCTCAGTTTAAGACTACAGGGCATCGTGTGTTAGGGGGCGTCTGGTGGGTGTGTGCCATATATATATATTTTTTTTCTTCTTTGTTTATTGTTTTTTTTTTTCTTCCTTTTTTGGTTTTGTTTGGTTTGATTAGGTCTGTTTATTTTATGACTTTACCTCCTCTGCCCTTTTGTTCTGTTTGTTTTTTTTAAAAAAAAAAAAAAAGACTACAGGGCATCAGTCATCTGATGCTAAGGTCACACACGGACATAGCCTCCATTAAGCATTTATTATTTGCACCATTATTACTGTCATCGTGCTACGTTTGTCTGCAGTTTTAATCTCAGTCTGTTACAGTTCTGAATGCACACGCTGCTCTGTGGTGAATTTCCTCCTCTTCTGCAAAATGTGAAACTGCGAAACGCTCATCCCGCTCGTCAGACTAAGCCCTAAATACCTGCCATTATCCGGTTCCCATCTGTGTGGATGTGAAACGGTGCGGTGCGTCTCCAGGAAAAATAGCAGAACTGGCTGGCTTTTGACTGGTGGTTTTTGCTGCCCCCTGCAGGAGAGCCTGAACAGACACATGGCTCACCACGACCCGCACGGGGCCAGCTTGAAGGTAAGCGCGAGTCACTCCGCGTCTCTCCCGAATGACAGGCCTGAGGCGCTAGGGCAGAGGTGGTCACCGCTGTGCTTGGGGAGCTGCTGGGTCATTTGCACTGTAAAAAATCGGCAGCCATTTTATCACAAATGAGTGAAGGATGAGGAGAAAGCAGATGACCTTGTGGCTTACCGTGGGCACGAATGAACACCGCTGCTGTACAAGCAGCTGAGGGTTTGAATGGAAACTCTGTGACCTGTGTGTGTGTGTGTGTGTGTGTGTGTGTGTGTGTCGGGGGGGGGGGGGGGGGGGGGGTTTGTGCTTTGAGCAGCATTTTGAATCTCAGTGGTTTATGAATCCATTCAGTTTCTGCTGCATGGGAATTATATACGTTTTCAAGATGGCTGATTTAATGTATTTCTGAAGGTAGCTTTCCTTGAAGGTTCACAGGCGGGTTAAGTGTGCGAGCACGTACGTATTTGGACTGTGGTTGGTTTTAAAGCTGTTTGGGGAGCATGTAAGTAGTTTTTCCAGATTAATCGGGAAGTACTGATTTTTCAGACCATAAATATCTTTCTGGGAGCCACTAGCATTTGGCTTTATTGCAGAACATCGTGTCCTCCTTGATGTGTGCGCTTATGACGTCCTCTGCCTCAGATGCAGATATTTTGGATCTGAAAAATCATCATTTTGTGTCTTAATAAGGAAAAATGAGGAAACAGACCACGAGCAGTGTCACTTCTCAGGCACGTGCAGCTCCTTGGCTCCCTTCCTCCCTGTAGGCCAGCAGGACAAGGGCACAGCTTCTAAAAAAGCTTGTCCCATATTTATCGCGCTGCCCTTGTGTTCAGATTTAGCCTTTGTTTGAACTGGGAAAAAAATTGAAACTGTCTGCTCCTGACGAGGTTGGATTATTGATCTGGTTTTTTTTAAATAGGAATATTCTGGAGAGCTTGTGTGGTGCAGTCTGTAGAGTGGCTGACTCTCGACCTCTACGCAAAGTCCCTGTCCCAGACAGGGCTTTAGTACATGTGGCCATGGCGTACTTGGTCTGTGATCTTAATCTGTAACCCTCTTTGTCTCCCCTGTTTGAAAAGATGCATAATAATGACTCCTATGAGGAACACCCTGTAGGCCTTTCTCAAATTTATCCCTTGACTGGACAGGAGGCATTGTCCAGTTTTTAGTTTTATGCTCTCTATCAATAGACTACATTTGTCATTGACCTCCATTGTGGCTCAAAAAGTATCTTTTTAATAGTGATCCTCACCAGAGAGGAATAGGCTATACCAAGAGTGACAACTTGGCATGTGAAGACCCAGACGAATAGTTCAGAGAGTTACTCTGACATGCGCACCATATTCTGATTTAATTATCCTATTCATCTTAGGGTCATATTCTGATTATCCCATTTACATGAATCATGAAAGGAATAACCCATATTCTTATTAACCCTTATCCTCAGTCTTATTCCTGTACACGTTCAGCTGAATATTCTGTTTGTGTCCTTGGGTCAGTGCTGAAGAATGGCGTCCTAGTTTTTCTTCCATGTGTATGAAGTGTTTAAAATTCCCCTGGTGTGGACCGCTGGTATGGTTTTGCTTCTTTAAAATGAGGGCTATCAACATGAACTCACAGCATTCATTTCTAATGATTAATGCTTCAACTTAAACTGAATTAATCTCAATTTTCTTATTTTGGTTTAATCGCTGGAGTTGACAGCCTTACTTAGAATGCATTGCTTTCAGGGCCTTCCACCTGTGTGTAATTTAGTCTGTGGTTTGAGAATAAATTGCACTTTCATCTTTCATTTTGCAGCCTGAAACAAATCAGTATTATGATGCTTTCTATTTATTTATTTGACGATTCACTTTAAAAGGACAATAACATGGTTGCAAACGCTAATGTACATATTAACGGTTAACTAGCTCGCTGACACCCAAGACTTCTTGTGAATTTGTACATGCATACACCATGTTTACAAGTTATCTTGCTTGGATTATTCATATTCCGAATAAGGGCTTAACCGGATTTTGCTTTTCTGAATAAGGTGTTTACCCGCCCTATATCATAACTGGTGTACTGGACTTTTCGAATACGATTGGGATAATGACGTGCACGTAAACATAGCCAGTGGTGTTCTCCTGTATACGTCCTGTACGTCCCTCTGGATAGGGGCGACATAGCTCAGGAGGTCCTGTGGCAGTCCCCCGCCCTGGGCGTGTCGAAGTGTCCCTGAACAAGACTCCTAACCCCTAACCTCTAACTGCTCTGGTGAATGAGAGGCAACAATTGTAAAGCGTTTTGGATAAAAGCGCTATATAAATGCAGTCCATTTTACCATTTACCAGTTCGTGCCAAGTGATTGTAATGTGACAATGACACCTGCTAGTTTTTCTCATTTGCCAACATTCTCCGTTGACTTCCATTTTAACTCCATTCTCTGTTGACTTCCATTTTATCACGTGTCGTTTCCTCGACCATCTTTCGTCCATGTGTGCTGCGAGAGCAGAAGCGCTGGCGGTCCAGTAAGAAGTGGCAGAAGCGGCTGAAGGGCGGTCAGCAGCACCCCCTGGTGGAGGAGGACCTGCGGCGCCTCTTCGCCCTGCGCCTGCGTTTCCCGCGCCGGGCCAAGGTGGAGGCCGACCTCTCGGGCCTCTTCAACGAGCGCAAGATCCCGCGCCCCGTCAGTCCCGAGGTCAACCTGCAGCAGCTCTTCAGCCTCAAAGCGCCCGCAAACCAGGCCCCCCCGGCCAAGGTTTAGAGGCAAACAGATACCCCAAAAATCCCTGAGAATATTTTTCGAACTTTAATTTTCTTGACCCTTTTTTCTGTTCCTGTGTGGCCTATTTGGAATGGGCTGGACTGTTTGACAGCCTGAATTTCAGTTTAAGTCAAATTTTGTTGTACAAATGACAAGAGAAAGTGGGTATTTTTTTTTTCTTTAAATGAGACTGTAAGCCTTGTTTATTATATGTATGTTTTGTTGAATATACCCAATAAAAAGGGACATTACCCCAAAAAGCCGTACATTGCAGCAGGTTTTTATAACAACACAAATATTTGCTGGCGCTACTCATTGGCCCCAATATTGATGGATGTTAATGTTAACACTGGGTGGGTTCTGGCCTGGAGAGTGGGGAGGGGGGACCACTAGCTGGTTTGGTGAAGTCACAATTAACACGATTAACTGATAGCATAATTTAAGCTAGGCCAGCTTCGCATCAGGAAATGTACTTAGCCAAATATTTCCAGGCTGAACGCTGTTCTGAAAGGTATATATTAAGACTCGTTCACTCTGAGTCTAAATGCTGTATTGGGGCTGATGGGCATTCAGTTGGTTCTTGCATGTGAGAAAGCAGGTTGGTGTAGTCCTGGGGCCTAAGCCATTCCAGTGCATATTACCTCTGGGGCGGCTGAGTTCACAAACCTGGTTGCTTGGTGGTTCCATTTTCCCAAACCCTTTGTTAGACTTTACCTGAGACCAGTTATGTTAATATTTGCAAGTATTATGGTTGCACACGTGCATTTATAAAATATTTAAACTGCCTGATAACCTACTGGTTAGAAGCTCCAAAATGGCACTTGGGTCAATGTAGGGGGCTAGAACAGAAATCGGGTAGCTCCAGAAAATTTCTCTGACCGGTTCCAGCAATGTAAGAGTAGACTATTTGGGAAGTAAGTGAGACTATGGGACTGATCTGCCATGATTCCATAATCTTGATGACACAGCAATCTCTGAGCCAATCAAATGTGTATATGATATACAGGGGACAAAATAGTGAATATTTATTGGTGATGGGATGCAGTTCTGTCTTTCATTGTAGAGAAACTACAGAGGCAAAATACTATATAATACAACACTACAGGGTTATATATAGTGCTCAAGTGAGGATCTGATTAATAATACTGGCTCTAAATGTCTCTGGGGTGACTAGTAGTTTAGTTTTTTCTGAACATCTAATGGAGCATTTTGCACATGAAAGCTTAACCAGGAAAAATCACATTCATGATTACAATCTAAATTGGAAAGCCTAGTTGATTCATATTCTCTTCGAATAGGAATAGGCTATTTAAATGACTGAGCCACCAGAAAACATAAACTGCTTACTTTTTTAAAGGTCCGTCTACTCAACAGGTGACCTAGAATGGTTGTCTTGGTTTGCAACACTTGGCAGACACTAGGAAGATGTTTCACGACTGCTTTTTAGGGGCAGGATGGACGGGTAATCCCGAAGCATGATACTGCCCACATTATAAAGGGATGTCATTAGATTGAATTCCGTTGCCCCCTCATTCTACATACCTGCACTGGTCTGTAACCAGACTTTCAGCTCAATCCTGTCTGCTTTCACAATGTTCACGTAACGTTTGGAGCTTTTGAGTGTGAGCAGGAACTTAATATTCTGTCAGAGTCCCTGAAGTACAAAAGGTCCAACACCATGAAATTGCATTATAGTTATCGACTGAAGTTGTACTGCAGTTAGACATTCAGTTCATGCTTTGTGTCGACTCAAATGCATGAGCTGCAGTCCGATCTGACCAGAAAATAGACACTTTGGATTAGATACTTGTGCAGCCTGGCCCTCTTCAAATATCTCTTCAGTGAGTTATTTACTGTTAAAAAGCTGTGTAAATAATTGTGCTTCTATTCATGACTTGTAGGAACATATAGTGAGATGCTAGCGTACATAATTATGCATTTAACTGTGTGCTGCGAATATCGAGTTGGCTGTGGTGCAAGCGGCAAATAACCAATCTATTCATTCACACTGAATGGCCTTAATTACCACTGATTATCATTCACCGATGAGTCTCAGGGGTCCTCTTTATCTGGGTGGCCAGCGCTCAGCCTGCCGGTTTGGCCTTGCATTTCTCATAGAACAGACATCGTGCACAATTCCAGACTAAGAGTAAGCAGTTTATCCGTAACCTACATGTATGTTGCCAGGTGGCTTGCTTCACCAAAAGGCTGGTTTCTAGTGTTGTGAGGTCCCCTTTGGTCTGGTATCAAATCGTGACTGTGCCACTGCCAACTGGATACCCGTAGTGTCACCCAGGTAGTTGTCAAGGATGTCTCATCTCATGACGAGCGAGCTACTCCGCTCTATTGACCTGCGGTTGCCGTGCACCGGCAGGGCACAAAATGGCCTCCGACACACTGACTGTGCAGCTGTGATGGTGGACATCAAAGGAAAAGAATCAATGGCTGACAACAGGCCCCAGAAGAGAGTAGAAATTCCTGCGCTTGTATGAAATGATGGATGTTGCCATGTTGGGTATTGCCAAAGATATTTTAAAAATCTACAAAAGAAAAAGAAAAAAAGAATTTAAAAAATGCAAATAGAATTGCAGGTGAAGTTAATCCCATAGGGTTTATAAGTAGAGCCACCATATTGTTTCCCCTTGTTTTCTTGCATTGTACTTCAGTCCTCCTCCAGCTAGAGGTCACAATGGCCTCTGTCCGGCCTCTTCTCAAACAATTATCCCATTTGCACCATGTCAGTATTCTGAGTTTATTGAGCACAGATGCTGATTGACAGCAATGTGTACAAGCAACACAGAATTCTGGGCATAAAAATAACTTTTGGTAAAAATGATTAAGTTTTTGGAGCCCGTTGATCTGGGGTTGACTTGTTGGACATGCAGACACAATGGAGAGTGGAAATGGGCAGTCATAAGCTTCACTTCAAGGGCTACATCATAGCATGTGGAGAAGAGCTGACATCATGGTATGTAGAGCAGTGATGACATTTTAGCATGTTGAGGAGATGTGACATTTTGGCACATTTATAAGTTATTAGATTATGGCATGTAGCGACAAGATGACATTTCAGCATATAGAGAAGGGATTGTATGAAGAGAGTGTAGAAAAGGTTGCACAATGGCACATGGGTCTACAATCCTGCTGCTGAAGTCCCACCCACCCCACCGCCCAACGTTTCTGGGTTCAGCCTGCAGGATGGTGGAGTTTGGTGAATTGAAGGACCGAAAAGGCTATGGTTGCGGCACTGTCTGATATTGCTCAATGCATGGCCGCCAAACCATAATGGGTGATCAGATCACTCATATTTTTACTTCCACTACATTTCCAATGGTATGTGGACACCTGAATATCGTACCCATATGTACTGAACATTTCATTTCATTCCAAAACCATGGGCATGATTATGGAGTCCCCCCCCCCCCCCTCCCCCCTGCTGTAACGGCCTCCACTCTTCTGGGAAGGCTTTCCAGTAGATTTTGAAACATGGCCATGGCAATTTGCTTCCATTCAGCTACAAGGGCATTAGTGAGGTTGGAAACTGATGTTGGGCGTAAGGCCTGGGTCACAGTCGGCATTCCAATTCATCGCTAAGGTGTTTGGTGAGGTACAGGTCGGTGCTCTGTGCAGGCCAGTCAAGTTCGTCCCCACCAGACTCAGAAAACCATTTCTTTATGGATCTTGCTTTGTGCATGGGGGTACTGTTACACTGAAACGGGGAAGGGCCTTCCCCAAACTGTTACCACAAAGTTGGAAGCGCACAATTCTCTAGAATGTCATTGCATACTGTAGCATTAAGATTTCCCTTCAATGGAACTAAGGGGCCTAGCCCAAACCATGAAAACAGCCCAAACTTTACAGTTGGCACTATACATTCTGCCAAACCCAGACTGCCAGATAATGAAATGTGATTCATCACTCCAGAGAACGCATTTCCACTGCTCCACAGTCCAATGGCGGTGTGCTTGCACCACTCCAGCCAACGTTTCACATGGTGATCTTGGGCATGTATACTGCTGGTTGACCATGTATACCCATTTCATGAAGCTCTTGACGAACAGTTCTTGTGATAATGTTGTTTCCAGAGGTAGTTTGGAACTCTGTAGTGAGTGTTTCAAAAGAGGCCAGATTTTTACATGCTACATGCTTCAGCACTCGACGGTCCCGTTCTGTGAGCTGGTGTGGCCTACCGCTTCGCGGCTGAGCTGTTGTTGCTCCTGTATGTTTCCACTTCACAATAACAGCACTGGGGCAGCGGTAGCAGGGCAGAAATTTGACAAATTGACTCGTTGGAAAGGTGGCATCCTATGACAGTGCCACGTTGAAAGTCACTGAGCTCTTCAGTACAACCCATTCTACTGCCAACATGTATCAATGGAGGTGTAGGCCTGTACGCTTGATTTTATGCACCTGTTAGCAATGGGTGTGACTGAAATAGCCCGCACCACCAATTAGAAGGGGTGGCTGCATACTTTTTCGAAATGTAGTGCGTGTCGATGTTTTTGTATTGCGGATTTGAACCGTCGTCGAGTATGACCCCCTTGTGCACACACTCCATCAACACGGGGTCAGGCCTTTAGATTTCAGAGCCCACGGTCCCTGGGCTTGTGTAACCGTATTCTACACGTTAACAGGATTATGTGGAGAAAAGCTCTGTTCTGCCAGCCCCTCCTCTCGTTATTCTCGGTCCCTGACTGTCGGTTTGTTTGTGCTCCGCCGGTAGCGTTATTACCTCTGCAGTCTGGCTTTGTTTCGCTCGCTTTTTACAGCCTGCGGTCTCCGGTTCTAAATTAAGACTATAAACACGGACGGGCAAATTCTACGACAGAACGTGGAGAGCGGGCTTGCTGCTGTCTTGCGCTTGTAATTAGCGCTCGGGTGTAATGTCAGTCGTAATGCTGCTCTCCGTCTGCTCTATTAATTCGATAAAAACAAACACACATATACTCTTTCAGCTGGGCTGTGTAATGAATAAGATAAATCCTCAGAGTGGAATTAAAACGGAAACAAAAACTCGAATCGACGGCATAAAACTCAAGCCTTGCCACGTAGCCTAGCAGAGAGCAGCTGGGAAAAGGGTGAGTTATTGCAAAGGGAGATAGGAGAATGGCTGCAAGTAATGTCGAATTTAAGAGCTTGGTTTTACCGTGGGATGGGGGGAGGACCTTGGTTTGGCCTGAGGGGAGAGGGGGTGTGATGGCGAGAACTTGTTTGCTTGGCGATGCGCTGTTCTGCAGTTTATCGAGGGAGAGGCGTGTCTGCTTTACACACCTGGCTTCCCATTGCCTCGTTTCGTTTCGTGTTTCATTACATTAAAAAGTCGATTTCTGTTAATTTTGTTACAAGGTGTGAAGCTCGTCCTTGCAATAATCCCTGGCCCTACCAGCCCAGTGGCGAGTGCCGGTCTCCGATAACGTCGTGGCTGCTTGGCGCCGGCTAGCCACCGCCTTAGCCTAGCGCCACAGCCGTTGCGCAGAGTCACCGACCAGCGTCGTGCAAACGAGGACAACGGTGGTCTCCCAAGGCAATGGATTTCACACCCTGTCGTGTTTTCTCCGAAAGTTATGACGCGCTGCTCAGAATCGTCGGTATTAAAGGGTGACCTTTCCGAAATACAGTCAGCTAGAGACAACACTGTTTCCTGCACCATTTAACCGGCCTCCCTATCACCAACCTGCAGACTTATGGTTATTAGAAATTCCTTTGCAACGCTGAATACGCAGCGATTCATAATATTCTCGCCGCAAGTTCTTTTTATTGCTGGGGAAGTGGGAAATATATATTTTTCTAAGCGAAGCGGTGGATAATAAAGGAAGCGGAATTAATGTGTTTGTTTTTCACTCTTCGCTGGTAGGGGTCTGCCACAGCTATGCAGGGAATATTTTGTATTGACCCGTTCAAACCAAGAGCGTCTGCGATTAAATGAGTTGAGGAGGATAAATGATTTCTTCTGCCTCAGATTTATAATAGCTAGATTAATACCATAAGGTTACATACTATCGGTCACGGATTCAGACTGCCTTATTTTAATCTGAAGAGTGCTGCCCCAAATTAGAATGAGAATATCTGATCGATTAGGGATTTTGATTAATGATCTTTGATATCATCTTTAATATAGAAGTTTATCAGGGTGAGATGAATGGGATGTGTTATTATTTATTAATATTGATCTACTACTCAAGGCCAGTCAGACAAATCATAATCAATGTCTTGCTTAGATCATGGTTTAAATGTATTGGTTCATGATAAGGAGGGTTAAGTTGATAGACTGATGTGATGTTTCATATTTGCTGATTGTTCTTTCAAATGTAATTTTATGTAGTCTTAGACGCGAAAATTAATGTTTTGTATTTCGGACGCTTTTTTGGGGGGTGGGGGGGGGGGGTTGCATACACAAAAAAACGCTTATGTGGCTCTACTTTACCATGGCAACAACAGGTTACCTGCTCACAAGTTGAAGAAGCGGTTCTCCCAGTCTACGGTTTTACTTGCTGTGCCAAAGTGCTGCTGATGGGGCAGTAGATGGGGCAGTAGAATGCAGGGAGTAGCCCGCCATTCCCGCCAAACTTCCACCTCCGAACCTCAGAGGAGCTGCCTCCTGCGCAGCACCTCCTTGCCTGGCCGGTGGTTGAAAGAGGGCTCCTCAATCCTGGTAAAAAGCTACCCGCGTTACCTTTGGCTAGAAGTGTGGGCTTGAGGCACCGAGGAGGTGCAGCCAAGGCACCGCCCAAATGGCTACGGAATAGCAGCAGGCACAAGTGCAGCTCTGGGACTGCGTTTATTTGGGGTATATAAATGCCTGTAGGATTTATAAGTGCTGGAAGATGAACAGAAGATGCATTTTCTGAACTGAAGCATTGAATTTGTTCCTTCCTCAGAGCTTGAGGTATCTGGGCCGTAGCCAGATTGGTGTTTGGCATCTTTTGTGTGACCAGAAATCTGATTTTCTTTCACCAGGAAGGGTTTACTTACCAGCACATGCAGTAATCTGGACTGCGGCTAGCTCTCACAGCACAGAGTGGATAAGTATTTTATCTGTTTTTTATACGAAAACCTAAAGCTGTTAGTCTTCCTTTTTCTCCATATTTCTCCCAACTCTCTTCCCCCTTCCCATCAGGCATGCAGTGGGACACAAACCGCTTCTGCTAATCAGACGGGGCGGAGGGTTGGATAGATAGAAATGAGTTTAATGACTTCTTGACATTTAAAATGTCAGCCGTCAGTCACAGAGGAGCTGTTTTGGCTGGCGTGTGCCTCTCTCAGTTCAGCTCAGTACAATTGCACTGGGAAACGTTCCCGCTTTCGATTTGAGGCAGAGTTTATGGGAGATGTTTCGCATCGCATCCGGGAGAGAACAGAGATTGTAAAAAGATAATTAACTGCGCTGTTTATTGAAAGCTGGTGGTATTTACTTGTGCACCGATTCTCACATTGGTCGAGCGCTTTTCAGTTCATTGGAGCCCACCAGGGCTAAGTCGTAATATAAAAACCTCAGTCTGTGACTGTGAGGGAGGGAACTGTAACTCCCTGTCCCAGTCTCCCTCCTAGAGACTCGCACAGGACGGGAGGGAGAGAACGGCCCTGCAGCCAAAAAAGGGATCAGTCGCAGGATTCATTCAGAGAATTTGGAGAATCTGGGGAAAAAGTAAAATAGGGTAGCATTCAGATCCACGAGACCGATATAGCCCTGCTTTTTCCAGAATAGCTGACCTAAATCTCAGATGGAGCCTCGGCCCCCGCCTCCCCCCGCCCCTCCCCCGGGGACCCAGGCCCAGAATAGCTCTTGTACAAAGTCAACTCGGCCGCTTTCCAGTTGTCATGCTCAGTCTAGACCTACCGTGAGGCTGAGTGTATCGGGTCGCCAGGAAGTGCTGAAGAGGAGGGAGGACGAAGAGGAGGAGCGTCTGAAAATCGAGGCCCGCGAGTTGATCAGATGCTTGAAGACCCCTCTTTTGTCCCCCGGGGGGTTGTGGCCCCTTGGTCTGTTCGATGTGGTGGCACCAGCTGGCGGGTACGTCCTGTCACAGACCAAGCAGAAAAAATACAGACTCGTCTGAATTTGAGCTGCCTGCGTATGAGAGCTGTGTCTCCACCAGCCCCCCAGGCTTTCCCCTGACAGTGATCTGTGCCCCGTGATCAGCCTGTGGAACAGCCCGTAAAAGGCGGGCACAGGGGCATCGTCTGCCGGTGATGCCACAGCGAGAGGTGGGCAGCGAGACAGAAAGAGAGGTGGATGAAAAATGCGCCACCTTCAAGTTTCAAGTTTATTTAATTTATTATTTTATTTATTTATACACACCTTGCGGTGTGGCCATGCATCTCGTTAACAGCCGGGCTAACTTCCTGTTGTGGTGGCTGGATTTCCTGGCGGGGCATTCCGAGCTCCACGGCAACGGGGCTTCGGAGGGCGTTCGGGGCGATGAATGGCACCGAAGGGGAGTGCGGGCATGGATCTTAACAGCTGGTCACATCACAATAAAGGGACAGTTTGGATGGGGCGCTGGCATCTAAACACAAGCCAAGTAGTCTGAGGGATGCGGTTTTTTCTTAAGTCGCAAGGCTGAGAAATAGAAACCATAGAGGCAAGAGGCAAAGTACAAAGTGGGTGTGACACGAATATACATTTTTCATGTCTTCCCACACTGTATGGCGTCTTTTCTCTTCTTGTGTACATTTTAAAACATAAAATCTGTCCATTTAGAGTCGATGGATCCGTAGTAACGGAACTTTGGGGAGTTACAGGTGTCCTGGCTGTCTTTCGTTCTTGAAAAGGTATAAACTGAAGACATGCACATATTCCCTCGCTCCCTCCTTCTCTTTTACAGTTCGCTTCTCAGAAGTCACCTCCCTTGACTCCTTCAGCCCTCCCTTGTAGATGCTTCCAGGAAATAAAGCACTTTTCCTTTAGGATGTAATAAATAAACGATAAGTCAGAAAGATACACGACTCCCTGGCAGGATGAGGAGTTTCTCCCCTGGCGCGAAGAGCAACATCAGCGGTCGGTGATTGATGATTGACTGTGTTAATAAACTGTCAAGTGTTAGGACGGCGTTGAGGCATCATGACTTAATTTCACATTTCCAATACGGAGCAGACTTGAAGTCCTAAGCCCTGATTAAATTGTGCTTGGGTAGAAATGAGCCCTGCTCACCGCGGAAGTCTCCAGAAAGCCCACTGCTCCCAGTAGATTTATCGCAGGTCACGAGGAACCTGATTACACCCATTCTCCATCCCACATTCTGTATAAAAAACTCATTGAAGTGAACCCAAAATAAAAATAGACTGCCATCCATTATTTTGGCATGGCATGTAGTTTAGGCTTTTCAACCATCTCTCAGTTTCTTTGGGGCTATATATATATATATATATATATATATATATATATATATATATATATATATATATATGCTCGATACAGTAATATTTTTTGGTTCCTCCACAAATTAAATGGTATTGAAATGGTTTTGCGTGAATGATGTATTTTCCCCCACTTGACACCCTAGGAGGTTAGATTTCACGGTTTTGTTTGACTTTTGGAAAAAAAAAAATGTTCATAATGGATTTCTAAATTTCTAAGGAAAATTGGTTGAACTGAATTTTGGATTTTGTGCTCATTCTTAGCTTTCCCAGAGTCCCTGCTTGTAGAGACAATGTAAAACTCAGCAGAGTCATTTGGTCTTCTACTGCGTAGCTACACCCACACCTACACCCACAGAAAGAGCAGGGGTTAATGACCTGATCGCTCCTGTCTGGAACTCAACCACCCAACCACCTTCTCAAAGGGTTCTTGTGCCTTGCAGTGAGTTGCAGGCCAGTGAATTCCACAGTGTATTCCAGCACGTGTTCTCTTCCCAAAGAAATTCCCTCTCAAATCAGCACATGCAGTGATCAGGAGGGCGGGTAGCTCTCGCAGTGCGTCAGTATCTTATCCGTTTTTTTACACGACGGCCCAAAGCTGTTAGTCTTCCTTTTTCTCCACATTCCTCCCAACTCCCTTCCCCCTTCCCATCAGGCATGCAGTGGGATACAAACCGCTTCTGCTAATCAGAGGGGTGGAGGGGTTGGATGGATAGAAATTAGTTTAATGACTTCTTGACATTAAAAGAAGTCCACCCTCTCAAAGGATTCTCGCGACTTGCAGTGAGTTTCAGGCCAGTGAATCCCACAGCATATTCCTGCACACATTCCCTCCCAAATAAATTCCCTCTCCTCCCCTTTATCTCCTCCCCTCCCGCCCTTCCGACCCCTTTCGGTTGCGTCTCCTCGCTATTTGACACCCGTTATCTCCTCACTCCCGACCTCGGGGCCAGAGCGCGTGTGTGAGGGTGCGACGCGGCCTTTGAGGAACGGAAGATGACCCCGGGAGCAGGCTCGTTTTTCAGCCAATTGCGCGCCCCGGCCGAACGCCATTCGTGTTCCGCCTCTGTCTGATGGAGTAGATATGTCCTAGCCTCTGCCAGAAAGGCTGTGACCTCACCCCAGGACAGGGGGGAGCAAACGTCCATATTTTCATTTCAACTGGCTTCCATGCAGTACGTTTACAGAAATATGGAGGAAAACAGGTCTTAGTATGGAGCAGACAGTACATCTCAGTGTGGATTGAATACAGTGAAGAACAAGCTGTTTTAATGTGGAGCTGGTGGTTTTGGCAACAGAGGCTGTGATTCAATCAACATTTGACCTTAACATTGACTGACAATTAAAAACAAGAATTATTAGTTTTTTTTTTTTTTTGTTCACAATCACGTTTTGTGACCACTAAAACAAATTGCTCAACCTTGAGTTTGTGACGAAAACGCTTTTGTTCATCTGTAAATCAAAGTTAAGGACAAACAATCATTGAATAGTGGCCAGAATTTTTGAGTGGAACAGACAGCGTTTGTGGACAGGGCTCAGCAGCCTATAGCAGACAGCCTCGGTATCAGCAGGGAAGCTCTGTCGGTCTCGCGTTTGATTAATGCAGCGCGCTGCGGAGCAGGGTTGTTACTGTTCAGGTTAATTAGAGGTGACACGCGATAAGTAAACGTTAGATAAGTCGCACGCGCGACCTCCCGCCGCTACTAAGGATATCCGAGTCCCGCGTACGGCGACTCTCGCCGGATTACGCCCTTTAGAACTGTCCGCGGCTCATCTGTATTCGCGGCGAGCCGCCGGGGCGCTAACGGGCAGACGTGCGGCTGAAAACCCTTTCCCCTCCTGTTTGAGCACTTCCCTTTCTCCCCCTTTCTCCACGTCGCCACTGGCGCTCGGTTATTGAATATGCATCGATCAATTTAAATCTGACAGCGACTGCGCCCATTTCGTATTCAGTAAATCACTGAACGCATTTAAGGATCCAATCAAAACAAACATGCTCTGAATTTTAAAAAGACCTCGAATAAAAAATCATTATTTAATATGTTGGTCCGCACCTTATGAATAATTTATCTATCTTAATGTGTCAGATAATACTTTAGCCCGCAGCAAATAATTGAACAAAGCCTTGCCCCGAAATGGTGATGTCACCTAGGTATAACGTCTTCCCATTTCCCTATTGTAGAGAATGAGTTCAGGCAATTTAGCGGAGGCTACAATTCAGATAAAATTAAAGAAAGACTCTAAACCTTCAGTTATGTCTTAAATAATGTGACTTTATAAATGTAGGGTAAACAATATATTTGTCACCAATACACAGTATCCTTCAGTTCCGAAACACATTCAGCCACTTCATTAGAAGAAGCAGAGTTATAATATCCCAAGTACATAATGACATCCAACGGTGATATTACATTACATTACATTACATTACATTACAGGCATTTAGCAGACGCTCTTATCCAGAGTGACGTACAACAAGTGCGTCAGTTCAATGTGCAGAGGTGCATAAAAACACACTAGAGTGAAGTAAAGGTATACAGGTCACACCAATTATATGTGTCTGAATATTACCAATTTATGATGTTTGGAGTGAGTTTAAGTAAAGGCTGCATTGTTTAGGAATGTCAATTCTATCTCTGTTGCTTTGTATGGAGGATATAGAACATTTAGGAATAAAGAGATGCATATTATTTTAATTATATATTATATTATATACAGCCATCCTAGCTGTTCTAGTGCCGCACAGCTGTGCATTACTGCCTTGCTCACTACAGTCTCTCTCAAAATAAGTGTGGTTGAGTGGTCTCTGTTGATCTGTGACCATGTATAGTCTTTTCAATGAAGTCAAGGGTAATGGTGATGCCCAGGATGTTCTCCCATCTGCCTCAGAGGCAGTGTTGCTGGGTCAGTAATGTTTGATATAATTAGTCAGAGGCGATGTTTTAGGGACAGTAGTGATTGATGTAATTGGTCAGAGGCTGTGTTTTTGGAACAGTAATGACTGATGATGTAATTGGTCAGAAGACGTGTGGCAGGGTCATTAATGGATGATGTAATTAGTCAGAAGCATCGCTTTCCGGCCACTAATGGTTGGCGCAGTTGGTCGGAGATAGCCTTGCTGGGTCAGTAACGGACACCATAATTGGCCTGCTTGACCCCAGCGTGCCTTCGCATGTCCCTCTCTGGTTTTATAACAACAACCCAGGGATTTCCAGCCCTTTTCTGTCTCTGTCCAAAGTGACCCTCCCGCCATTTTGTGCTGGGTCCAGGGCCCTGCTGGTCGGGGTCGTCTGGAAGCAGGTTGGGTGCTGAGATGTGAGGCAGTGATGCTCATTGCCCATTGCGCGTGTGTCTCTGTTTATGGTCCTCGATGCCTGGGGGGGGGGGTTTGGCATCCAGGAGCCAGGCCAGGCAGGAACTGAGCCTCTGGCTACTCCTGATCCCTGCAGGGACTGGTTAAAGAGGTTGAACGAGGGAGAGGGGGAGCAGGGGGAGAGAAGAATGATTGAAAAGGGCAAGGGGAGGCTCATGGAGGGATCGGGGCTTGGGAATGGTGGTTTCTGCAGAATCCTTTATGAATAGCTCCAAAGCCTACCCCAGTCAAGAGATGCACCGGTGAGTATTTGGAGAGAGGTAAGCAATTAAAGAACTCTGCTCTCTCTTTATGGACCAAGAGAGGGGAGAGAGAGAGAGAGGAAGGGAGGGAGAAAAGAAAAGCTGCAGGTAAAATAGAGGAAAGAGCGGAGATGAAGAGAGGGATAGAGAGGGCAAGGCAGCTGCAGGTAAATCAGAGGAAAGGGCGGGAGATGTAGAGAGGGAGAGAGAGGGAGAGAGAGGGCAAAGAAGCTGCAGGTAAATCAGAGGAAAGGGCGAGAGAGGAGGGATGGAGGAGGATAGGAAGGTCATGGGGAGGTGAGGGTGGGGTGATGGGTACATTAGAGGATAATAATACCACCTGCCCTTGGAGACCCCTGGGGGAGGGAGAGTGATGTTTAATAAAGGGGAGGATGATGTCATCTTTATGACTTTATGTAGTTTTCAGCCTCCCATTAGTGTACATATTGGGGAGTGTCGGTGGGAGAGACTGGTGGTTCTACAGTTTTGCCATTTCTGAACATTTTCACATGGGCTTTACTACAGTTATATTTCATTTGTTCTTTTATTGCCATTTTTATATTCGAGAGAGAGAGTGTGGGTGTGTGCGTGTGTATATGTGTTCTTGTGTGAGAGTGAAAAAGGTCCTTAAAGCTGGTGTTGGCTGGGCATCACAGCAGAATGTGTCCTTATGTGTCCTGCTGCCCTTGTGTGTGTGTGTCTGTATGTGTGAAAGAGCGAGAAAGATAGAGAAAGAGGGAGAGAGAGAAAGACACCTTGTCTGTGTGGAAACAGCTTCTCTCCACTAACATTCGCCTTTGATCTAAAATAGCACTGTGGAGTAAAGGGGGGGGGGGGCTCGGGAATCAGGATAAGATGACGAGACAGTAGACGGAGGGGGGGGGGGGGGGGGTGCAGATGGAGGGAGGGAGGGAGGGAGAGAGAGGAAACAAGAGCAAATCAGAACGAGGGAAAGAGCAAATGGGCGGCTGTGGCTCAGTCTATTCCCCGCTGTTCTGGGGAACAGTGGCTTAAAGTCAATGTGTTAAACTGCGGTCCCCATCACACACAGTCTGGCTGGGTGAGGTGGCCTGATCAGTACAGAACCCCCCATTACTGTGACACTGTAAAACACCGTGACTGCGCCTTGTTACAAAGCATGATGGGGGAGACGTAGGCTGCGTCGCAGGTGGCTCAAACCGTTACAGGAAAACAAGGCGAGCGGCCTTTATTATAAATGAAATACATGCGAATGCATATTTCAGAAACTTCTCTGAGTTAGACCTTCTACAGAGCAGGATGTCTGGCGTCTGTGATGCAGAGGTTGTCGTGGTAGTTAGGCAGGGAGTTTCGACAGGGTTGGGTCAATTCCATTAAGATTCAGTCAATTCCGGAAATCAATTGTAACCAGTTCATGAATTGAAGATGCCTGAGTTGTTCGATAAGGAATTTATAATTCATGGGTGTATGTTTTTATGTTGTTTGGGAGCCCCTAACCTAAGACAATTTTCTAACACTATGTGATAGACAATAAAGTTTTTTGAATCTTGAATCGTTGAATCTTGAATCTAATGAATCAATTGCATTACTGTGGAGCAGTCTTCTGGGGGCAGAGGAGTCTGCTGGAAGCTGTTTGTACGTGTGCATGCTGATCAGTGTGTACGAGCAGTATTGACGGAATCAGATCACCAGTTTAATTACAGTTTTGATTCTGAAGGTTGGCAGTTTGGTGCTGCAGTTTTATCCTTGAGCCTGTCGTGTCCTCAGTCAACATCCAGCATAAAAATGTAATGCACCAAAAAAGCTTTTGAGCAGGTTATTGAAAAGTGTGGGTTGTCAAGCAATCTAAACAAACCAGGAAGGGACAACATTGTTACATAGTGTGACAGGGCTTCAAATCTCACTGTTCTGACCAAAAATACTGAAGAAAATATTTCTACGTGTAATGGCAGGAGCTTATGCCAAGGCTATAGTTTAAACTGTCAAGTGCTGTCTTTTTAATGACTGTAAAAAAAACACCCAAAAGAAAAACCTGCTTCCTGCCACTTAGTCGCTTATTTCCGTGGTTTTTACTGTTATTGTACTGCTGTTAAACTGTTGGGAGTGAAACCTGTTGGCACAGCTATTAGGAGTATTATGTCTTAGCTTCTGCTCTACAAATGGAGTGTGTGGAGGATAGGACTGAAGGTCTTTCCAGAAAAGTTCTAAAGTATCCCAGCAGTATCCTGTGTGTCCCAGTATCTAATAATAACTGGAGAATAGACTGGTTCCACCTGACCCAAAGGACAAGCGACAGAGCCAGAAAGGGAGAGGCTGGCCAGGCTAACGGGCTCCAGGCTAGGGGATGGGGAGCAGAGAGGATGACGAAAGAGAGGACAGAGTGAAGGGGAACTGCTGAATACCATTAACTGTCCCTGTTTTTATAGGACCTTTCTGTACCTGGGCATGTGTCAGAAAGTCCTTCTTTCTTTTCTTCTTTCTCTCTCTCCCTTTCTCTCTCTCTGTATGTGTGAGTGTGTGTACATTTGTTTTTTTCATCTCACTTGGGAGTTTTTACGTTCACTTAGATTTTTGGGGATTCGGGGGAGTCTTGCTAAATTTTTTCATATTTTCTCTTTCTGCAAAGCATCTTTGTGACAGTGTTTGCTAAACGTGCAATACCACTTAATATAGAATTTCATTGAACTGAATGTGTGCGTGTGTGGGTGGGTGTGAGCGTGTGTGTGTGTGTATGTGTGTGTGTGTGTGTGTGTGTGTGTGTGTGTGCGTGTGTGTGTATGTGTGTGTGTGTGTGTGTGTGCGTGCATGCGTGTGTGGTAATTGAGGTTTTGATGCAGGCGTAGTCTAATGTGCCCTGTGTTGTGGGGAAATGTCAGTGTTTCATCTCACGGAGCCTTTGCGTGTGCGCCACCCCTGACCCCTTCCACCAGAAACCTTTCCTTTCTCTGTAATTACCATCTATTTCTGGAATTACATTAATTTTATCAGCTCGCTTTATAGCTGCTCTAAACTGGTGTGGTCGCTTTCAATTTTTTTTTATTGCTTTTTGGATAATGGATTTGTTTCCTTTCTTCTTAAAAGGAACGGAGGATAATTACGGTCTCCTGGAAAGCTCTGCTTATGTACTTCCCTCCCTCATTTTTTAAATGTGTCCCAGCATATTTTTATCCACGGCTGTGCAAAACTGCATGCAGACTGTCCCAATAATTGCAGAAAATTCATGTTCTACTCGGGGGGAAGCAAAAGCGGACAGAGAGAGTGATGGGGGAGGGAAAGGAGGTTGTGCTTAACAGTAACTTGTACGTGATATATGAATGAGACATTGAGGAGACTCGGTGTGCTTGCTGTTGATCATATGCCACTGTAGGCTGCTGAAACAGGGGCAGGTAGTTGAGACACTGAGACCCAGTTGAGGAGTATATATAGCCTTCCTTCGTCCGTCTCGTCCTCCCTTCCTCTCTCTCTTCTTTCTGCTCCCGTTTTCGTCCCTGTCCTCTGTCACGTTTTTTTCTTCCTCTCGAATGAGACGGAATCGTCCCCACATTACATCTGCATATCTTCTGAGATTCATGTGTGGGGAAATAATTATTTTGGCACAAGCAAAAAAAGGGCTTGTAATTACTTTTTGCATTCATTTTGCATTTCACTGGACGAAAACTCGTAAAGTCCAGGTAAAGTTCATTGGTAAAAAAAATAATTTACTTATTCTTGTGATTCTGGGCAACCATCTGTCATGGACAATAGGTCAATTTGTATGTTAAATGTGAAGCGTAATGCATTATTGTGATGTTTGTTAACAGCATGCAAGTATTTTCTGGAAAATGATTTAACATGCAAATGCATGCTCACAGGAACATTCATGCATGCGCGCACACTTACATATTCGCAACAGTGCACTGTTTTATGCTGTGTAGTGTCCATATAAAGATCTCACAAAACCAAGATTCATTTATCTCTTATTTTCACGATTTTGTGTTTTGCTTTAGGAATTTTCTAAACGAGTTTCCACAATTTGGGAAACACTTTTGGCGGGAATACCCGTTCCTTTTCCTGCTCCCCTCTGCACAACCGTCTCTCTTATCCTCACTGTGCAAAAATGAACTGATGGCTGGAGTTTTATTCCAAAAAAGGCCGGGGCTGAAAAGCAGGACGTATCCAAAGACTCGTCCAGTATTCTCGTCTGTTTCAAAGAGCACAAGTTCATGTTCATGTGCTTCATTATGTCGATCAAACTTTATCAGCTTAATGAGAGGGACGTTATCTCTTTATGAGCCAGCAGCTGACCTCTGCTCAACAGGGGTGACCAGAAATGCTCGGGGAACAACGGCAGGCCAAGGGTCTCTTAATTTGGTACTTCCCTTTAACATACAAGCTCAGTGTTCGGCCGCTGATAACTCATAACTGGCAATAGTCATTTAATTCTCAGTGCACCCCCTGAGGGGGTAATTTAAAGTCAGTCAGCTTTATAAAACCCTGCTGTGCAGTGTCTTATAAAGATCTCACAAAACCAAGATTAATTTATCTCTGATTTTCACGATTTTGTGTTTTGCTTTAGGTATTTTCTAAACAAGTTTCCACAATTTGGGTTACCTGCTCCCCTCTGCACAACCTTCTCTCTTATCCTCACTGTGCAAAAATGAACTGCTGGCTGGAGTTTTATTCCAAAAAAGGCCAGGGCTGGAAAGCAAGATGTTTAAAGCATAAGATAGTTTGTTAACCCCGTAATCCCAAATAAGCCAGCAACTCTGCGAGATGGATCTGCACCAATATGGCCCCGCAGCCAACAGTGGTTTCCACCTTGCTACTCTCTCATGAAACCCATTTTTTTTTCCCCCAGTCTCTTTCTTATTGTGTATTCATGAACGCTGCCCTTAGCCGAGGATACAGAAGCCTGTAGTGGTTTTAATGCTCTTCTGGGATCTTTTGTGACTTTCTGGATGAGTTGTCACTGCGCCCTTGGAGAAGTTTTTGGCAGGCTAATCACTCCTGGGAAGATTCTACAACTGTTCTAGGTGTTTTCCATTTGGAGATAATGGCTCTCGCTGTGTTTTGGTGGAGTCCCATGGCCATAGAAATGGCTTTGTAACCCTTTGCAGACTGATACATTTCAACAACTTGTTTTTCCTCATCTCTTCTGGAAATTCCTTTGATCCTGGCATAGTGTGCTCGTAGAAATTGTGTGGTGACTACTTCACTCTGATGGCGAGTACTTCACTATGAGTGAGGTTTAGATTCAGGACTGGATGCAACGAAGCCTGGCTGTGTTCAATCTGCTGAATCTAATTATCAATACAATTTCATGAAATTGGTTGATTGAGTAACTAAGTGTGCAATTACATTTTCACATGGGTGATATGGGTGTTTGATGACTTTTTTCATGAAGTAAATTACATAATACTTTTAAAGTCTTATGTTTTTTGTGTTTACTCAGTTTCACTTAGTCTAATATTACATTTTCTCTAAAGAAATGAAACATTCAGTGTGACAAATATGCAATAAACAGAGGAAATCCGGAAGGGGGAAAATGCTTTTTCACGGCACTGTAGCTATTTTTGTTAATCTTTATCAAAGGTTCCAGTCATTTTGGAGTCTTTGTCATTGTTTTGTGTGCACAGAAAATATTTCTCTGAAATTATTGGAGCATTTGATGGATATTATGTAGACTTTAGCCTGCTGCATGCATGAGATTCACTGAAGAGGCTCTGAAACAATACTGAAATTTAGCCCTATGTCCATAGATTTTCATTTTCAGCTGATTTTATGAGATCGTTGAGGTAGATTCAGCAATTGCAGACTTAATCTGCAACTGTGGTCCTGGAGAACCAAATAGCCTTTTGGTTTTCACTGTCACTAAGCACTTAATCGATCGAATCAATTAAATCCATTACGTACACATTTAACTCACTTCACCTGGTTTCCTGGGCCTGAATCGGCTTCTGATTTTAAGGCAAAAGCAAACCCCAGCTGACCCTGCGGTAGGAACAGGGAAGTGCTTACTGGTTGCAGTAAGTCTTAGTGGACATTTAGTTCCCTAAATACATCCATACATCCATCCATTTTCTAAAGCACTTGCTCCTGGTCAGAATCGCAGGGGGGCTGAAGCCTATCCCAGCATGCATTGGTTGAAAAGCAGAAATACACTGCACAGGTCATCCATTGCAGGGCATGCACATCACTTACTCTTATACTCCTCCCTATAGGCAATTTAGACCCTCCAATGAACCCAACCTGCATGTCTTAGGACTGTGGGAGGAAACCGGAGCCCCAGGAGGAACCCCACATGCACACGGGGAGAACATTCAAACTCCCACAACCTTCTCACTGTGAGGCGACAGCGCTGCCCACAGTACCACCCTCATTTAAGAAACGGTGGCCATTTTGTGTTTTTCTGGTCATCTTGGGCAAACTCTTGACCAAAGCACTGAGAAATTTTTCATATTGCTCTGAGAGCTGAGTGTATATAATCAGTTGCGCTGTTTAAATTATTCTCCCATTGTTTTGTGATGGATGATGAGCTGTCACACTTTTACTAACCCGGTGTCATATCTGATATATAGAATCATGCATAAATTCAGATTTGAAATCCACGAATATTCCTTTTTTCAATCAATGTCTATCAAGATGTGGATAAAACAGAGCTTTTAAAAAGAGAAAAGAAAAAGAACTGTTTCGGGTTTGACACAACACAGTTATCCAGCAAACTCAGTAATCCTGCTTTGTGAAATACCCCCCAGGCGTGCTCAATCTTATCCAAAAAGGGCCGGTATGGGTGCAGAATAAAATATTAAAAAAAAACAAGCCATTCAAGTCCATCTGGCCTGGTCATATATCTCCAGACTGGAGCTGGAGTGCGAATCTAAACCCAAAAAGAGCCGTGTGGGTGCAGGTTTTTGTTTTAGCCCTTTAGCACTAAGACACCTGATTCTACTTATCAAGGTCTTTATTAAACACAACAATGAGTTAATTAGTTTAATCAGGTATCGCAGTGCTGGGCTAAAATGAAAACATGCACCCACACCGGCCCTTTTCGGGTTTAGATTCTACACCCCAGCTCTAGTCTGGAGATATATGACCAGGCCAGATGGACTTGAATGGCCCGTTCCTCTCATGTTTTATTCAGCAGAAAGCACTCCACTGCAGGTGGACCTGGAGGCATCCGCTTCCTTGAATGATCCTATCCCTTTATTCAGAAGAAGCATAAAAATGAATTAATGTGCGATCCTGAAAAATATCTACGCATTTAGAAATACAGGTAATAGGAGAACTATCTCAGAAAATACACCAAGTGCATTGCGCCCAGTCACCCGAAAATGGGTGTGGCCAGAGTACTGTCCCCATGATTCTACATTTTAACCCTTGAAGGTGTAAGATATTAATATGCGATAAGAAGGTTCTGAACAGATGATGTGACAGTAATTACTGGTAATTGAAAGCAATGGAGTTCCAGAGCACACTGACTAAAGAATTAAAAAAAAACATTCCTAAAAAACCTATTTTCCTAAAGAGGGTTAAAATCCTTGTTGGCCATTGCCAAAGACCCCCTAAGCAAGAAGCCTCTGTGGTAGAAACGGAACTGACAGCTGCCACTCTTCATTACTCAAAAGCAAAGAGTAGCGAAATGCGAGCTGTTCTATTGGGCTGACAGAAGGACGCTCAGTATGAACAAGAGCAGGTGGTTGATCTCACGTTTAAACGACACTTTCGTTCATCTGTAAATCCGTTTGAGCGGATGCCAGCTAGCTGCATTTGGAAAATCACCAGCACTAATTTGCCTTCCTGACCACTGGCACTGCATCAGTAGTTTGTGAAAGGTTTAAAGAGCTGAGACAGAGATAATGATTCAATCAATATTTGTCCTTAACTTTGGCTCCCAATTGAGCGCAGTTATATTTTTCTTCATCAACACAGTTTGGCGATGCACACCAAACCCTATGATTAACTGCTTGCACTGAAAAAGGCAGCATTTACCTTTGATTGACAGTCAAAGTTAAGGATGAATGTTGATTGAATCCTGGCCAGTGTGTTGTTCCCTGGATGCTTCTGAAGGGTGGGTGTGGCCTGCGGGATTCATAAGAAGCACACTTCCTTTGGCCACGAGGGACTAATTATACAAAATGGTGACCGTGTTAAACATGAGGAGACCTTCGCCCTTTCTGGAGGCACAACCAGGGACCATCTGTTTTGGGATTTCACACCAACTACAGCTACTTAATTATTTAATTGGCCCAATCGATTGTTCCTCTGGAAATTTTGATGGCATCACGAGCAGAATGAACATCAGCAAAAATATTTTACTGTGCTCTGATATAAGTGCGTTCTGGGCTGTGCTATAGGCACTCTGTGCTCTCATATAAGTTCTCTGTGCTGTGATATAGGAGCTCTGTGCTCTGATAATGGTGCTTCTGTGATATAACTCTGTGCTGTTATAGGTGCTCTGTGCTGTGATATAGGAGCTCTGTGCTCTCATATAGGTTCATTCTGGGCTGTGCTATAGGTACTCTGTGCTCTCATATAGGTTCTCTGTGCTGTGATATAGGAGCTCTGTGCTCTGATATTGGTGCATTCTGTGCTGTGCTATAGGCACTCTGTGCTGTCATATAGGTGCTCTGTGCTGTGATATAGGAGCTCTGTGCTCTGATATAGGTGCATTCTGGCTGTGCTATAGGTACTGTGTGCTCTCATATAGGTTCTCTGTGCTGTGATATAGGAGCTCTGTGCTCTGATATTGGTGCATTCTGTGCTGTGCTATAGGCACTCTGTGCTGTCATATAGGTGCTCTGTGCTGTGATATAGGAGCTCTGTGCTCTGATATTGGTGCATTCTGTGCTGTGCTATAGGCATTCTGTGCTCTCATATAGGTTCTCTGTGCTGTGCTATAGGAGTTTTGTGCTCTGATATAGGTGCATTCTGTGCTGTGCTATAGGCACTCTGTGCTCTGATATAGGTTCTCTGTGCTGTGACATAGGCACTCTGTGCTCTCATATAGGAGCTCTGTGCTCCAATATATGAGGTGTGTCCAGTGATATAATCTGCTCAGGTGTATGCAGCCATTTCACAGAAGTAATGTGAGCATAACCAGTCAGAACACACACCGTCTCTCCAGGAATGAGGTTGTGCGCCCCGGTGGTTTTGCGTTTCGGTACAGCCGTCCGCTAGCAGACCCTCGTGGAGTCCGTCCGCAGAACGCCAGCAGACGCACAGCTCTGCCGGCGGTGGTCCGACAGGCGCTTGCCCGCTGGTCTGGGCCTGACTGAGCCAGGCCTGCGCGCGCCCGTGACCCGTTCCTTCGAGCGTGGGACCTCATCTCACGCATGGGTCCGGTCTCGTCATGATCGTCTGGACCCACCGCCAGCTCAACAGAAAACGAGTCTGTCAGTGCAATGGGAAATGGGCGCGTAGATCCCCATATATAAACAGTACCGCATAAGCATTATTTTCATTGCTTTATAGGGCTACAGCGAGAAAATGGCAAAATAAGAGGGAGAACTGGGCCGCACATGCTCAGTTCAATGCTGTGTAGGAGCAGAGTACCTGTTATAAATAAGACATTGTGGAGCTGCATCTGATTACCAATTATGCGCGACTTCCTTGCCGCTATCCAGAATAAGCTCATTAGTATTTGTGTACAGCATTAAAAAGCACCCTCGAGAAGAATATGCAAATGAAGTGTAACTGTTGCATAAGCACTTGATCTCTTTTAGCTTTTCCTTTTCTTGTAGTTTTTCGACCGCATTCCTAGCTGGTGAATGGGAACGCATCCAGGCTGAGGGGGCCACTGCTGACTCATGATCTGAGGACACAGCTGTGGCCAATCGGAATGCCGCTAACGGCTAAAAAAAAAAACTGAACAAAAAAACCCACCATTTTAAAGTCTGGGCTTGTGCTTCACACTTCGGTTACGCTCCATTACTGAAAAGATCAGAGTAAGCTTACTCATCAGCGGCGACGTGGCGGAATTCATTCGGTGAGTCGGCACGGCGACGGCGCTCTGAGGGACTTGGCGGTTTTTTTTAGCGGTTTTGATGAGAGCGCTCGCTGAAGCTCGCGGGCGTCCCTCAGCGCTCAGACGCCACGCTCCCCTCTGCTGAGTCACAGCTCCGAGAAGCTCTACGCCGAGTTCGGTACTTCTCACTCCCTCTGGCCCGTGTGAGAAGACAAATAAGCCGATGCTTTATGACAGATTTGGGTTCTTTACTGTTCATAGTTTATTCTTTACTTTCTCTGCCAGTGGCCACGCCTCGCTCGGCCTGCTGGGTAAAATGGGGCGCAGACGAAGGACAAACCCAGCCCGGCAGCCTCGTGTTGCATTCTGGGTAGTAGCTGAGGGGTGGCATTAGCTGTCCGAGGTGTGGCAGACGGACAGTCTGGTCCCTTGGGGACGTTGTTCAGAATGAATTCCTCTTAAGAGCTCTGTGTGCAACGTGCTAAATGGCCCCTAACAATGATTCTGTTCTTCTGGTCTCTGGGTGAGAGGCAAGCAAAGTGTGTGAATGAGAGTGTTTCCTGGCTGACTTTTTCCCGGCTGATTGGCTCCTGGCAACAGAGAAAGCAGTTTCTCTACAGTTGATTGGCTAACCCAATCCCTCGCGTTCCCAACTCGCTTTGATTCCCCGGTTCATCACCGCGAAAACACTGAGTTCACAGTCGAGCAGCCTGGTTAAATAACGGTTATATAAAGTGCAATAGGCGAAGGGAAATGGAGATGGTGGCAGTTTGTGAGACACAGCGGGGTTTCCAAAGGTTTATTCGAGCCAGCAGAAGTCTGCCTGTGCACACAGTCTGCAAGCCACACAGAAAATAACAGATGCACGAGATTTATCCACTATGTACATTACATTATGTTGATGCAAATTCATGGTCTGTAGAACAGTGTTTCTCAGCCCTGGTCCTGGGTGCCCACTGTGCATGCTAATTTTTGTTCCAACCATAGTAACGAGCTCAGTACTGTAACGAGCAGCTAACTGTTCTTAATGAGACTTTTTACATCTACTCAAAGATGATTTATCCTCTTAAAAGCCACATTACACTAGAAATAGCTATGTACGCGCTAAAAACTAAATGTCCCATATTCACATCCCAGGAATTTCAACCGGTCAGACCAACTTGTGCTTTAATTTACAGTGATGTATGTGCTATATGGCAGATAATTCCAATTGAAAGAGCTTCCATTTTGAATTGGTTCAGTGACAAATTGACAGGTGAAATTAGCTGGGTCCTGTTGGCAGAGAGTGTGGAAAACCTGAAACCATCTGTGTAAAATGAAAGGAGTTTACTTACAGCACACAATTATGGTATAACTTAAACATATGTATTGATCAGTAGATAGGCTTTGACAAAAAAACCAGCATACGTAGCAGGACCCCTGGGACAGGGTGGAGAAACACTGCCATAGAAGATGCTACACATGGGCTGTTATTGCTGTTCCAGCTTATGAACAATGAAAAAATAAAATAAATAATGTTCTATTTCCAACAGACATTTAGATGGACAGCTATCCAGCAACAAATTATTCACCCAGAAGAAGATTGGGTTTTTTTTTTTAAATGTTCACATTTTGGCCTCTGGCTCGCAAGAGAGGATATCCCCCTGCACAACCCCTTCTCTAACATTTCCCACCTGTTTTCACATCTTGGGTTGAACATAAATATCACTGAAACAGACAAGTAAGAGTCACAAGACTTCGAGCATCAGGGCTACCCACAATGCCTATCTCAACTATGGGGACACAATGCACATGCACTGCCAATGAGGTGAGGGGGGGAGTGAGGGGGGGGGGGGATGGTCATTTATTGCAGGAATTACACAGACGGTGCACACACTCGGTAGGTCATCAGAAGAGTTATCCGGCTGTTCGGTTTTTCAGTCGGTTCCTTTGTTCTTCAGCGGTAGAACCTAGTGTATCGGTGGAGTTGAGATTTGCAAGACAGGGAAACCGGGACAGCGGGCATCCATTTCTCCTGCCCCTCACCCTGCCTCTCCAGCAGTGCAGGGCTTAAGAAACAGTCTAGCTTTTTATCCGTCCATTTTCAAATCTCTCTGTAAAAATGAAACCGGTGATGCGGGGACGTGTGTGTCCCGGAGTGAGAGCGGTGAAATGAGAGGACTCGGACACGGACGCTGACAGAGGGAGCTCTGCCCTCGTAAGGAAGCGTCCGGAAGGACGGCCCGAGCAGTGCTCCCTGGGAAGGGACAGACCGGGGGAGGGTGGTCTTTGAGGCACTGAAGCTATTCACTGTTTCAGTCTCATCCAAGAGCTCTCTCCGTCTTCCCTGTCTCTCTCTGTCTTTATATTTCTTTATCTCTCTATTTCTCTATGTCTCTGCATCTTTCTCTGTGTCTCTGAATCTCTCTCTGTCTATCTTTTTCTCTGTATCTCTCTGTCTGTCTGTCAGCCAGTTAAGACCCAAGAAACCAGGTGAGGTGAGTTTAGAGAACAACCAGCTGCTTTCATTTATCAGTATGTCCTGAGTAAAAGTGGAAACCAGCAGACCCTGTGGTTCTCCAGTACCCAGGTTGCAGACTCTGGTCTAATATAACTGCTATTCCACAGCAGAGAGAATGGATTTTAGCACCATGAGCAGGACTTAGGGACCCCCTGCCTTTTACCACTTGCCAAAACCTGGAATGACCAACAAGTGCTGTGACTACGCCCAACCAGCCTCCAGAGCACTGGAGTCCTTAAGTCTCCGTCAGGTGACTCCGCCCTGTCGTGAAGCACACGCCCACCTCCCTCCCTCCCCTCTCTCAAATCCTGCTCCTATGGTGCCACAGACACCTTCTCCTCACACCCACCCCCCCTTCCCCCATGAGGACCCCTTTACTGATCAGGACAGAAGCAGTCTAATTATAACACTGCTCCACACAGCCCCTCCCTTTCTCAAAAACCTAGCAACCGGGCCCCCGGCAACCAGGCCCCAGAAACCGGGCCCCCCACCTGCCGTACGGGCACCTGGGCATGTTCCTCCATCGTTTCCACTCCGGCCCTAAAGTTCCGTCGGGCAGGAATATCGACGATCAGACCCCGCGTCCGTTCAATCCCCGAGGAAAATTCAAAGTCGTTCCGGAGGTCACTGCTATATTCGCATATTCACATATTGATCTGTGTTTGATTGAGCCCAGGATATTTTCATCTATCTCGTATCATCCCTGACCTGCGTGCCTCATGTTCTCAGGAACTGAGTATGGCTTCTGTTCAGCTTAACTGCAGTGCACTTTAGTAAATTACTGCAACAATTTTCATTGATTTCACCAACTGCTGATCTCCTGACATTGTGTAAAAAGAAAAAAATTAAACCCAAGGCCTATTACTCACAGAAAAGGCTCATTGCAGTTAGATTGTTGAATAGAGGAGTGAGCATTGCGGGTGGACCCCATGATCACGTGTGGTCCTTGTGTCTGGCTGCACGATGTGCTGAATATTGATGGGCAGGGTTTGGCATACTCTCCAGATTTGAACCTTACAGGGCGTGAGGAAACAGAGCCGGAATGGGGGTCTGGCTGAAGAACCACAGGGCTGAATGAAGCTGAACTTAATCCTAATACAGGGACCCAGAGTGCAGCAGAGTGGGACAAGACATGACACACACCCACACACACGCAGACACACACACACACGCACACATACACACACACACACACACACATTCTCCCTCCCTCCTCCATTCTGTCCTCTCTTCCCCTGTCCTCCAGCCCCAACCTGGCTAGGCCCCGCCCACACATGTAGGCGGAGCAAAACAAAACTGTGAATGTCCCCTCCTTCAGGTCCAGGATTGGGGAAGCAGGGAGAGAGGTCCGCCTGAGCGTCTGTCCCATTGGGGGAGAGTGTCATGTGATCCAGCAGCCCTGGGCCAAAAAATCAGAGGCGAATCTGGGGTCGAGCGATTTGTGAGGAAGCGTAGCTGGCCAACCCTTCTGTGATTATGGGCGGGGCTTGATGTCAGGGATAAAAGTTTGGGGTTTGAGCTGCTCCGTCCGTGCTCAGCCTCTTCTTCTTGGGGCATGGTGGGACAACGCCCCTCCTGGGGGTGGGGCAGGGAATAGGGGGCAGGGGGTGAGGGGGTGAGGGGGGAGGTGAAAAGGGGGTCATAAGAAGCTCATATCTCCTCCAGGGAGTCACAGGAGACCAGACCTCTCTTCTTCCCACTGCTCAGCTTCATATAGCCATTACTGTCCTCACTCTTACCCACACAGATCTGAGAGAGAGAGAGACAGCGAAAGGAGAGAGAGGGTGGAAGAGAGATACTGAATTCGCAAATAGTTCTTTGAAAAAATAAAAATAATACTTCCAAACTTCCTGATAAAGCAGAGAAAGAGCAGACGGGGAGACAGAGGAGAAAAGAGGAGAGACAGAGACAGAGTGATTCAAAGAAAAAGACAGAAGAGAACAGATAAAGGAAGAAGAACATGGGGAGACTGAGGGAGGAGAGGAAGAGGAGTCAGAGGCAGAGACAGAATGAGTCACATACCCAGAGGAACCATACTATGGGCACTGGCTCACCTGAGACTCTTTCACGGCCATGTGACCTGTCTCTCGGTTGCCTTGGCTACCCTGGGTGACCCGCCACACCCTCTCCCCGGGGCGCACTCTCTGCACGAAGTTTGCGGGGAAAAACCCCACCTTATCTCCGCATTTCCCCTACGGCCAAAAACAGCAATTAAGATAAGACCTGGTTTCCATGGTGACATGATGCACAGTTGTGAAGGGCAAAGAGAGAATATTTCCGCTGTCTGATTGGTTTTCCTGCAACCTCAAAACTTTAGCCAACGTTACATAATAGGTCTGTGACTGAGATCCTTGAATTGCCACCTCTAACTGGAGCTCCACCCATATGAGATAATGATTTGTCAGAAAATGCAACAGACCATTGGATAACTTGCAAAGCAATTCCCTAGAATTTGGGTGGTCGTACCTCACAGTAGGGTGCTAACCTGTTCAGTCTCATAACACTGTGGGGTATGAGCAGCCTGGTCAAGATTATAGAAAGGAGCCAGTATACTCAAAACGAAATCCGACTTTTTGTTTGAAACAACCTTTTTCAAACAAGAGACAAACAAAATAGATTTGCAACATATGGTTTTGGTAATATTTATGAAATTAGGTCACTGTTGGTGCAGTAATTTATGCTATAATGCTAGGAAGCAAGTGGCTCGGCGTGACTGTAACAAAGTACATGCTGTTTGTTTTGAATATACTGACTACAGTGTTCGTGGACGTGTCTGTCGATGATTTCTGAAACGTTTTGTACATCATTCGGAGTATACTGCCTACTTAAGTATACTGCTTGGTCAGACTAATAGTACTTTAAGGTTATGAGCAGCCTGGTCAGGCTCATAGTACTGTAAGGTTACAAGTAGCCTGGTCAGACTCATCGTACTGTAAGGTTATGAGCAGCCTGATCAGGCTCATAATACTGTAAAGTTACAAGTAGCCTGGTCATGCTCATTGTACTGTAAGGTTATGAGCAGCCTGATCAGGCTCATAGTACTGTAAGGTTACAAGTAGCCTGGTCAGGCTCATCGTACTGTAAGGTTATGAGCAGCCTGATCAGGCTCATAATACTGTAAAGTTACAAGTAGCCTGGTCATGCTCATAGTACTGTAACGTTATGAGCAGCTTGGTCAGGCTCATAGTACTGTAAGGTTATGAGCAGCCTGGTCAGCCTCATAGTACCGTAAGGTAATGAGCAGCGAGGTGATATATTACTATGAGGGTCCACCAGTCCTTGTGTTGTGTGTCCGCGTGTTGCGTTTTTGTGTTGTGTGTCCGCGTGTTGCGTTTTTGTGTTGTGTGCCCACGTGTTGTGTTTTTGTGTTGTGTGCCTGTGAGTTCTGTTTTTGTGTTGTGTGCTCATGTGTGAAGGGAGATTCACCCCCTCTGATTTCCTTCAGCCGGATGTTCAAAATGATTTCCAAAGGCAAGCAGAGTGACTAATGCTCATTAGAAATCCAATACAGGTCACTCCCGGTCAAAGCATTTTAAAATCCATTATTTTTTCACGTTTCACGTTTAAACGCCTTCCGCCGAAATTGAATTCTATTTCCGCGGGGCCCGTTTTTTAACGGGTTCGATGGTAAGTAGGACAGGCGCCGTAAGATCCACGCGCATAAACACGCTCGCGCAAACACGTTCACGCGCACGTGCACACACAATCGTCACACGCTCACCTTCCACCACTCTTCATTTGAGTCATCCGTGACCTGCACACGGTCCCCTGGTCTAAATCCAAGGAGAGAAGAGAGGACAGAGAGAGAGAGAGAAAGAGAGAGAGAGAGAGAGAGAGAGAGAGAGAGAGAGAGATTAATGACGTATAATTAATGCAGGCATGGCAGAACATAATTTCACAAGTTTAAACGTATCCGCCCCGGAATTGTGGGTATGATAGGATGAACGAGGTGGGCCCGTTGGAAAAACAAAGAAATCAAATCATTTCTGATTAACGTAATTGATTAATTATGCTCTTCAGCCTCTGAGACCGCGCTGTGGCTGATGTGTTTATCCTCTCGAGGACATGAAGAACAATGAACGTGATTTCAATGCGAACGCTAAAGAGTTCTGTCAAAGTCCATTAATTACAAGTCACTTCCCCGTGAGCGCAATCCGGAATATAAACAGAATCCGGATATCTAGAGGGGTGGAAATCTGTGCTGAGAGATGTTCTGACAACGGAAAAGCTCAGTTTAGCTCTAATTCAGCTTTTTCCAAGCCGGCTAGAAACACTCAACCAAATCTAGCCTAGTTAAATTTGGGTGAGATGTGAAAGTTCTCTAGCCAGCTAGAATATAGCCAGGCTATATTCGGGTAAAGACCTGGGCAAAACACACATTTGTTCACAGGCTTTGTGGGGGCCTCATGCTAACCTTGAAGGAAAAATGCTGGCGTTCTTATCAGTATCAACTGATGTCATACTCATACTCATGCTTCGGCACTCACGCACACGCACACACACACGCGCGCGCACACGCACACACACACACACACACACACGCACGCACGCACGCACGCACATGCACAAGCACACACATGCCCGCGCACACGCACACACACACACACACACACAGCTTTGGCTTCACTCACTGTAGTTCCAGGTCATTCTGCTCCTGTGGCAGAAACTTATACAGTGCAACGTAAGTATGGATTGAGTGAACCTCAATCCGTTTGGGAACCTATAGAGAGAGAGAGAGAGAGAGAGAGAGAGATAACATAAACACAAACAACTTTTACAGAAAGTTAGTATACAGCTTATTATACTAGTTATAAAGTTATTCTAAATGAATTTTCATTATGTAAGCTATATGACCCCAGCCAGAGCCCCTTCTAAATAAACACTGTACATTTCTAGCATTCCTTCCATTACGGAGAAGTTGCTGTTCTTATGGGAACCAAGATACACCCGCCTCTGAAACAGCCTGGCTAATGTGCTACTTAATTAGCCAGCAAAGCCAGACTTAATTTCTCAGATACAAACTTCATTTTTATTAGTACATTTAAAAGCACTGAGTGAGAAACCATTATGAAAGTAATTTCTGAGGGAAAACACAGAGAAACACACACTCTGCCAAACTGAATGCTTGGCCGAGAAGGATGAATCACAGAGACCAGAACAAAAAATTCATAAAGACAGACTAATGGCTAGCTCGCTTTTATTGCATCGGTGAAAGATACGGATTTTACTGTGCAATTAAATCAAACCATCTTCACCCAGGCACAAATAAAAATTATGTGAATTACCCCATCTACGGTCCTATTATATATAATTTAATGTGATATAAGACAACTTAGAAGCACATTAGTCCATTCCAATCAATCTCAGAATGCTTTGCAAGTGAAAGAGAGGTTTGGGATGCTTCTCCAGGACCTCACAGTGACATGCAGAAGTGTGTCGGCGTTACACCTCACACAAGGAGGCCTAATGGGGACGTTTCGCACCTTCTGGCTGCTGATCCCGTCCTCTGGCTCCACTTTCTCAGCCTCGGTGACCGGGAGATCTGGAGATAAGAGAGTTATAATGCACCCAGGGAAACAGCAGCAGGGTAAGACTCATACATTACATTACCTTACATTACAGGCATTTGGCAGATGCTCTTATCCAGAGCGACGTACAACAAAGTGTATAACCATAACCAGGAACAAGTGTGTTGAAAACCCTAGAGAGAAGTACCATTCCAAGTGCAGGGTACAATATAGTTTAACTTGGAATACCGTACTCACACACACATCCTACACCGACACACGCAGTGGCCTCCACAATATTTGGGACAAAGACTTTCTTTTTTCTTGATTTGGCTCAGTACTCCGCAATTTTAGATTTAAGTAAGCTAACCATTCACATGTGGTTAAAGTGCAGATTTTCTGATTGTATAAAAGGGTGTTTTTATACAATCAGGTTCTACCATGTAGAAATTACAGCACTTTTCATACATTCCCCCCCTCCCCATTTCAGAGCATGCTCGGGACAAATGGCTTCACAGGCGTTTCTTATTAGTCCGGTGTGTTCAACTGTTTCCTTTGTGTGGTATAAGAGCGCTTTCAGTGTCTATTCTTGATTCTCTTCTTTTTTTTGTTGCCTTTCGAGTCTGTTATTGGAGTGTGTCAACATGAGGATCAGAGTTGTGCTAAGGAAGCAATTACACTGAGAAATAAGAAAAAAACAATCAGAGACATAGGCCAAACCTTAGGCTTACCACAATCAACTGTTTGGAACATCATTAAGAAGAAAGGGAGCACTGGTGAGCTCAGTAATCACAAAGCGCCTGGTAAGCCAAGGAAGACCTTTACCGTTAATGACAAAGAATGCTCATCATTAATGAAGCAAAAACCCTCAAACACCTGTCTGGCAGATCAAAAGATCAAAAACACTCATCAGAGGCAGGTACTGCTTGTCCGCAGAAGACTTCACAAACAGAACTACGGAGGTTACACTGCAAGATGAAAACCACTAGTTAGCCTCAAAAACAGGAAGGTCAGTTTACAGTTTGCTAAAAAAAGTACCTAAAAAGCCTGCAGAGTTCTGTCTTGTCTGTGACATTTTGACAGATGAGACTAGGATTTACTTGCATCAGAGTGATGGCAAGATCAAAGTGTGGAGGCCAAAAGGAACTGCCCAAGATCCAAAGTTGTCTTCACTGCTGATGTAACTGCTGATAGCAGCAGCTGAATGAATTCTGAGGTTTACAGAAGCATCTTATCTGCTGAAGTTCAAGCAAATGCCTCCAAACTCATTTGATGGTGCTTCATCCTACAGCATGACAGTGATCCCAAACATACTGCTAAAGCAACAAAGGAGTTCTTTAAGGCCAAAAGCTGTTAAATTCTTGACTGGCTAAGTCATGCACCCGCTCTGAATCCAACTGAACATGCGTTTCATATGCTGAAGAGAAAACTAAAGGCAACCAGCCACCGAAACGAACAGGAGCAGAAGTGGGCTGCAGTGGAACATCACCAGAGAAAGTACTCACCTGGTGATGTCTATGGATCACAAAGTTCAAGCAGTTATTTCATGCAAAGGATATGCAACAAAGTAATAAAAGATGATTACTTTCTTTTAAATAACATTAATATGTCCCAAACATTATTGTACGGTACATTCCATGGTACAGTGGCAAAGTAGGTCTATTTTTCTGACCATTACAAAAATAATGGTGAGGACTCTGGAGCTTTAAAAGTTCAAAAGTAAAAAAAATATTATTGAAAGAAAATAAGTTTAACTGATTCCAAATGAAAAAAACCTCTTTTAAACCTGATTTGTTTGCCTTTTGGCTTTGAAACTATACACTGCAGGTGAAGTGGGTTTGCTCTTCCTCCCCTAGCCAAAAACAGCCAAAGCCACGAACACACCTGTATTTTAAACAAGCTGCACACAAGACCATCTACCTTTATGGTATGGCAGTGCCATCTTGTTAGCATCCAAATAATTCAATTAATGCCCAGTCTAGTAAAATACCCAAAGAATTCAAGTAATGCCCAATACCCAGTAATTCTTCTGAATGCAAAATAATATGTGAATAAATATAATCCTATTCACATATTTACATAACCATAACAACATTTAATTTAGGCTCTAATAATTATGGTGCCCTGAAATGCTGATGGGGGCTATGTATAAAAAGTGCTGTAATTTCTATATGTTGAAACCAAAGTGCATAAACATACCTTTTAATAAAAGCAGAGAATGTGCACTTTAACCACATGTGAATTGTTTGATTAAAAAACTAAAATTGTGGAGTACAGAGCCAAATCAGGAAAAAAAAATCCTTGTCCCGAACATTATGAAGCTCACTGTACATGTGCATGCATATATGCACACATCCTACACCAATGCACCTAGATACACACACGCACATATATAGTGGTATGCAAAAGTTTGTCCACCCTTGGTTTTTTGCAGATTTTTTAAGTGAAAAAAAAGCTAACAAAAAAAAAAAAGCTAAGCTGCTGGGAAGAAATGTATACATGACATATTTCTGTAAATTTGAATGCTGAATTACTTTTTATTTGCTGCATTTAACAGATTGAAAATATAAAAATAATAAATGTGGCATACCACTGTACACACATCCTACACCAGTATGGACAGACAAGGACACACAACCTTGCATGCACAAGCACACCCGTACACACATGCGATCGCACACACGTGATCGCGCACGTAGGCACCTACAGGGTGAAGTCATGTGGAACCTATCAGTGTAATTGATGGGTATAAGAATGACAAAGAATGCTCATCATAATGAAGCAAAAACCCTCAAACACCTGTCTGGCAGATCAAAAGATCAAAAACACTCATCAGGAGGCAGGCACTGCTTGTCCGCAGAAGACTTCACAAACAGAACTACGGAGGTTACACTGCAAGATGAAAACCACTAGTTAGCCTCAAAAACAGGAAGGCCAGTTTACAGTTTGCTAAAAAAGTACATAAAAGCCTGCAGAGTTCTGTCTTGTCTGTGACATCTTGACAGATGAGACTAGGATTTACTTGCATCAGAGTGATGGTAAGATCAAAGTGTGGAGGCCAAAAGGAACTGCCCAAGATCCAAAGTTGTCTTCAGTGCTGATGTAACTGCTGATAGCAGCAGCTGAATGAATTCTGAGGTTTACAGAAGCATCTTATCTGCTGAAGTTCAAGCAAATGCCTCCAAACTCATTTGATGGTGCTTCATCCTACAGCATGACAGTGATCCCAAACATACTGCTAAAGCAACAAAGGAGTTCTTTAAAGCCAAAAACTGCAAAATTCTTGACTGGCTAAGTCATGCACCCGCTCTGAATCCAACTGAACATGCGTTTCATATGCTGAAGAGCAAACTAAAGGCAACCAGCCACCGAAACGAGCAGGAGCAGAAGTGGGCTGCAGTGGAACATCACCAGAGAAAATACTCACCTGGTGATGTCTATGGATCACAAAGTTCAAGCAGTTATTTCATGCAAAGGATATGCAACAAAGCAAAAAAGATGATTACTTTCTTTTAAATAACATTAATATGTCCCAAACATTATTGTACGGTACATTCCGTGGTACAGTGGCAAAGTAGGTCTATTTTTCTGACCATTACAAAAATAATGGTGAGGACTCTGGAGCTTTAAAAGTTCAAAAGTTAAAAAAAATATTATTGAAAGAAAATAAGTTTAACCGATTCCAAATGAAAAAAACCTCTTTTAAACCTGATTTGTTTGCCTTTTGGCTTTGAAACTATACACTGCAGGTGAAGTGGGTTTGCTCTTCCTCCCTAGCCAAAAACAGCCAAAGCCACAAACACACCTGTATTTTAAACAAGCTGCACACAAGACCATCTACCTTTATGGTATGGCAGTGCCATCTTGTTAGTATCCAAATAATTCAATTAATGCCCAGTCTAGTAAAATACCCAAAGAATTCAAGTAATGCCCAATACCCAGTAATTCTTCTGAATGCAAATAATATGTGAATAAATATAATCCTATTCACATATTTACATAACCATAACAACATTTAATTTAGGCTCTAATAATTATGGTGCCCTGAAATGCTGATGGGGGCTATGTATAAAAAGTGCTGTAATTTCTATATGTTGAAACCAAAGTGCATAAACATACCTTTTAATAAAAGCAGAGAATGTGCACTTTAACCACATGTGAATTGTTTGATTAAAAAACTTAAATTGTGGAGTACAGAGCCAAATCAGGAAAAAAAAAATCCTTGTCCCGAACATTATGAAGCTCACTGTACATGCGCATGCATATATGCACACATCCTGCACCAATGCTCATAGATACACACACGCACAATACATTGGTATGCAAAAGTTTGGCCACCCCTGGTTTTTTGCTGATTTTTTAAGTGAAAAGAAGCTAACACAACCTCTGCTGGGAAGAAAAGCATACATGACATATTTCTGTAAATTTTAATGCTCAATTACTTTTTATTTGCTGCATTTAACAGATTGAAAATATAAAAATAATAAATGTGGCATACCATTGTACACACATCTTACACCAGTATGGACAGACAAGGACACACAACCTTGCATGCACAAGCACACCCGTACACACATGCGATCGCACACACGTGATCGCGCACGTAGGCACCTACAGGGTGAAGTCATGTGGAACCTATCAGTGTAATTGATGGGTATAATAAGGGGCCGTGTCAAAAGTGCAGCGATTGTACTCAAACGTGACAGCAGTGAGGTGAGTGTGGGGCTATCACGGGTAATGAAGCCCTCTCCCACTTCTGCCCTTCCTCACACTTCTGCCGGTGGAGCTTTCAGAGACGAGCTCTAACCTCCGAGATCCAGACTGCCGCTATCTTCCTCAGCGCTGGGCTGGCCTTCCTCTCTGTCCTCTCTGTCCTCTCTGTCCTCTCTGTCCTCTCCTCCCTCTCCTCCCTCACCCTACACCCATCACAGAGAGAGAGAGAGAGAGATCTTTGACTCTCCTTTATTTAACAGTAAAAAAAGGAGACATACAAATCTAGTTATACATAATAATCAAAGATGGAAAGTAAACCAACACAATAGAAAAAGAGAGAGAGAGAGAGAGAGAGAGAGAGAGTGTGTAGAGAGTAAATGAGAATGACTAACAGAGCGAGAGGAGAGAGCGAGTAAGAGAGAGTGAGAGTGAGAGTGTGTAGAGAGAGAATGAGAATGATCAACAGAGAAAGAGGAGAGAGAGATGGACAGAGAGATACGCCTTTTATTGGCACTGCAGTCGGTATTAATGCAAAAATCTATCTGTATATTCTTTCAGTATTTTGTCCAGCAAAGATCACCAATATTTTTCCCTGGATTTTATTATGCAATTTTACTTATGATGTTTGTACTGAGAATCATATCTCTTGGCTATTATCAGGGAAATATAAGGATTTCTGATGAATATCAGTTAGTGTAAAAAAAAAAAAGATTAAAAAAAAACTTTTTAAGCCCCAGATACAAATGATAAAGATACTGTTGAAAGCATGGAGAAGTCTACAAAAGAAGCACAGAAGGCCAAGCATTAGGGGCTGTAATGTAACAGGAACAGGAAGTTATGAGAGAGCCCCCCCCTCCTCGGGTCGCACCATGCTGCGGGTGGGCGATTCGGAGACGCTGCCAAAGCTGGAGCGGCTCATCTGTGCCAGGGACGTCCCGTAGCGCAGGGTCTCATACACCGGGTCCACTCGCGCCCTCCCGGGGTCTGCACAGAGACACACACACATATATACACACATACACATGCATGCACACACACACACACATACACACACATATACATACATACACATACATTAATACACACACACACACATACATACACACATACACACACACACACACACATACACACACATATACACACACACACACACATACAGACATACATTAATACACACACACACACACATACAGACATACATTAATACACACACACACACACACACACACACACAGACACACACACACACACACAAACACACACATACACACACACACACACAGACAAACACACACAAACAAACACACATACACACATACAGAGACACACACACACATACACACAAAGATACATGCACACACACACACACACACGTACACACACACACGCGTACATGCATATGCACACACACACACACACACACAGTCCCTAACCATCAGCTATATACTCAATATACTCATATACAGATTATCATAGGTTCAGCTCCCAAAACATTAATCCTGTTTAACCTTTTCCACAACATCACTGAGATTAGGATGAGGGATCGCTGCTCCTGTTTGGGGCAGGACGCACCCAAAGAAAGCCCTCGTTACAGTTAGCAAAGAGAGGACGCGGATCTGGGGAATAATCACGCTCGCGTCGACACAGATCGCAGCGACCCATTTAGAAGCAGGGAGGAGCACGTCTCTGGCTCGCCCTTAATGTGACACCGAGACAGAAGGAGGGGGAAACGCAGAGACACTGCGCTTTACGGGCAGCGGAACAGGGAGAAGGAGGCCTCCGTGAGTTATGGAGGAGATGGGAGCACAGCATTAGCTGCGCGTGAGAGGAGCGGTGTTGCTAGCCGCTCGAGGGCCAGATTTAAGTATCCCTCCTGTACATATATTCTGGAGAGAAACAAAACAGACCAGTAGCTGGCAACAGGGATATTACAGACTTGGGATACACAATTCAGGTCCTGGTGGGTTGCTGCGTATGATGGTTTTTGATCCTAACAATTCTTCTGGCTAATTTGTAAACTGTAAACACATCTCTTGGGCCACGATAAAACACTTTCATCACAGACTAAATGCTGCCTTTAGCAGCATCTCTTTGTTTTAACAAAAGAAATATCAGATCAAATAAATTATTTAACGGTTTAAAGTGGTTTAGCAGAAGTTGGCATGAAATCCTGAAACAGATACAGGCCACTTTGTAGACTCATGCTACAGGCAGTATGCTGCTGACCTTGCTTGTTAGAGAGGAGGGTCACTGAGGACTGGTGATCTCATCCCCGATGACCGCAATATGAATTATGGATGAATTATCATGGGCAGTGGCCGGGAAATAGCCGTCATACTGGGAGAGGGGCACGCCCCTTTGGGGGTGAAGGGCACCTGACATGCTTCCTCACCTTTGGGGGCGGGAGCTTCCTGGACGGCACCCAACTGGTCATTTACAAGCATCGGGGAACTGAAGTTCCGCTTGAACACCCCAGGACTGAGAGAGAGAGAGACGGGGGGGGGGGGGGGGGGGGGGGGGGGGGGGGGGAGAGAGTGAGAGAGAGAGGAGAGAGACCTATTATTGGTATTGCAGGCAGCATTAAAGTATAAATATACAAGGTAGCAGTATATTCTTAAAATATTTTGCCCATAATATTTTATCACCATTCTTTTTCCCAGAATTTTACAATGCCCTATGCTATGATTTATGGTCTTTGGAATGAGTATATCCCCTGTGTACATGCTGGCCATTATGACACCGAGGAAATGTTTCTTCCAGAATTCTGCTGATAAATATCTATTTTTTCAAAATACGTGCCCCCAGATTTTTATCAGAAAGATATTCATTAAAGCATTGACTACAAAAGTTTAGAAAAAGCTTAGAACTTTGGAAAGAGCTTTATTGAACCTGATGCTCCCAGTAGGTGGGGGGGATACCCTACAGGCTCATTCATTGTAAATATATTCATACGGATAAACAAATCCATACGGGAGAGTTTGAGAGAAAAAAAACAGACGAGCAATAAGGCTGAATATTGTCATATGCGTTCTAAGGTTAAAAAAGAACTACGGGAAAGCTAAGAGGATCTTTGAAAGACAAATTGTCCCAGATGAAAAAAGTAATCATAAATGTTTCTTTCAATACTGTATTAGGAAAAGGAACGTGAAGGAGGATGTCAGGTGTAGCAGCAATGAAGAAGGAGCATTGCTTTATCAGAATAAAGATACTGTTGATGCTTAAATAGTTATTTTATTAAGAGTTTTACTAGAGAAGAGGTTACTAATAGACTGGAAGGCATATGCAGCACTCAGAATGTCTTAGCCGATATTGAGATAGAGGATAAAGTACTGGATAAATTACATAAACTAAAGACAAATAAAGCAGCAGATCCTGATGGCATATACCCAAGCGTACTCAGAGTTAGGTGAGATCCTCTATAATCCACTTGCAGGTATTGTTAGACAGTCTATAGAAACTGGAGAAACACCTGAGGGCTGGAAGCAAGGTAATATAATAGCAGTATATAAGAAAGGGGACCACACTGATCCTGAAAACTTCAGGCCTGTCAGTTAATCTTTCATCGCATGTAAAATACTGGAATGTATCATGAGAGACAAGTGTTTCTTGAAAATAACAACATCCTGAGGGATAGCCAGCATGGTTTTCACAAAGGATGGTCTGGAAAACCTTTAGGTATTCTTTGAAGAAGCTGCCATATATATATATACACACACACACACATATATATATATATATACTTATTTCCAAAAAGCATTTGATAAGGTAACATGAGAGACTTATTAGCAAAATGAATACAGTAGGAATTACAGGAGGTATTTCAAAGTGGATTTGGAACTGGCTACAAGGTAGAATTCACAGAGTAGTAGTAGGAGGGATATTATCTGAGCAGGGAACTGTGGGAAGTGAAGTCCCACAAGAATCAGTGCTGGGACCACTGCTCTTCCTCATTTATATCAATGACCTTCACAGGGACATAGAAAGTACATTAGTCAAATTTGCAGATGATACAAATTGGGAGGACCGAGCTAATACTTTAGAATCTACTAAAGTAATCCAAGAACATTTAAACAAAATCCAGAAGTGGGTGGAAACCTGGCAAATGAAATTCAATATAGCCAAATGTAACGTTTTGCATGCAGGGAAAAAAACACATGGCAGAATTGATTTATGGGAGAACTTGCTCAAATTGCAAAAGATCTGCGAGTAATGGTTGATCAAAGCCTTTCAGGTTCTAGGAACTCTGCTGTAGCAGTAAAAAAAAAAAAGGCCAACATTATGCTGGGATATATAGTCAAAAGTATTGAGTATAAATCCAAAGTTATACTTATCTTATACAATACATTTGTTAGACCACACTTGTATTGTGTGCAGTTCTGGGGACCGTACTAAAAGAAAGATATAGAGACTCTGGAAAAGGTTAGAGGAAGGGCAACCAAATTGATTCCTGGTATGAAAGATAAAAGCCATGAGGAAAGACTTAAGATGCTTGATCTCTTCAAACTCAGTAAAAGGAGACTTGGGGTGATTTGACTGAGGCTTTTAAATTCATAAAGGGTATCAACGAGGTGAACTACAAGAGATTCTTCAGGTTGAGTTCTGTTAATAGAACGAAGGGACATAAATGGAAATTTGCAAAAGGTAAATTCCGTACGGACATTAGGAAAAAAAAATTCACGCAGGGGGCAGTAAATGTGTGGAATAGCCGGTCAGGTCATGTAGCAGAGGCAGAAACTCTGGGAATTTTCAAGACCAGGCTTGATACAGTGTTAGATACTAGTCTATAAGTAAACAGAGCACGAGGTACAATTTAGTCAGGAACATAGCAAGCATTGTTGGGCTGAATGGCCAGTTCTCGTCATTATGTTATGTTATGTCACATACAAATCCCCTTTCAAACACCATACCTTCTTCAAATCTTCCATTGTTTGTCTGGTGATAATGATAGTAAACGCTCATTCTTTTCTTATAATAACCTGAAAAAGCATAAAAAGGTGCTAGACACTATTTTATGACATTTGAACCAAATGAATTTCACTGTCTCACAGCTCGAGGGCCTCATTTATAAAACTGTGTGGAGGTTCCATACTAAAATGTTATATGTGCACTAAAGAAGAAAACTGTGCATGGTCAAAAATATCCTGCTTTATAAAACCATCTGTACACTCACCTGCGCATATTTTCTCTGTATGAATCACAATCAGCTTGAACACATGCACAAGCCAAATGCTAATGCCCTCCCAGTTAACTCCCACGATTATGCATAAATGGTTAACGGAATGTCCAGTGTCCAGCGATGAGATGCATATAAATCAGCTCGCCGTTCCAATTCAATATTAGGCAAAATGGAAAAGTTGCACTGCAAAGCAAAGAAGAGAAACTTCACGGAGTGTGAATTCGAGACGCCCGTTACGGAGGTGGAGGCCAGATGGGCTGTATTGTTTGGTGGCCACAGTTTGGCGTAAGCAATAAAATAAAATTTGTGGAGCGGTAACATGCAACAGCACCCGTGAACACTGCCAGCTTAGCAAGACACACCATTTTGGAAATGAAACGGAAGAGTCGGGATATTGTAGTGGATGGGGGGTGGGTTTCAGGGGACACCAGAGCTGACCCCCCATGACAAGCGTCCGGCCTCCATGATCAGGGACACAGTCTCGTCAGTGGGGCCATTACAAAGAAAGAGGGAGGCACCGACATGGCATGGGATGAGGTCGCTGAGGGTGAACCAGGTAAATGGGCCACTCCTTTCTTGTGGGTAAAGCTAGGCTACACGCTCGATACGTGTCATTCATACTCAAGGCTGGGCGTTTGTCATGGAAAATATTGGCTGAAGCTACAGAGCAGTCACGCCGAAGTTGTTGGAAATCACTGAAAACTTCAGCGACTGTAGCAACAGCCACAAGTGCTTGGAGTTCTAAAAAAAAAACCCACTGCCAATGACCAGCTGCTGGAAAGAAATAGCCTACGAGTAAAATATTGATAGGCGGTGCATTCATTTGTGGAAAGAAAGAGCATGCAGTTTTGCCTTTAATTTAATTGTTAAAAATAGAGCATGCCGTTAAAAATAGAGCATGCCGAAACTGCATTGCTAAAATAAAGCATGGTTGCCGTGTGTCCGTTAATATTTCATTTTGCATTTTGGGAATCTTGACCTCAGCGCATGCCAGAATTGCCACGCTTCTCCCCGCAATCGGCAATATTGCTAAAATGCACGTGCCTATACAAATAACACTGCGGGCTACATTAAGGTTGACAGTTATCATCCGAAACTGCTGAAAAATCACGGAGAGCACCAAAAACGGAGGACATTGCAGAAGTGGCACAAACAAAAGGGGAAAGTCCTGGAACTGCCCAAAAAAATGCCATCACGGAATATGTAACACCTGTGACTTCTGTGACAAACACGCAGCCTTATTCTTACTTATCATTATGTGCATGGATCTTGAAAAAATATGTCTTTTTTTCGGACTCGGGGGTATTTAGGGCAGGATGTGCAGCCAGTGGTGAGGAGATGAGCGAGGCTGAGGCCGCTCCTGGCCCCAACGTCTCGTGTGCCATGTGACTCCAGCAACGGCCGTGACCTCACAGGTGCTGGGCTACAGGCACAAACTGACATGACACGCTCAACTGACAATGGTCCCCGGAACTGAGACGTTAAGGCTATTTCGGCAGAAATCTCCCTTAGTTAGAAAGAACTTTTTAAAAAATGAAAAGAAAACTCTTAAAAAAGCAGCTTACCGATCCTTTCACAGGCACCGAATCCTATCCACACACAGCTGCATCGCGGCAGCATTGGGTTGTTCTGGGCATGGTTCTGGGTCAGGATTTGGGTCAGTGGGCAAAGGGAGACCATTCCTCTCTGCCATATTGTGTGCCCATACAATAAGACATACCTTTTTACAGTGTAGTGGAGCAACCTACTACCCGTGGAATCCATGACAATTAAGTGCAATGCATTAGCTAAGACCCATTTACACCATATAAACCCATAATGAAATGTGTGCATTTCGTACAAACGATAGACTTTCACACCCGAGTATCAAAGACACTTCAGTTCTATACATTCTTCTTCTATTATTTTTAGAGGGCTTTTCAATTTGATGTGAAGTATGCCTGAAATGAACTGAGTGAAAAGATCAAAGTTGTCATCAAAGTTCCAGTGGCTGCACGCACGTTCTGACATCATGCTGTTTTTCATAAATTTCATACATCTGCATGGAGTGCCGCATGCACTTTTCATGAGGGTTTTTTTTTCTATATGCAGTGTCTTATAAATGAGTCCCCTGTATGTCTGTATGCATTTTCACCACAGGCCTATTCAGACGAGGGCCAATCAGAATGCATTTCTGGTCCCGGAGCACAACTCTGGGCACAGCTCAGTCACTACGTATGGATCTGCAGTGGAATAAACCCCCTGAAATTTCATTCCAAGATGCCTAGCGACCGTGACTATTTTCCATTGATTCTTTTTATAATGCCTTCAAGCCAATCAGAATTTCCCAGATCGCAAAAGAGTTTTATCTCCTTAAACCTGCCAACCCGGGATGGAGAGGATCGTACCACCATAAAACAGTCAATCGATACAAAGATGGCCAATTTTCTCCATTAAACTCAGAACGAGTGGCTGGCTTTGTGCTAGTTTATTTCAATGCTTTCGCTGTTCAATACCTCGCTGGTATTGGCCTTGTGTCTCACACAAAATTGAATAATGCTAGAGGAGGCCACAGTGACTTTGAAGTTCATAACTGAGACAGTTCAATATTACTGATGAGCAATGGTGCTTAAACTGACGTCGGCAGGGAAGTCAATGGGAATAACAACCGTGTGCAGAAGGGCATGCTCAACGAATGTCGTTGTGGCAACAGGTCCGCCGGAGAAGCGGATTGGTCTCGGCTGCGCCGGCTGGTGGCGAGCGCACACGCACCTGGGTTGTGCTAACCAATCAGCCCAGGTACTTAAAGTTTTCCTTTCCACAGTTCAAGGCCGAGACCGGGAGCTCACACCGAGAGAGCTAATTTTGATTTTCGTTTTGTTTAGTTTCAGTTTTGTTTGTCTGAAGATGACGGAGAGAGCAAACCGCCGTTGAAAAGTAGCAGGAGCTGGTCTGGTGAAAAGTGGGCCAGCTACGAGCAGCGTGCTGACAAGCGTCGCTCTGTTGTACTTTCTTTGGTGACTCTTCGTTTAGTTTGTGGTTTTAGTTTATTGTTTTGCCCGGACCACAAATTTCTGCCGCCTCTCTGTCCCAGCCGGGGCAAGAGGAGCCAGTTCAATCAAATCAATCAACCAGTGAAATTTTATTCGTAGAGCATATTTTACAAAGAATTTCAAATTTCACAGCATACACTGGACTAGACTCACAAAAAGGTGATGGCGATAAGGAAAATGCTCCATAGATTGAATGTAGGAAGAATCCTTGGGTGGAACCAGACCCCAAAGGGGAGCCCCTCCTCCTCTGGCTGGCTCAGGGTGTGCACTCGTAGAAACAGGATGTGCTCAAGTGCATTTTCAGCCTGTCTTTAACAGGAAAGATTTAATAAAAGAACAGAGGTGGCCCGGCACCTTTTTAAAGGACTTCATAAGGACCTTTCCTTCTTTTCTGTACAGTACTTGTACAGCATGTGCAACACAGTGTGAAAGCACTGCTATAGCAGAATCCAAGGAATGCCCATGACTGTAAGGCATGGTGAGCTACACACAGCAAATATGTGTGAGGCTGTGTTGCTTTATGTGTCACTGGACTCCCGGCTTGAGATGAGATATCTGGACATGGAGCTGGAAGAGGACAAGGACCCAGTGGCTCCACTGCTAAATAAATAAGGTTTTAAACATTTTTATGTCATGGAAAACCACGAAAATGTATTTTTGGGTCTTTGGGGAGATGTCTTTTAAACATTTTCCTGGGATATAAAAACGTTTAGCTGTGATGTGGACCTTTTACAACATAGCCAGAAAGTTTGGGCTGGTTAAAAAATATAGTTATATATATTATATATATATATAACAGTTATATACGTTCAACATAACCTTACCGCAACATTGTAAAAAGCAGCCATAATGTTTTGCGCTTGGGAAACCAGCATTGATATTCAGTCTGCTTTTCTTTGCCTGTGGTTTTGCTGCTTTGGCTGTCTGTTTTGACACATCTTTATTGGAGGGCCGTGGCTATGTAACTTAATCAACACCTCCAGGACCAATGACAAAAGGGGCACTTAAATATACCATTACTCTCAGATAACAACCTTGCTATTGCGAGGCAAAGAACATTATCACCCAGACGAGGCTCAGCTTAAAAATAAATTTGCCAGCTTTCTTTATAAGCCGGGTTTTATCTAAACGTAACCACGGCGACATAACTGAATGCACTTGTCTGCAAGGACAATGATGAAGGAAGTACTTATGTGTGCTGTTTGTCGCTGGGAACAATTGCGTTATTACAAAGGTAAAGAACGTCATTACCACAATAACTTGGAGCTTTAAAACAAGTTTACAACCTGTAATTTGCTCCCCTCTTTTACCACTGAGTTATGATTGGAGGAATTCCCTGAATTGTCTCTGCAACACACCCCTATATCCCTAGTTCTGCATCTATGCCAGCTTGTTCACCACAGGCAAAATGAAACCCTCGAAGCTCTCTTGCTCAAGGACACGTTTAACTGATGAATGAACAGAAACGACAGCTGACTGCTGGGATTTCAGGGTAAGCATGAGCTGCAGGGATGGACCAGGTGTGTAAATGTGATTACGCATTCCAAATTGGAAAATAAAATAGGGAGTATTTCAAGTGGTATTTCAAGAGTATTGAAATAGTGCATCCCTCTCTCCATCCAGTGACTACTAAGTCAATATTAATAGTCGTTTTATGTATTATGGCTAGTTTTACATTTACATCATAAAGCATATGAGTTTTACATTAGAATTGGCATGAGTTTTATCATTATTGTTAGTTTTATGTATTAGTATGTAGTATTAGCCCTAATTTTACATATTAGTATCAGCCATAGTTTTATGTATTAGTACCGGCAGTTGTTTTACTTACTATTATTAATGTTAGTTTTTGGTATCAGTATTCGTGCTAGTTTTACAAATTAGCATTAGCATTATTTTATGTAGTATTATTAGTGCTAGTGTTATGTATTAGTATTAGCGCAGGTTTTATGTATTAGTATTAGCACTAGTGTTATGTATTAGCACTAGGACTAGTTTTATGTGTTAGCTTTAGCACTAGTGTTACGTATTAGGATTAGTGCTAGTTTTTAACTAAGATCTGTGTCATATCAGATGGCTGATTGGACCCTGTGTGATGTGCTCCTCGCTCGACTCACCTTGCCGTTGCAGGGCTGCTGGGACAGTTCGGAGGAACACCAGAGGTGAGCGCCCAGCTTGCAGGTTTTGCAGCGTAGGCCTTGTTTGGAGTTTCCTGTGGAATAGGGGTGGGGTTAGAGCACAGCCCCAGCCAATAGGAGGGCAGGACCCTCATCAACAACTTTGATCAACCTGACAAAGCAGCAGCGTGAGTGTCAAGTCTTAACTAAGATCAGTTCTTTACATTTCACATACACACACTTAAATACATCAGTCTCTGCTTTTTAGGTGATGAATACAATTTCACATCAAAGCTGCTTTCATTTCAAGTCTGACAAAACAAAATGGATATTTTCAATGACTGCATACCCATGTTTTATGCCCACTTCAAAGGAAAGCAGTCTTTTACACATGATGAAGAGGCGATGGACAGTGTGAGCTGAATAATGGCTTTCAGCACTCAGAAGAAACTGAAGATCTGCTATTATTTGACTGTCCCTGTGAAACCATACCACATATACCCAGATTTCTGAAAGATGGGAGAATAAAGAGACAGAGGGAACAGGAGAACCGAGGCTGGAGAAATAATCAGATTCAGGCATAGGTGCAAACAGAAGAGGTTTACTGAAATGAAAAAAAAGAGCGAAGAAAGAAAAAATAGGGGGTGAAGCTACAGCTATATATCACCCTGGAAGGAGATTCAAGAACTAGCAACAATGCATGAAAATGTACAATGACTTGCAAACACTTGAAACCCTCTGGCATACACATGCACACACACACACACACGCACGCACGCACACACTCATGCACGCACACACACACACATACACACACACACACACACACACGTGCACGCACGCACACACACACACACGTGCAAGCAAGCACGCACGCACACATGCATGCACAAACACACACACGTTTGACACTCATTGTGGGACCCTACCAGTGGAGGAGCCTTGGGTGAGATCAACCTTTTTTTTGCTGTTTTTTTTTTTTTGTTTTTGCTGAGGATGAGACATTTTGGTTTGCGAATTTGGATTACGTACATTTTTATTTTTACTTTGCTGTCTCTCTTTTTGCCTTATATATACCTGGGACTTTGCTAAAGGACTTCCTTACTGGAGAAACTGAAATGACAAAAAAAAAATGGAATGTTCGCACGGGATGGATGTGAACAATACTGATGTTGTTTGTTGAAGTCAGAGAAACCAGAGAATTAATATCCTTCTGATTATTATAATTGAGTCCTCCCTTTATTATTTCTATGAGCGACTGTAACAAAAAGCTAGAAAAACATTATAGTGTAAAGAACAGAGACGCAGATGTTGTCCTTTCCTCCACTGCACCCCCCCCCTCTGTGGATTTACAGTTCCCTGGATGGGGGCACAGTGGCATCCACTAACCTGCCAGCAATCATGTGCAGAATCCAGAATGTTCCTTGTCCTGATTAAAACTCTTATTTTCAGACTCTGTCTGTCTTTGTGGGCCTCTAGCATTCAGCTGAATTGCTGAGCATCTCATATTCTCAGCTGCTAAAGAGTGAAAAAAGCTCTTGATGTGTGTTTATGACATAGCCATTGGATGAAGCATTAGGGTGAGCATTTCCTCATTGAGCCTTTAAGGTTTATGATCAACAAGTATGTGATTAGAATGTTCTTCAGTGAACATTCTAACGCTGATGTAACCCTCTGCACTGTAACTGAAAGCAATGGAGCTCTAGAACACTGACTTAGATTATTGAGAGAACATTCCAGAAAACCTGCTCTTCAAAAGAGATAATCAGCAATGAGGAAAAATGGAGACGGCCGCCTACCGACGATGGCGTGCTTGCATAGCTGACAGGAAGTGGGCCGGCGGAACACGTGCTCCAGGAAGCAGTGCGTGACCACGGGACGGGCCTGGGGGGCGGGCTTGGCGGAGAGCGAGGGGGAGGAGGCCAGGGTGGGGGAGCGGGAGCACAGGGACGGGTTGGGGCTGAGGGAGGGCGAGGGGGAGAGGGAGGGGGACCAGTCGCCGGCGAGCGGGGAGCCCGGCAGGAGTGGGGGCGAAGGCGGAGGGGGGTCGGCCAGGAAGTCCGGCGGGAGGCGGGCGTCGCTGTTGGACCGCTGGAAGAAGTTGTCCACGCTCCGGCTGCGCATGATGGTCTTAAAGGACAGAGACCTCTTCAGACGCTGCAGCTACAGGGAGAGAAATGCACCACAGGGGGGAAAGGACAGACTTAAGAACAGACCCGGGTCAAATACACATCTTCACTGAAAGATCCCCATACAGGCTGAAAACAATGCGGCAGAATTCAGAATAAAACAACCGAAGGATCGTACAAGTGAAGAATGTTTTTCTGAATGTCGGCCAGAACTAGGTGTTTCCCTTTCTGCTCGTTTAAGAAGACATAAAAATGAACAGCGCTACACAGTGGTGTGGAATAATAACTACACAGGCCAGAGGATCGGATAAAATGCAAGGTGACTGAAGAATTGCTTCTGATGGTGTTAGCTGATGAAAAATGATGCCAAGTGTTCAGGGCAAAACTGAAACTGGATGGACTGAATAAAGGCAAAGTAGATTGCTCACAAATCCAAAGCCCTCCAGAATGTTTTTTTTTTTCATATAAATTCATATTTTCATTACCTAACAAATCCACCTACTCGATTTACAACAGACCTCCAGGAAATTTTGCAGGGATGTAGTTTAAAGTGGAACCTCACAGCAAATCATAATTCATGAGCTTCCACCGGGGTTCGGAACTTATAGAAGAACTCCGTGTAGCAATATATAGACACAGAGAACATGTTCATTAGGCAATATTGTATTACCTGTCAGCTCTTTTACGTGATTCAAAGCAATTTGTGTCACAGTATTGCACGCGGCGTGCGAGATCCTTTGATTATGTTCCCCAGCTAAACAGAAACTCAGGAGAGGGAGACGCAAAGGTCGCGCGTTCTGGTTCTTCGCGGCGCAGCGCATCAATCAGGATAACGTGGCAGTGCCATTTACGGCACTGGGACATAATTACACCAGATTTAATAAGCGGTGATGCATTTGTGACACGCGGAAGAGTCCTTGTTAACCCTTTCTTAGTGAACCTTGAGAACTGAAACAAACTACGGAGAACAAACAAAAGTTCAAGTTCTTTTTTGTACAGGGTTCGGTAGGATGCAGGGGCTGTTTACGACTTTGGAATGGATCGCCAAGAGGCGGCATTCTGGCAGATTCTGGAACACTCCTTAGTTCCTTAGTACCTATGACCATGAATTTATGTATCTCCACTGCCTGGCAGTGTATACAGCATAAGTCAGCATTATGTAGCATGCTAACTTTATCCACAGCCCATCCATAGCCCTGATTATATTTAAACCCATATTTTAATTTTTAATTCTGGAGGTGTGGACGGTTTGTGCAACTGTACACTGAACACTAAGTAACTACTGTGACTAACTAATTAACTAAAACATATTTCTATAACCCATATCAGTTTTGAGAAAATATCCAAAGTGATGCATTCTGTGCTGCTTTTTATAGACTTGGGGTCCTGTTTGACGGAAACCGTGAACAGTAACCCAGATTCGGAGCCTTGTGGGACCGCGCGGAAGGGTACAGTACGTGAGAGAGTGTTTATTAAAGTGTCATATTTGCCTGACTGCTCCCCTAGGATCCCCGGCCCCTCCCTGCCCCACTAACTACCCCACCTCTCCTCATTACGCCCTAGCACACTATTAATAGCTCCGGAGAAGAAGATCAATTCACCATTCAGCAAACAAACAGCAATTAACGGAAGCGGGACTTGCGAGTAACTTCGCGGTGATCAATCCTCCGGCTCTGCGAACAGAACGAGCCGGCTCCGTGGCCTCGCGAGCATTCGGTTTGAAAACGAGAGGAATATAATTTGGTAGGCGCATAAAAATAACTCGTCTGAAACTTCGCATAAATAAATGAATGATGCAGCAGGCTGAAATTTTAGCGAGGGATGCTGCGGCACGGAGATGAATCAGGCAAAACAAATGAGCAGCGGGAGTGCGGCTCGTCCCTCTCCGGCAGAGAGACGTAGCGCGCTCGTAAAAACACAGCGCCTATTTTAATGCTTCATTATAGAGGCAGGGATTCTTTTTATATGCATTTCCCACATAAACCGTGGAACAAGAAATCATTTGTGCAGCAGTGCAGTCAAATTGAGTAGGATATTACTGAACCTAAGAATGCACGTTCACCTTCAGTATCTCTCACACTCACTTACATTATAGACACTTATAAACACTTTCACACTGCACATATAGACATACACAAACTCACACATACATACACATGCACACACACTCACTCTCTCTCTCTCTCTCACACACACACATGCACACGCAGAGACTCTCTCTCTCACACACGTACGCACATACACATGCACACACACTCACTCTCTCTCACACACACACACATGCACACGCAGAGACTCTCTCTCACACACGCACACATACGCACACACACGTGCGTGCGCACACACACATATACGTGCGCACACACACGCACACACACAAAGGTAATTCTCAGTCCTTTCGTCCTGTCTCTGAGTTCCTGTATGAGTAAGACCCTGTCAGGGGGATTACTGCTCCTGGAGAACAGTGGGCCTCCCCCTCTCCTTTCCTATTCTCTCCTCCCTTCTGTCATCTTTTCTCTTCTCCTTATCTCCCTCCCTCCCCTCCTTATATCTCCCCTCTTCTCTCCATCCTTTCCTCTTTCACCATTCTTACTACCATGTCCCTTCTCTCTCTTTTACTTCAAGCATTACATTATACTTTCAGTATTTGTTAGGGGAACTTCCTCCAAGAAACCAGTTTGGTGTGTTCTGTCCTCATTATAACTGGTGTGATCTATATTTCATGCTTCAAAACCAACTCTTGTGAGTCTGTCATCTGAAGATGATGTTATGTATAACCTCTTTTGTTATTGTGTAAGCAAATTGAGTAGTCTTTTGAATCAGAAAACTCTGTGTAATGGTGACAGATCTATTTCCTCTATATTCCTGAAGTCACAGACAATACGTATGACATAGTTGAATGTTTGGAGTGTAACTGACAGCTTGACTTGTTCTCCCTCGCGATTACTTGTCCTTATGCTTGTCTGTACAACCGTGTCAGATTTATCTGACCCAATTGATCTGATAGGTTACTCCAGTCCTGGTATACACACTTATTGTGGGTAACAGGGTCTGCATAATGCACAACTGTAAATGTATGTCGATGCATTGCCTCTTGTTGGTGCGTTTCATGGTCCATGGAGATATGTTTTAATGTATTTGTGCTGTTGCTCTTGTTCTTTTTTCATTTTGGTGTGCACAGACCTGATAATGGATCTCTCAGTTTTTGTGCCTTGTGGGCTCCAATTATGGTTTTTCAAATCAACAGGCATACACTCACTTGATGCAAACGAACAGCATTCACATACTGGCACAGACAGGAACAGCATGCGCTGCATTTGAAATGCCAGTCCCAAGCTCCCTGCTTTCTTTTAACCTTTTAGATGGTATGACTCAGACATATCATAAATCCTAAAACACAGCATTTATCGGATGTCCCCTCCCCCTGTCCCCAACTCCCTTCTTATATAGGACAATACTTAGGCACTCTGACTCTGAAGGAGGAGCATGTCACAGATGGCAAAAAGGACGGTTCTAGTCCCGTCGATCAAATGCGCTAAACGGCTAAGCTTAAAAGCTCTGGGTGTTCCAGTTTCTCCATTTATCAGATTGGTCTTTTTTGGAATCCCGCTTCGCTCTCTGACAGAGGCTTGCCGAAACGTTTTTTAGCCGTTCATCAGAACTCACCGTTTAATAAAGGCCTTTTGTTGTTATTTCTAATCAGAAGAGTGCTTCGGTTTCTACCTTTCTAGCTCGTTATACTCACCAAGAGCCCAACACCAAATGCACCTTCTATTATTGTTTTAGTTTAATTTTATTGATAGTGCTTCAGCCTCCTTTTTTATGCCCAGGTAAAAATTCCTGCTTTATATGATTGTCCTGGCTGCTGAGTGACTAGTTAGTTGATTACTCTGCACAACCCCATGTGAAGAAATAGTATGCTTGATGATTACACTTCTGTATACTTAAAGTATAATTCAAGTTTATACATTATACTTCACGACTGCTGAAATATACATTTTTTCATATGGGACAGCTGGGGGGAAGTATATCTGACCCTCCTTTTCTGTGGAGGAATTGGCGGGGAGGGGTTAGTCACACACAGATTCGAGATCCATCAAAAACAGATTGAACTTCACCCACATTTTTACATATGTTTCAGGTACACCAAAAGGTAAATCAAGTTAATTAATAAACTAGTTTAATTAATATTCATCTGTTAATGGGTGAAGCCGGTCCTTGCCTTTCCCCAAAATTTGTTGAGCTGGTATGATGTTAGCTACTTGGCTAAAAATGACTTAACATTTTTGTTTTATTTTCTAACAAAATCATTTGAGTGTATTTTTGTTTCTGAGTAAGCCCATTTAGTGTTTGATTGTGAGCCCGTTTAGTGTTATATTGCTGCAGTCAGGGAGGGTTACTGTGGGCATATCTGAGCGGCGGCTTGCTAAAAATAAGGAGAACGACGTCATTAAAATGAAGGCCACATCTCCTCTGTCAAGGGCTGTTTATGCCACTTGATTGCCCTGAGTGATTCCGTGCGGCTCTTAAAAACCTGCGCTCCTAAACTTGCGATGCAGACAGACGTGCCTCGTTCACAGCCCAGAGACAACAAAGAAAGGTCGACGCCGAACCCCTCCTTCACCGCTTCCTGCTATTCGACAGTGTCCCTGCTTCAACCTGCTGGCCAGACGGGACCGTTAAACTCAATCTCCCAGTCTGCTTTGAGCTTCATTCCAGCTGTCAATCACAATGCAAACAGAAAGGAATAGAGTCAGTGAGTGAGAGTGAGAAAGAGTGAGAGAGGCATCAATTTCATTTTTAGTCTTGGTTCCAAATTAGGGTAAATAAATCAAAAATGTTTTATGATTGTTAATTATATATAAAGACCCACAAACGCACAGCCAAACCTAGCACTTATCAATGGAGTATTTGTTGCTTTTGGATTACTTGGCTAATCGTGCCTTTGGGAGAGAGAGCATCTTTAGGGACCGTGCATATGTGGTGCAGATACGTTTGCGGACTGCGAAGAATTACTGATGTTGGCACACAACCCTGCATGTAGCACGCCTTTAACGGGATGGCTAGGGTGTTCATTCCTTATGCAAATCAACAAGAATAGGAACATGCTTTCAAATTACGAACAATTTGCATTTATCCTCTGATACACCTGGGATATGCATGAAAATCTAAGGTCCCTCGTGGTTTTTCATGGGGACTTTTACAAAGAACAAAAGTAAGAAGAAATTAAGAAAAGTTTTGTGAATGAGGCCCATTGTCTTTTGCCTCGATTCATATTTGTTGTTTATTTACTACAAGATTTATTGCACTGTGGACTGGGTATGCATGAGTAAGCACTTCATCGTACTTGTATCCTTGATATTATATCCTGTGCATTTGACAAATGTACAAATAAACAAAGTAGTTCTCTACTTGGCGAACCTAACATCAGTGGACGATATAAACCTTGTGTTTCACTAATATGGAGGCTTTTCCAGTCTACCGTTGTGCTGCTTTGCAACATTTCCCGCATCCTTGCTTTCAAGCCGTTGTAATTGCCTTCGTTTGAAAACTCGTTTAGAATCGAGCCGTCCTGCCTGCTTCCCAACTGGATATGAGAATGGTTACATCCATCATTCCTCTCCTATAGCATGCAGTTTATTATCAAAGAGTTATTCAGCAATGCCCAGAGAATGCAATTGTTTTGGTAATTGTTTTGGTACCCTGGAGGTACAAGTGAAAAGTTTGAAGGTAAGGGGTTTATCAACTCCACACGCCAGTTAAAACGTTGACATGGTTTGAGGTATTGCTAACGGGCAGTTTTAAATTGCTTTAGGATCACCGGAGATGTTTTTTGTCTCTTGTGGGAAGCAGAGAGAGGTATATCTCTAGTGTTCCTTTGGCGCGGTTGTGGACGAAGTTCACACAGCGCTTCGGTGCTCATTTTCATTTGAGGAAATGAATCAGCAGTTACTGTGACTGACATTCTTATGTCTCAGCGGGCTAAGAAACCCTTACTAAGTGTGATGGTAAGTGTTACTGGATGGTCATGAGCCCAAAAGGTGTGACTCATGTTTACGTCATTCAGCGATACGCCAGAGACAACTCATCTGATTTTAATTGACCCCCCAAGGAGAAAAAAGGGCAGGGACTCCACGGGAAAAGTCTAAACAGGAAGAGCTGAATTCAGAGAGGGGTGGCAGGTGGCGGGGACGGTTCCCTAAATGCATTTAGTAATGTATCTCTGAATGATTTGTCACTGGCGACTGTGGTGTAGGGTAACATCAAAGGTGGATTATGACGTTTAAGCATGGGGGGAACAGTAAAAACTTGGGGGCCAGGTGGGGGGGGGGCACATTTCCTATCCTGGAGTGGAGGGCTGGGGGGGGGGGGGGGGAGATTTCCAATCACCAACCATGGAGGGGGGGTGTAGGGTTTGCAATGACACTGCCACCCCTCCCTCCCCAGCCACCCCTTAATCTCCACTGATGACTAACATTCATGGCAGTTTCTTTAAAACAGACATCCCTTCGGGGATATGCTGTAAAAAGCAACCATGCGCATGGGGACATTTCAGGACGCCAGCTAAAGTCTCATCTCCACACCTCTCTGGCCCCCCCCCCTTCCTTTTGACATATTCCTCATTGATATTTCTTACTGGAGAGCAGAGAGCCTGACCCCTTATGCATTTTTCAGATAAGAGGGAAGCAGAGGGGGTTACAGATAGAGATGGAGTCGTAGTACAGATAGAGATGGAGTCGTAGTACAGAAAGCATCACGGTCAGGGATCAAGCCCTTAGCTGCGCGGGGGGATTAGTATATGAGTTGAGTCTTCCTCCCTCCATGCCACACAGTCACCCACTCCATTTAGCGTCCTGAGTAAGGCTGTGGAGGTTGAGTGGGAATCTGTTACCTTGATGAGTCACATTTCCTCCCAGCCTCCCCAATCAAATCCCAATCACCTCCGCTGATATGGGGACAGCGATGAAATTTTATCAGTGATTCATCTGTTTGTTTGATTTTAAACATCAACAGCTCTTGAATAGATTGCTGAGGATGTATACATGCCCTTTGACGTGAGTGAGCACTTATGCGTGTGTGTGTGTGTGTGCATGTGCGTGTGAGTACTTGTGTGCGTGTGTGTTTGCATTTTTGTGTACGTGTGTGTGTGTGTGTGTGTGTGTGTGTGTGTGTGTGTGTTTTGGGGTCTTGGAGTACAGGAGACTGGTGATAAGAGAGGGGTCACTTCTGCACCATTCTCACACAAACTGGGGTGCTGTGAAACTCCACCTGTCATTCTCTCTTCCATGTTCCGCCTGTTTAGAATGCTTTCAAAGAAACTTCCAAATACCTTAGTTCTTCTCCCTAGATCCACCTGTGAGATGCATCTAGATTCTCATCCTTCTCTTTCTCTTTTTCACCCACTTTTTGCCTTTCTTTATCCTCCCTCTGCCACGCACCCACATGGACTACAAAAATATATGTATATACTGGAGTACTGTACATATACAGGAATGAAATATTATAAAGGTCAGAGAAGATATAGCAACACTTCAGAATATATAGGCAAGTGTATGTATTATTGACACTTATCATTTAAAATATATATTATTTGAATATTATATTAATTTGGAGAAGTGTTTCAAAATAACCGTGTTTTTGGTTTCAGTGCAGAACATCCTTGCTAATCCTTGATTAAGCAGGGTAGGTTTAGGGGTGGGTGCGATCGCGGAACTTCGCAGCTGTTACTGTCCTCTCTTGGGCCAGTCCATGCTATGGCTGAGAGACAGGAATACGCCCGAGACAGGGCGCCAGTCAATAGCATGATAATATCTAACAGCTTTTATACATTTTTTTTTCTTCTTAAATTTCAAATCGACAATTAAAGGAGCGCTCCTTTCCAAGTTAGGTGACGCAGTGAGAACGATGTAACCAGTGACATTGGGTTTACATTAAAGGTCGCACTAAAAGAACGTGGCATTTACCTACAACGTTACCAAGCCTTTATAGTCCGTATATAACCGATACATACATAGGCTATAACACGACTCAGACAGAATTTAGATTATGAATATGTTACTTTATAAGCACATCTGCACATGCGCACGCGCGCACACACAATGGGTAGCACTGCCTAGCCTACCTGCCATTGCAGATTGGTTAATCCATCCCTATACATAAACAAGAGAATAGTCCATCCCGACGAAAACAAGTGAATAATGTTAATAAGTGAATATTTTTACAAATATTACCAACTTGGCAGGACAGACCAAGATGATTAATAGAGAAAAAGTAATCCAATTCGAGTATTACTTCTGGTGGCCCGGAATAAATTTAACTTTCAGAATACTCGGGCAAATCCGCATGCCCTGTTGCAATTTTGAGAGAAGTTAGACAACATCCTTGCCCTCATTACTTTATTTTCCTTATGATATTTGATTTTTCTTGATTAAAAAATGTTTTATAGTATATGATAGCGCTGGGCGTTTTTTGTAATCTGTTTCAATGAATAGGCGTGAAAAAGTCTTTGCCATAAATATATGCCAATAAATAATTGTTGATAACGGCGAGTCTCCACGCTTGCAACAGATAAATGCATTTTGAATCCCTTGTAATGAATGGTCGCCTACTCGTGTGGCGCCTATACAATATTGACTTAAAACACCATTTTCTTTCCAAATTCACACCGTAGTTGTATTGCCCTAATGCTGTACTGGTATACAGTTCTATATTGGCGGCGACACGAGGTGCATGTGTGGTAGTACTCAGATGCGGATGCTGATAGCACGCAGCGCATGTGGTTAGCATCACTAGCGTGGTTGCCGGGACCCTTCCCGGACTAGGTACGTATCTTCACCTTACCTTAGATGCGTGCTGTATGGACATCGTGCCATGCGAGTTCTCGAGGTCTCGGTTCTGTGGTTCATTCTCTTTTTCACTGTTTTCCGTCATCATCAGTTTTTTTTTTCTTTTCTTGGGCAGGTTAATTGAACGTAGTGAACAGGAGAGGGGCCGAAGGCTCTATGAGGTGGTCTTTGTATTCCCTGCTTTTAGGAGGTGAACAGAAAAAAAATCCACAGCGACTACTCCTGAGGTTTAAAATATGTGCAATGCATTCGGGCTATTTCGGTTTATGACAGTATTCAGCAGATAATGGTTTTATCCGCAAGTTTTCCCTTTTCAAGACGCAGTTTCTTGTGCGCTTCTCCGCATTGGAACTGCAAATTGGCCACTGTAATCCAAATACATATGTGCAATAATCTTGATAGCACACAGGGTAGAATAAATATTATAATTCCAAAATTCTCCACAGTCCAAGTAGATTTATTTCTCAGTTACCACCTCTGTGGTATGTAGGTACGGTTACGCTTTCCCACACGTTGCGCTTCCGTCCTGTCCTCCTTCAAAGTGACGCGCTGTAGTGGCCACGCATGTATACACCTGTGCCCGCACGCGCACCTTCGCGGTTGATTTAAGCGCGAGCCCCGCTGTAACACAGTTGACGCATTTGCGGCTGATTGGTGAACTGCCTCTCTCTTCCTCCCTCCCCACTGTACCATTGCTGACGAAGAAGAAAAAAGATATCTGAGACTGATACAGGCGAACAGATAATAAGCAGTCACACAGTTATGCTTTCTACTGTTCGCAGACAAAAGTGATATGTGCATAAATAATGTTTTCTATTTTTTGCTATAGGATACACACAATTGTATAAAATACGTGTATACAATCTAGCCTACACTTTGAAAGTAAAGATGATGTTGCAATTTATAGAGAGAAAACGTGCATTTTGATGTTGTTTTGAAATACGTCGAAATGCGACAGAGGACGACCGAAATAAAGCTGTAAGCAGTCTTTAAACATTATCTTTGCTGTTTTGACAGTTTATTTAACGACACAAACGACCTCTAAATTCAATACTTTAATATTTGGAACGAAAAAGATCGCCGCCTGAGTTACATAACATTTGTGACTGAACTTCATTCCAAGTAATTCATCAAGTGAAATCCACTGGTGAAGCTCCACCTATAGACAGAATTCGATAGTACTGCAATCACAAAACTGCACACAACCCGTCTCTTACCGCTATTACGAGGAAATGTGTGCTCGGATGACTCTGGTGACGCGGCATTGAAGCTATCGATTTGGGAAGAGAAAAGGAAAGTAAACTAAAACATAATATAGATGTACAGAGGTGGTGGGCGGTAATTATTGTAGAAAAGATTTATTGAACGGTTTATTGACTAATTTCCTCGTGCACGCGACCACGGGCACATGCAGCCACGTCATATTTATTTATTTATTGGGTAGTGATGCTGAGTCTCTCATGACAGATGCCAGCTTATATGATTGCCTTGTTATCGCTCTGCACCTTCATTAATTTGTCAGAGATTCGATGTCTCTAATGGTTGTATTAGTCAACCGTCAATCAATAAATTACAACCCAATTACAAAATTTAATTAAGTTGAATACATTTTTCCCAAAGGAAAGACTGCTCTCATTGGCTCTGATCAGCAGCGCTTCAAGAGCCTCGTTTTCCCAAGAGCGCTGTCATGTGAGGACGCAAACCAAGCCCCGCCCCTTTAGAGAGGCTACAGGGTAGCACAGAAGCTTCCTTCTATTTCACATTTTAAAAAATGTTCAAAACAATGACCTTTAGAGGCAAGGTGACATCTTTTGTTCAATGAGATGTGCAAATTGAGCTCAGAGTAGAGTTTTCAACCTACATTTGCTAAATTAAAGCTACAGCACAGATGCACTCAGGTTTATGAGTGTATTAAAATAAATATTGAGTGCAACAGGCTTTACCTGTCTTGATGTGATCACAATGTGCAAAGATAAGAGATGTGGCGTATGTGGTAAGGTCAGGTCTGATTTGGGATTTCATGTACCTTCTGCTCTTAATCGCATAATATCCCCAGACATTTATATGATCTGACATTTCTGATGAAGCCATGTGCTGCAGCCTTGTTATGCGTTATATGATATAGGAATGAACCAGCACTGTTGCGTACATTTGTTTTCAAAATTAAACCAGTATAATTAGTTGGAACAAAAAACAAACACACCAGCTTTCCTGAAATGGAGTTTTACATCCCTGTGATAGATGTGGTTTGAGGAGGCGCTAAGGTTAGCTGCATGCTTCACTGACAGTGCTTAAGGCAGGGCTGCCCTGCCTGGCTCCCGGGATCTACCATCCTGTAGGCTTACACTCCAACCCAAAGAAAGCACTCATTCAACAGCTAGAGATCTAGCGTCCTGTAGGTTCTCACTCCAACCCAAAGAAAGCGCTCCTCATTCAACAGTCGGAGATGTTGTTTAGCAGCAAATTAGTAGACTCAGGGTGTGCCAAATTAGAGTTGAAATGGAAACCCACAGGATGGTGGATCTTCCGGAACAGGCTCGGGCCGCCCCGGGTTTAGGCAGTGGTCCTCATCCCTGGTCCTGGCCGGCCGCAGGGTCTGCTGGTTTTTGTTGTTACTCCGCACTTCATTTAGCAATTTGAAGCATTTGATTAAACACAGTTACCTCACCTCACCTGGTTTCTTGGGTCTGAATTGGTTGCTGATGTTAAGACAAAAACAAAAACTCTGTGGGCCAACAGTGACCCGGAATGAAGATGAGTGGTTTAAGGTAAAGGGGGGATGGTTGTGGTCTGTGGGTGCTTGGGGGGGGGGGGGGGGGGGTTATGGTGGGGAGCGTTCAGCACATTGCTTGGAAGATGAAATGTTTGAAAATGTGCGGAATTTCCATTTCAGCGGTTTGCTATCTCTGTTGTCCTGACGCTTCGATGTTCAAGAAAATCGTCTGCGGCACATTTTGTGGGGAGACATGAACGCTTCCGCTCCTTCCTGAGTGCGGTGACCGTGCGGCTGTTCACGCACGCACACACACACACACGCACGCCGGGTTCACGCATGCAGGTGCGTGCATTTTTGCGTAGAGGCACCCTGCCTCCGATGCAGCTGTGGTGAAGTAAGATAGGAAGGATTAGACCTGCCATCCAGCACAGAAAAATAAGCCCTTGAAAATTCATCATGCCTTTTCCCATTGCATTAACATAACACCCCCCCCCTGCCCCCAGGTCTCTGCCCCCCCCCCTTTGGCTCTCTCTCTCTGTCTTGCTCCCTCTCTGTCTCTTTCTCTCCCTTCCTCACCCTCTCAGCTCTCTCTGCCTCTTTCAATCTCTTTCACTCGCTTTTAGCTCTGTCTTTTCTCTCCCTCTCTCTTCTCACTCTCTCTCTGGCTCTCTCCCCCCCCCCCTCCCTCTGCCTTTCGGCTTGTTCTCTCTGTCTCTCTCTCGCTCAGGCCCTTTATTATTTTGGGCTGACCCCCGCTTGTCCTCCAAGGTGAATCCCGCCTTTGTACGCAAAGAGGGCACTTCAGAATCAAAGAAATACAAACCTGACAGCGAGGCGGCCTGAATTATTAATGGTTATTTTTTTGTCTGTGGGCACTGAGAGGAATCCATTTTGCTGCCTCGCTTGCGCCGCGGGGGTTGTCTAGCACGTCGCTGACGACGTCACAGAGCGAGGGGAGGCTTCTAGCGGATTACAAGCCGGTGCGCTGTGTGCAGGCAGATGCGTGACGCACTGAGACAAGGAGGTGCGTGACGCACTGAGACAAGGGGTATATGACGCACTGAGACAATAGGCCCGCCCACTATGCAAGAACAAACCAATAGAGTTTCTTCTGCCTCATAGGCAGAGCTGCCTTCAAAATATAATTTTGGATTATTGGATTGGATTTGATATTGCTGATGTGTGAGATGAACAAGGCTGTGACACACTGAGACAGGTGACATAGGTGGTGTGTGATGCACTAAGACAGGTGACAGGTAGGTGTGTGATGCACTAACAGGTGACAGAGGTGACAGGGGTGTAGGTGTGTGATGATGCACTGAGAGGTGAGGTGACATAGGTGTGTGATGCACTGAGACAGGTGACAGGTAGGTGTGTGATGCACTGAGACAGGTGACAGGTAGGTGTGTGATGCACTGAGACAGGTGACAGGTGTGTGATGCACTGAGACAGGTGACAGGTAGGTGTGTGATGTACAGAGACAGGTGACAGGTAGGTGTGTGATGTACAGAGACAGGTGACAGGTAGGTGTGTGATGCACTGAGACAGGTGACAGGTAGGTGTGTGATGGTGACAGGTGTGTGTGACACTGAGACAGGTGACAGGTAGGTGTGATGTGAGACAGTACAGAGACACAGGTGACAGGTAGGTGTGTGATGCACTGAGACAGATGACAGGTAGGTGTGTCTCTAAATGAGACAGGGCTGTGACACTCTCAGGTCTGATATGGGAGAGCAGCAGCCAGGCATGGAAAGCATGTTTACCACACCATGCCCTCTGTGCCCTGTGCCCCCCCCCCCCCCCCAGAGTTAAATCCACCTCATACAGATAAGGATGGAAAAAAGTGAAAAGCTTCTGAATGTAAAAAGCGCGTAATTGATTTTTGCGGTAGCGTGGGAGCTAAGATAACTAGAAAAGCACTCAAAGAAATCAAAGCGAGCTCTCAACAGTCGGTTCAGCTAATCCCTGCGCCATCCCGCGCATGTGGCTCATTTCCATCTCAGTCTTCCATGCTGGCGGTTAGCTTCTGCTCCTGTGAACTCACTTGCATTACCGACGTCGCATCTTCTACATACTCTACCATCTTTGAGGACCTTTCATTTCCTTGCCACCCGTTACCTGTTAGTTTTCTGAGCTTGTACCAATCGCACAAACGGGGGTGGCTGCGGTGTATCGGTCCACATCACAATCCATACACAATATTACCGAGGCACTGCCTTCACCCTAAAGGGGACCTACAGCCAAAATCCTAATTTGGTATCTTCTGTCTTACCCTGACAAGAATTAGTGTGACCTGTATTTCAGGTACTAAACCCAAATCTCTCATGTGTATTTGCAATGGGCCATTTGAAGTGATGATGTTATTGAGATGTAGCTCTTCATCTTTTTGTCATTAAAGTGAATGGAGGCATCCTTTGAACTGGAATCACTGTGAAATAGAGATAAATCTGTGTTTTACTCCATATACAGACATAATGACTGAATAATTTGGAGTCCTGCTTTAGTTTAATCTGAACTGCAGGCTCCGCTAAAGTTTCTGAATCCATTCTTTACAGGGAGAAGGGGGGGGGGGGGGGGGGGGGGGGGGGGGGGGGGGGGGGGGGGGGTTGTGGGGGGGGTGGGGGTGTTAAATCAGAGTGTCATTTTTTTTTTTGGTGGAGCCCTGCGTATCACTTTTGTTGGCTGACCTCCAAGCTTTTTGTCCACCACTATGGTAGAATCAGAATGTGGGTGCCCCCACTTGGTGATAAGTGGTACTGCAGACAAAGAGATGACACTGCACCTGGAATATTTGCCCTGTGTTGGAGTGGAAAAACATGCCATCCCCTGGCCTATTGTTACAAAAAGAGATGAAATAATTAGATGACCAGAGAAAAGTACATTTCCTCTCATTTTTCAAAAATGGGACAATCAAAAACTAATCTGAGTCTGAGTTTCAATTTTAGGCCTTATGGGAATTGGTGTCCCATTTCTAATGTCCATTTGACAATGTGTGTGTGTGTGTATGTGTGTGTGCGTGTGCGTGCGTGCATGCATGTGGTGTGTGTCTTTATGTGCATGTCTGTGTTTGTGTGTGTGTGTGTGTGTGTGCATGTGTAATGTCATTTTGAAAGTGTGTCATTTTTCATTTCTGTTCACATTATTCTCACGTGTGAAATTACCTCCCTTTGTGTGAATTTTGAATGTGAGGAAATCCGTAAGTATTTTTGAAGAAAATGCATATGAACACTCTCTCTTCATTTTGACAGCAGACTTGGTTTTATCCTCATGCTTGCGCATGATCAGGATCAGCCGTCAGTGTGGTATGTAACCAATCAACCGATCGCCGTTTGTGATCATACAGAAATCATCCTTAGAGTCGCTTTCAGCAGTCCAGAGTTAGCTCAGTGCCTTTTCTGTAACCCTTCCGTAACCCACTCTGTGTGCTGGATTCTGGATTTAGTTCTACTGCGGCAGCTGTGTTAAGTGGTACAGCAGCAGTGTTAAGTGGTACAATAGCAGAATGTTGAATGGTAGAGCAGCAGTGTTAAGTGGTAGAGCAGCAGTGCTGAGCGGCACAGCAGCTGTGTTACGTGGTAGAGTAGCAGTGTTAAGTGGTACAATAGCAGAATGTTGAATGGTAGAGCAGCAGTGTTAAGTGGTAGAGCAGCAGTGTTAAGTGGTAGAGTAGCAGTGTTAAGTGGTACAGCAGCAGTGCTGAGCGGCACAGCAGCTGTGTTAAGTGATACAGCATCAGTGTTTAGAGGTACAGTAGCTGAATGTTGAGTGCTGTGGCATTTTGTTGGAACAACAGCACAGACCCTGCCTTTTGCTGCAGGGTTGAGGATTTTTAATATAACGTGACGACAAGACAGGTGTGTGTGGTAGGCCAAGGATTTCCACACTTCCCTTAAAAGACACTGTCCTTAAAATACATTAATCTCCCATCGTGGAGAATTGTGGGGGGGGGTCAGTAAAATCCAGAAAGTTCAAACTGGCACTTGCTGTTTTCTTTTCTTATTTTCTTTTTGTAAGCTCAGAGGCTTAAGGGAAACTGTGACCTCTGCCTGTGTCTGTAGCTCACTGTAATTGACATAACTCTGAATGACTATGCCACTACATAATTTACAGAACTCTGAGTCTCCGCCCACTAAAGAAGAGGAAGCGGATTCTGCACTGTGAAGCTCAACTTCCAGGGAAGTGAAATGCCTGCGTTCTCATCTCTCCAGTCAGTTGCTGGAGCGTGCGGACGGTATTTCACTCGGACAGCTCATCCAATCCGAGTGGGGATGGGAGGGAGAGCTTTACAGCTTTACGTTATACAAGTCCGTGCTTCCCCTAAAACACACATCAGGTTGTCATTTTAATTAGATCATTTCTTCTATATCTATCTACAGAGACTTCGTCGAAACAAATCCTCTGACCTTCCTTGCCCGGGACAGTTGAGCGTGACGATTATGATGGATCGCATTTATATAGCTGTTTTCGTGCTCTCAACAGGCTTCGCTGTGAGGGGGGCGAAGCTCGCCTCAGCCACGACCGAAAGGCGTAGCACCCCCACCTGGGCGATGCACCGCAGCCATTTAGCATCTGAAGGTTTGCAGTAGCGTGAGTGGAGGGAGAGGAAATTATTGCCCTAATTAAACGGGCAGTTAGCCGCGCTCCTAAATTAAAAAGGGTGTCGTCAGCCTAGCGCTGGGGGCTCAGTGGTGCCCCCTTGTGGTCTTCGCTCACATTAATCGCCATGCACACCAGAATTTAAATGCAAGACACCACACAGGTGAAAATCTAATATACTCCCAATACTGCGGGCCACTGATATTTAAAATGGAAGAGAGATTGTGAGGTGGCAGTGACGGCAGAGAAATCAGCCTTTAAATTTTAAACGAGCATGAATCATTTCCTTTAATTCCTTTTATTTCCGACAGATAGAAGATCTTGCTGCATAGACTTCTAAATCAGGTCAGAAGCACCGACCCAGTTTCTACGGAAAAAAGCCCAAAGTTTTCCCCAAACGTCCCATTTACAAGCGACTGCGATGGCAGCGACACATCCGAAATAGATGTGATTGGCCGGATCTGCTGGCTAGGATCCCTTCCGGGGGGAATGAAGATACAGCAGACCGGGGAAGACTATAGAAGTAACACACCCGTGAACGGCTCTGTAAACGCTAATGTGAATAATCAGCTATTTATAGTGCGCATACTGTTTTGATGCATTCAGTGGTTGCTATTATATAAGCAGGATTGCTCATGTGCCATCCCATGATTCCATACTGCCAGTGTAAACCTACATTACTGGTTCAGAAAAGACGCACGTTGTGTTGTCATTACCAAACTATTTAACTGCTGCTCATGGATGCCCTTATATAGAACACCTGCTAAGTGAATGTAATGCTTTGTGAAAGAGAGAGGGGAGGGGGAAGTCCAGCTATTTGGGACAGCCAATTGGGGGATGAAGGTGAGGTGATGTCAGGTGGGAGAACCTGCACAGACAGAAAAGGAAGAATATCAGCGTAGAATAAGGAGAAGAGCAACAAGGGTTTGAGGGTGACGTAAAGCAGGGGGCTTTGAAGGGGAGAGTGGGAAGGAGGAGTCAAAGGAGAACGTGCGGTTGAAAGAAAGAGAGGGTAAGGGAGTTCAGTGACTCTGCGACTCTCCTATCATTCAGCATCTGACGGCAGGATGAAAAGCGCCATGCTAACTAGCCGCCTGTCTGTCATTGCCACACGCGCACGAGAGACAGAGAGGCGAGTTAGAGGCGCAGGGGAAGATTTCTGGAAGCAAATAAAAGCCACGTCGCTGAGCGGTGGCAGCATGAGTGACAGCGTACAGGACCAGGAGTGTTCTGTGCTGGTAATGACCCCCCCCCCCCCCCCCCCCCCACACACACACACACACAAATGAGCACACACATAGTGAGAGCAGGAGGTTTGAGGGCCTAAGTAAAATTCCAGGGCCACAGTTGGAGATCTACAAAACCTAGATGCATCTTGGGGAAGCAAAGTCTTAAAATTTTACAGATTTGTGAAGGGGTGCCAGAAAGAAAAGATTTGAGTGAGGACAATCAACAACAAAAAAATGTCTGGAGTTTGCTCAACTTGCATTGGGACCAGATGTTATGGTTAGATGAGATCAAAATGGAGCTTTTTGGCTTTGTGTGTACCAGTGGAGGGTTTGGTGTCAGAAGGAGGATGAATATGGTGAAAAGGACGTCATGTCTATGATAAATGCAAAACTACCATAGAATATCGAAGATTCACCACCAGATTTTAAGTGCCTTGGGGCTCTTTCTGAGGCAAAATAATGATTTCTAGGGAGAGGGCAGTCCACAAGTGTGAAAGAATGCTTCTGAAGGATCTTGAAAGATTCGGTTTGGAAGGATGGTAAAAAAAAACCCCAATGCATTAAAAAAAACTCAATTTTTAAAAAAATTTTTTAATCTTTAACAAGGGCATGAATAATTTTAGGGGTCACTGTATTTCAAATACATAAATGGCTGTATTCATATGACGTCCAGAGAAACCCAGACTGGGCCAACTGCTCAATCCCTTGCATGACATAAAAGAGAAAGTAATGATGTCACAGGAAGCCTTGCCCTTGGTTGCCATGGTGCTGGCTCCGTCATTCCTCTTAGTAAGAAAGCATATCTGGTTTGTGTGTGCTTTGATCAAAGCACAGATCCGTTAAATAAATATATATACTGAGAAGTGTGTTCTACTGGCAGGCCTATTCCCTGCAATCTCTGAGTCAATGACTAAGATTCAAATAACACTTGTCCTTATTTTGTCTAACAATGAAAACCAAAATTAGTTTTTTCTTCCCAAACATAGTTTGGCGAGTTCAGAAATAATTAAAACTAAGCAAAAAGTGCAACACTTACATTTATTGCAAGTCAACGTTAAGTGCTAAATTTGAGGCTCATATCGGATTTGTAAAGGTGACATCAAAGCTTGTGTGTGCTCCTCAGGGTGCCACTTCTAGCACTAAAGGAGCATGGATGCCCTTACCTCGTTGATGGCCAAGACAATCTGTCAGCAGCTCGTACCTGACACCTAGTGGTGCATTTGTGAAAAGTGGATCAATGTTGGCTTTTTCTCATACTGGCGATGGAGGGTGAGGTTACATAAACAAACTATAGGCCTAATCAAACAATGATTGGTTCAAATCAGTGGGTTACTGACAGCATATAGTAGCTCCAACTAAAAATAGTTAAAAGAAGCTGAAGTCTCCTATGACTTTTTTAGAACCTGGACATTGTCCTTTTTTTAATCTCAAACATAAGTTTTATTAATGCTCACTGTACACTGGGGCTCTGGGGGAGTCTGTGCTGTCTGTGCTGTCTGTGGAGTTGAGTAACAACTCCACAGCTGCATATCAGACAGCCCATGGTGACACTTTCTGTTTGACACTTTCAGCCATTTTAACCTTGATTAACATGAGCCAATCGCTGCTCATTTAAATGGCTCTCCCATTCAGTTTCACAGACTTACAAATGAGCGAGAGGATAATTATCATTATCACCATTCATAACCCAGTGAAAGCCTCATAGTGCATAGAACTCTGAGCTCTGAGACAAATATAAAGAAAAATAAAGGGTCTATGGTGTGTGGCTGCAGAGTTAATGCTGGACTGAGTGGTGGTGACATTTTCAATTAAGTATAAAAGCCTGGGCTAGGAATGCGATAGGGAGGAATAATTTACAGTAATTTACTGCTTTCTGACTGGTACTTCCTGGAAGGTAATCTTTACATAGTTACATATTTATATTTGCAGTTACTTCTATAGAGAAATACTCAGCACGGCAGCATTAATGACTAGATTAATTGTCTCAAAAGAAACCATAATCCTGGAGTGTTCACTCTGTACCTGATTGTGGTTCATCATTACAACTTCAAATTCCACTGTCCTGCCAGAGGGGGGGGGGGGACATTTCTCTCCAGCAGTACTTGGCAAACGCTGAACTACTCCACCTGACTTGTGACTTGCAGATTTTTGTACCAAATCCAAGCCAGGTGGACCAATACGTGCAAACAATGACATTTCAACACAAGACTTCATTTCTGCTTTCCTTACAGTAGGCAGTATGCTTGGTGGACAGTACATACTTTGAGGACACAGTAGTTAGGAGGCTGATTCTGACACAGCCATTGACCGAGGGGGAAAAAAAAAAAGTTGAGATGGCGGTCACGTGATCCTTTCATACGGACAGCTCTAATAATTGCAACCATGGTAACAGATGGGACTGGAATGAATGAAGTTTGTGGCACACGGCAGATGCGATCACACAGACTTGATGACGGGTTCGTCTGTGCGTTGAGCAGCGGGGGGGGGGCAGCAGGTGTAAATGCTGTTCCTTCCATGAACAGTGGCGGAGGGGAGGTAAAAAATGACTGCTTCTTCGTTACCCTCCGCTCACGTCCAGGAAAATCAGCAGGTGTAGAACCAGAGCTGTTTTCGCTGAGTACATTTCTTATTGTCTGTGGACAATCTTGCTCTTTTGTGTCTTTGTTTTGTGCGTAATGTAGTGTTGACGCACCGCCTGGCAAAACTATATTTCTTTAGATCCAGGACTCGCATTTCAACTCTTCCTGTTCCACAGGGGACCGTATGCACACGTATTACAGTGAGAGAGAGAGAGTGTGTGTGTGTTTATCTGTCTGTGAGTCCCCTGGGGTATTATGGTTGCAAAAGGGTGGTTGCCATGGTACATATGACTGAAGGAGAGCAAACAGTACTCTGTAGTGCACTTTAAAATAAAGTTATTAACAAGATCACCAGCACAATGAGCATTTACAGCAATCTCCTCCATTACAATCCCCCTAACAGGGACACCTTAGCCCAGGGATCTCAAACCCGGGAGTCTGAATCTGATAGATTTTGATGCGTTCTCATGCAATATTATACGAATATTTCCAAATAGGTATTTCAACTGATATTTGAAGAAATTACAGATGACAAATGCTTTCAAATTCAATAGCTCCTAGACAATAGGGCCTAGGACCATCAAACCACTTTTAAATTATTCACAGACAATGGGCACAGGATGTGGAGCCTATGATTTGTGCATTTATACCTGAATAAATGTTACACTAATATTTACAGTTTGATATTTCAATTAATTTAAAAAAAAAAATACAGATGACAAATGCTTTCAAGTTCAATAGCTCCTAGAGAATAGGGCCTAGAACCTTCAAACCACTTTTAAATTGTTCACAAACAATGGCCACAGGATGTGGAGCCTATGTTTTGTGCATTTTTACCTCATGCTTTTTTACACGAATATTTCCAATTAGGTATTTCAATAGATTTTTGAAAAAAATACAGATGACAAATGCTTTCAAGTTCAATAGCTCCTAGATGATAGGGCCTAGGGCCATCAAACCACTGCTAAATAGTTCACAAACGACGAGCGCAAGATGCAGAGCCTATGCTTTGTGCACCATTACCTCGTGCGATTTTACACAAATATTTCCAATGAGGTATGTCTGTTGATTATTGAAAAAATACAGCTGACAAATGCTTTCAAGTTCAATAGCTCCTAGACGATAGAGCCTAGGGCCATCAAACCACTGCTAAATTGTTCACAAACGACAGGCGCAAGATGCAGAGTTTATGCTTTGTGCACCATTACCTCGTGCGATTTTACACGGATATTTCCAATGAGGTATTTCTGTTGATTATTGAAAGAAATACAGCTGACAAATGCTTTCAAGTTCAATAGCTCCTAGACGATAGGGCCTAGGGCCATCAAACCACTGCTAAATTGCTCACAAACAACGGCGCAAAAGATGCAGAGCCTATGCTTTGAGCATTATTGCCTCGTGCAATTTTACACAAATATTTCCAATGAGGTATTTCTATTGATTATTGAAAAAAAAAATACAGCTGACAAATGCTTTCAAGTTCAATAGCTCCTAGACAATAGGGCCAAGGCCATCAAACCACTTCTAAATTGTTGACAAAATGACGGCCACAAGATGCAGAACCTATGCTTTGTGCATCATTACCTCATGCGATTTTACACGAATATTTCCAATGAGGTATTTCTATTGATTTTTTAAAAAATACAGCTGACAAATGCTTTCAAGTTCAATAGCTCTTAGATAATAGGGCCTAGGACCATCAAACCACTTCTAAATTGTTCACAAACAATGGCCACAAGATGCAGAGCCTATGCTTTGAGCATTATTACCTAGTGCAATTTTACACAAATATTTCCAATTAGGTATTTCAATTGATTATTGAAAAAAAAAAATACAGCTGACAAGATGCTTTCAAGTTCAATAGCTCCTAGATAATAGGGCCAAGGCCGTCAAACCACTTCTAAATTGTTGACAAACAATGGCCACAAGATGCAGAGCCTATGCTTTGTGCATTATTACCTCATGCAATTTTACACGAATATTTCCAATTATGAATTTAAACTGATATTTTTTTAAAAATACAGCTGACAAATGCTTTCAAGTTCAATAGCTCTTAGATAATAGGGCCTAGGACCATCAAACCACTTCTAAATTGTTCACAAACAATGGCCACAAGATGCAGAGCCTATGCTTTGAGCATTATTACCTAGTGCAATTTTACACAAATATTTCCAATTAGGTATTTCAATTGATTATTGAAAAAAAAAATACAGCTGACAAATGCTTTCAAGTTCAATAGCTCCTAGATAATAGGGCCAAGGCCCATCAAACCACTTGTAAATTGTTGACAAACAATGGCCACAAGATGCAGAACCTATGCTTTGTGCATTATTACCTCATGCAATTTTACACGAATATTTCCAATTATGAATTTAAACTGATATTTTTTTAAAATACAGCTGACAAATGCTTTCAAGTTCAATAGCTCTTAGATAATAGGGCCTAGGACCATCAAACCACTTCTAAATTGTTGAAAAACAATGGCCACAAGATGCAGAGCCTATGCTTTGTGCATAACTATCTCATTCAATTTTACACAAATATTTCCAATTATGAATTTAAACTGATATTTTTTAAAAATACAGCAGACAAATGCTTTCAAGTTCAATAGCTCCTAGATAATAGGGCCTAGGACCATCAAACCACTTCTACATTGTTCACAAACAATGGCCACAAGATGCATAGCCTATGCTTTGAGTATTATTACCTAGTGCAATTTTACACAAATATTTCCAATTAGGTATTTCAATTGATTATTGAAAAAAATACAGATGACAAATGCTTTCAAGTTCAATAGCTCCTAGATAATAGGGCCTAGGACTATCAAACCACTTCTAAATTGTTGACAAACAATGGTCACAATATGCAGAGCCTATACTTTGAGCATTATTACCTAGTGCAATTTTACACAAATATTTCCAATTAGGTATTTCAATTGATTATTGAAAAAAATACAGATGACAAATGTTTTCAAGTTCAATAGCTCCTAGATAATAGGGCCTAGGACCATCAAACCACTTGTAAATTGTTCACAAACAATGGCCACAGGATGCAGAAACGTTGCTTTGTGCATCTTTACCTCATGCAATTTCATACGAATATTTCCAATGATGTATTTCAACTGATTTTTGAAGAAATTACAGATGACAAATGCTTTCTATGCCACTATTTTTCCAAAAAGATATATTTATATAGGCTACTACTGTGAGCTATTCGAATTTAATTACTTAAAATCACATACACATATACCGAAATATACCAGAAATTATTTCATTTGAATACTGTAGGCTAGCCTACACGGGAAATGATTTTCACTGTTCAACGCGTTGGATAGACTTGGGCGTCTTGTGTTGACGAGTGAGGTTGCCCATTGACTAGCCTACTAGGCTATTGAATTACCACTTCGGCGGCGTCTTGGGTTGACGAGTGAGGCAGCCTTTTGACTACTATTGAATTACCACTTCGGCGGAGTTTGACGCTATGGACAGACAGTAGCCTGAACCCGTTCGCAAATTCGGAGCTCCTATTTGTAGACAGTCAATACTACTGTGACCTATTCAAATTTAATTACTTAAAATCACATACACATATACCGAAATATACCAGAAATTATTTCATTTTAATACTATAAGCTACACAGAGTATTATGGGTGACGTAGTTTATTTTGAGTGTATTGAATTACCAATGATCAACGTTTTTAAAAATATAACAGACATGTTATTATTGGTTTTATATAAGGTGTTTCGGTCCCCTTTTGTGGAAAATTGAAGTCCAATTCCATATTATGTTGGCCAACGAAGAATGTTTGTGACAGGGCTTTGGGACTTCAGCTTCCCAAATAATGCCCACGAAAAGGTAGCTGTTTGAGACGATGCCAGCAACCGGCTGTCCTCCGATGGATTCAATAACTAAATCTAGCCATGGCAAGAGACCTCTGTAATTTTTTAAATCTTAGCATTGATTACGTTGTTCATTGAAAGTACTCTGTTTAAATAAAGTTTTGACGTCATCCCCTACTACGATCTCACTTCTACCTATCCCGCGGTAAGTAACGTCAACGTTACCAATAGCTAGCTAACATTAGCTAACTAGCCAGCTAATTTGGCAGTCAATTTAGGTATTCCTAAATCCAAATCATAGAACGGTTGAAACAGGGAGACCATATGTTGTTGTTATTGTTATGTTTACTGACAATATCAACAATTAAATGAATGAATGTTAGCTTGCGAGCTATCTTAATGGTATCTTGCTCACTGACTTTCAGGTTGAGGACAGGGCCGGCCCGTGGCATAAACGGTCTATGCGGTTGTTTAGGGCCACAACCGCTGCGGGGGGCCACACGATCCAATGTTTATCTAAGGTAAATAATGTTATCTTCGCAATTACGTTATTCATCCCCTATCGCGGAACTAGCGGTATTAATTTTAAACAGAATGGCAACCGAACTTTTCATAACAATGTAATGTAAGAAGGTTTTTAGCAAGTGAGAGTTTGGGAGGTTTGAAGTGGTGGGGAAGAAGGCAGCACACTTTACTTGTGTGAAGGTGATGCACAGATGCTCTCCAGCAGGGATGAAGGTGTGAGGGTGGACTGATTTTTTTATTCCCAAATGTTTCCCCAAAAGCAGCTGCCCATTGAAAAGTGGGAAGCTGATTTCCAGTAGAGGATTGTGCACGAGGCTATAGCAACAAACAGGTATCTGGCACACCTGGACCATAGCAAGGGGTTGTCCTTTTTTGTTGAATAGTCTAGGTTGACAGAGGTGTTTAGGTGAGTTGAGGTTGTGTTTCTTGGTTTGGGGGAAAGTTTTTCTTTGTTTTATTTTACTCAAGTATACACAAAGAAAGTGGCTGGTGCACACTCAATGTTTTGTCAATTTTGTTTCTGGTGTTGCAAAATTGGGAAGGCGCAACAAAATTGGGGGTCTGGGGGCTGTGGATCCGTTTTGATGATGAAGGGGATGTTTAGCTGCTCACCTGAGGGTTGAGATGGCATATTGTGGGCTGGTTGGGGAACATGAAAGGCTTGGTGTGTGGTGTGTAGGGGGAGATCTGTGTACAGTGAATGATGATGGTGCTTTATTGTTTGCATTTTAAACGCCATGTTATTTTGTTTATTTTCTCTTGTTTTTTATTTCTTTGCTTTTTTATTGTGAGGTCAAACTTTGATATTCTCTGTGCTTTTTCTTTTTTTTGTGGTAATATTTTCTTTTTTGCAATCTCAGTCGCTCTCTCCTTCCCTCCCTCTCTCATTCTCCCGCAGATCGAGTCCAGCCCTTTCTTACGCTCCTCTCTGGTCAATATGTCCTACCCTTCCTTCGCCAACCTGGTGGATAAGTTCACCAGCCAGACGCGACCCCCGGCCCCTGCCCCCGCCAGCCCCACCCTGTCCCGCATCACCATGACGATGGAGGTGTCGCGCCGCGTCGTTACGGCCACGGGCACGCTCAGGATCCAGGAGTATGCCGAGCGCTACATGGAGAAGTTCACCCCCTGGGTGAGAAGTCATGGAGGATGGGTAAGAGCTTGGACCCTCGTTCTTAAAGACTGAGAAGATACACACCTGATTTGAGAGGGAGCCTTGAGTATGTCTTACAGTCTGTGCTGATGAGCTGATTGGATCTGAGATATTTTTACGTTGTTTCCCTCCTGCTGAAATCTCTGTATCGACTCCATTTATTAGCTTGATCATTGATTTTGTCATTTCCTCTTTCTCTGCAGGAGAACATCCTCCAATTAGAGGAAGTTTTGGAGTATGACCGACAGGTCTGAATGTGAAGGTATTACAGTTACCAAAAAAAGGAATAATAATATACACATACTGTATATTAGTACTACACTACAGTGAGAGCTTGATGGGTTACACCAGATGCACTAAAAGATTCCTATGTGCAGGCTATAAGGCAAGTGTGGGCTTTTTTGCAGAATTAATCAAGGATTTTTGGCAGAAGCATGTACAGTTATGTCAATTTATAGCTACACTTTTAGCTCAAGTGTCAACATTGCACATACCTCTACTCTGTTGAGTCAGATTTGTTATCTTCACTTTCTGTGTCTATGAGAGAATAACCCTCTCCAGGGGCTGAGGGTTTTCCTACATCTTTAGGTTACGTTAACACTATTGCTTACATTATCACTTAATGTACAGCATCCAGGTGTTCGGATGTCCTGGTTTGATCGGGACTCTCTCAGTTAAGAGCCCAGTGTCCCAGTGTCCCAAAAAATATCTAAAATGCTGAAGTTTTAACAGCAGATAGAAAATACATTCGCTGATTTATGTTTTTGAGCTAAAAAATAAGCTGCTGATAACTCTCCCTACGCCTTTCCCTTTCATAGCTTTGATCCATTCATAAAGCAAACTACAGGACGCCCCTGTGGGGATACACCATACTAATCTGTGATCTTTTCAGTTGAGTTCAGTAGATCCTTATTGCCCACTAAGGGAAGTTGGTGTGCAGTATTAAACATTCACATGCATTTGACAACCACAAAGAACAAAGACTTAACAGTTAACAACATGACCAGGACAGGGAAGTGCCTACAGCTATAAAGGAGTAAAACTAGTGTGTGCGCAAAGAGTAAAATTCAGAACGTGTGAAATGTTGTGAAATTTGCAGTAAATTTGCCATAAGAGCAGCTGGTTATCACCTTAAAATTTGATCCAAGTACCCAAGGGAAGTGAGTTAACTGTGTAATCAGTAGCTCTGATTGGTTCATTAAGTGCAGAGTCGCAGTGAAAACCTGCTTGGGGCAGGGCCAGGATTGCAGACCCCTGGTTTGGCAGAATGCACAGCCAGGGGATAAAGCTAATGTGCCATTCAGCTGGTTTACCACTAGGGGGCCCCTGTGCCTGGGAAATAATGGACACTAAAGCTTTGGAGCTGGACACTGGAGGTTCACCACAAGTAACGGAAGCCTTGGAATATTCACTGTCTGTCCTCAAGAAGAGCTCTACCCAACTCTGCCCCTGCCCAAAACAATAAACCAGCTCACTGTAGTACCCTTACCCCTGCTGCTGCTGTTTGCATACCCTTACCCTGTGTTCCAGTGGCTCAGCCCAACGCTGGGTCAGCTGTTCTGCAGTTCACTGCAGTGACCGACGGGGAGACCAAACTGTGAACCCATACTTTTGCCCTTGTGTAAATGTTTACATTCAGTTTCACTGTATTTTAAATGAGACGGGCAGCTGCATCGGGTCATCTCAGGCAGGTCCTGTGTGGGTGTCTCCACATCGCTGTCAGGGTTTCCTAACATTTTTGTTTGTTTGCTTTCTATCAAATGTCCTTAGTGCCTTGCAGACCTGGGTCAAACTTGTGTTTGTTTTGGATTCAAATACTTTTCTACACTTTACTGATTTTTTTTTTTTTTTACAAATTTTAAAATGGCTAATTTTTCTAATTACAAAGAGGACACATATTAGAGTAAAAAAAAGAATGACATTTTAAATATTTTATTATTTTAGTAATCGGTACATTTGTAAAATATTAATATCATGTAAAGCTAGCATGTCAATATGTAAAAACGCCTTGTAAGTTCCTGTGTTATACACTGAAATTGGTCTTGGTATGTGTGCTTATAATGTGTAAATTTATGCAAATTATGCTTGGGTAAATTTGTATTGAATGTGGCTTTTTTTACATTGTCACCTGTGTCACTTATTATCTTTGCAGTAAAGCGTGACACCTGGGCTGATTTCATATTCAGAACTCCCCAAAAACTCACGCCCTATATCCGAAGGAGTACTTTCGCTGACCCTTATTACCTCCTTTCCTGTACAGCCGCACTTTTTTTTACTGCTTTGTGTTATCTTTACATTTACGTTCACATTTTAGGCATTTAGCCGACACTCGTATCCAGAGCAACTTGCAATTAGTGCGCAGAGAGAAGACCTAGATTCATAAATCACCCACAAGCCAAGTGGCAGTTATTGAGAGCGCTGCAATGGGCGGGGCTTAACATCCTGGCGATAGGTAATGCTGAGTCATGTGGAAGGGAAGGTAGAGAGCGTTTTTTTGGTAAGGAAATGCGGGATAGACAGGAGAAGAGGGGAATGGGAGTCAGACAGGTTGGTCTTCAGGTTACTCTGGCATGTAGGGAGTGACTATGCTGTCAACACGTTCTCATTCCCAACTCGTTAAATGTTGCAGCTTGGGCAAGGGCTCTTCTCGTCACTATTCGACGCGTTGGAAAGACTTGGGCGTCTTGGGTTGACGACTGAGGTAGCCCATTGGATTGAATTAGCCTACCACTTCGGCGGATTTTGACGCTATGGACAGACAGTAGCATGAACCTCAGCGCAAATTCGGAGCTCCAGTTTGTAGACAGTAAATACTACTGTGACCTATTAGAATTTAATTACTTAAAATCACATACACATATACCGAAATATGCCATCAATTATTTCATTTTAATACTATAGGCTACACGGAGTATTATTTTAAAAACATCAACGTAAACCTAGGCTAATGCATGCTGGGTGACGTAGTTCATTTTGAGTGTATTGAATTACCTATGATCAACGTTTTTAAAAATATAACAGACATGTTATTATTGCATTTTGTTCAGCGACCATTGTTTAATCTCTTTCGAGGCTGGTGTGGTTGATTTAATGTCTGGAAAAGGTGTTTTGGTCCCCTTTTGCGGAAAATTGAAGTCCAATTCCAAATCATGGTGGCCAACGAAGAATGTTTGTGACAGGGCTTTGGGACTCCAGCTTCCCAAATAATGCCCACAAAAAGGTATCTGAGACGATGCCAGCAACCGGCTGTCCTCCAATGGGTTCAGTAACTAACTCTACACATGGTAAGAGAGCTCTGTAATTTTTAAATCTTAGCAATGATTACGTTGTTCATTGAAAGTACTCTGTTTAAATAAAGTTTTGACGTCATCCCCTGCGACGATCTCACTTCTACCTATCACGCGGTAATGTCAACGTTGCCAATAGCTAGTTAACGTTGGCTAACTAGCCAGCTAATTTGGCAGTCAATTTAGGTTTTCCTAAATCAAATCATAGAACGGTTGAAACAGGCAGACCATGTGTTGTTGTTATTGTTATGTTGACAGATACGAAGGTGGCAATGTTTTAGACAATATCAACAATTAAATTAATTAATGTTAGCTTGCGAGCTATCTTGATGGTATCTTGCTCATTGACTTTGAGGTTGAGGAGCTAACGTTAGCTATGCAGTTTAGGCTTTTTAGTTTGCTAACTATTTAGTAGGGATGTGCTTCTAAACTTTTAAACACATTTCTTTAAATTCAGCTTTCACGTGATAACGTGACTTCGCAAATAGGCCTCAGAAGTCTGATGTAACTCAGAGCAAAAACCTTGCCCATATATGGAATTCCGGTTCAAAGGGAAATTTCTTTATGGAAAAATGAATGGATTTTCACATAACCGTCCCTGTCACAGTCTGTGATTTAAGCTGGCGTTTAAAACTTGGACGTTTTTATCCAGACACATTTCTCTCTTAAATGGCACTGGATCCCCTGAATTCCGATGTCGTTTTTCAACCGAAACAATTATTTTACTAACACTGCTGCGCATGTTATTTATGTCACAGCTCTTGCTTTCACTAACGAGAATACCAACGATAATTATTGTTCACTTCCTCCTGTGTGAACTGTCCATTGACAAGGAAAGACGGAATGTTCAGCAAAACTCCCTCTGGCAAAATGTCCCGAATTTGAAGCCCTTGTCGGCCATAACCATATCACCTGGTTGTAGATGTTGGAGAAGTCCACAGTCAGCTGTTATTGCCTTGTCTGAGGCACTCCCACCATACAGGTCACTGGCGAAGGTAATTACTCCATTGGGAGCCACACCAATTAGAGCCTTCAGTGTGGTCCATCCTTTGTACTGGCTGTACAAATGACTCAGTATGTCAAGCCTCTCTGTGGTAGAGACAGCAACCTCGGTGCAGTCAAGCACCATCCTACAGTTAGGAAAGGCCCGAAAGCAGTCTGGCAGCGACGTTTGATTCTTGGCTGTAGAGGGGATGTTGTTCTCCAGAAGACCGACATACAAAATGTCATACAGTGCACTAATGATGGTGGTAAAGATGTTGGTTACTGTGGCTGTGCTACAAATAACCCTTGTTGCAAGGTCTACGTGGCCGCAGTTAAGTTTAAGCTTCATTAAGATCAGGAGCAATTGATCGACTAGGTGCATAATTTGGACAGTCCAATCAGAATGGTACTGTATGTATTTCAACTGATTTTTGAAGAAATTACAGATGACAAATGCTTTCAAGTTCAATAGCTCCTAGAGAATAGGGCCTAGGACCATCAAACCACTTTTAGATTCTTCACAAACAATGGCCACAGGATGCACAGCCTTTGTTTTGTGCATTTTTACCTGATGAAAGTTTACATGAATATTTCTAATTAGGTATTTAAATAGATTTTTGAAGAAATTACAGATGACAAATGCTTTCAAGTTCAATAGCTCCTAGAGAATAGGACCTAGGATGTTCAAACCTCTTTTAAATTGTTCACAAACAATGGCCACAGGATGCAGAGCCTATGTTTTGTGCATTTTTACCTCATGCAATTTTATATGATTATTTCCAATTATGTATTTCAACTTATTTTTTGAAGAAACTACAGATCACAAATGCTTTCAAGTTCAATAGCTCCTAGAGAATAGGACCTAGGACCTTCAAACCACTTTTAAATTGTTCACAAACAATGGCCACAGGATGCAGAGCCTATGTTTTGTGCATTTTTACTTCATGCAATTTTATACGAATATGCATTGCACTTCAGTACTTCATTTATGTCACTGATTGGCTAAAGAGTCTACACACCTTATTTCCTAGGCTTAAACTGGGCGCTAACTGAAAGGAAACAAGAAAAACCAGCAGATACTGCGGCCCTCCAGGACTGGGGTTTGAGAGCCCAGCCTTGTACAGACATGGAGACCAATGGCCATGTCTACCATGGACCTCCGCTTCTACAAATACAATAAAATAACAGCACATCATGACTACGCCGAAAGGTGAGCCTGCTGAAACCCTGGCATACACGCAAGGGCCGCCCTCTGTGGCTTGGGTCTGGACCCCTATTCTGGAGAGCTGCAGGGTCTGCTGGTCACTCGGAACTTAATCGACGGGCGGCAGTGTAGTACAAAGGGTAAGCAGCTGCTCTTGTAACCTAAAGGTCACAGATTCGGAACTTAACCTGCATTGTTTCAGTATACTGTATATCCAGCGGTATAAATGAATGCGATGTAAATGATGTGTAAAAAAAACTGTGTCTGGATAAGAGCGCCTGCTAAATGCCTGTAATGTAATCGACCAATTAAAGCAGTCAGTTACGCAGATAACTCCCCTCACCTGGTTTCATGCGTCTGAGCTGAAACTGGCCACCCTGTGGCGCTCCAGAGCCCTGGTCTAAACCAGAAACAAAGCACAAACATTCCATGCACACGAGCAGGGAAACCAAGGCCAAAGACTGTCGTTTATTCACCTGGGGAGAACACTGTCGTCCACTCAAACCAGAGAACAGGATGATGGGAACTGGCAGGAAGTAATAAAAAGGAGAAGAACTGAGAGGGTGAGTGGCAGAGTTGTACGGACAAGTCCAAGCTCAGTGTGCCAGCCAAGTCTGTATGTAGACTGTTGTAAAAGTCCCCCTGGATCCTCTGTGGACCACAGACTCACTGTGTACAGATATGCTAACCAGAGATACTTCTGACCACATTATCTATACACTGGCTGACAAGGTACACATGTCCAGGTTAATACAGCACAGGAACTGCATCTTGACGAAACCCAGTAGTTTTCCAAATCTGTGCATCTTCTATGAAATGTGTCTTTGTCAGTGACATATAGCCTCTCTAGTTCTCTCATTCTTTCTTCTTCATTTTTCCTCTCACCCATCTCCAGAGCTTGTAGCTTTGTCCGGATGGCAAGTGTGACTAACTGTCCAGTTCACTGGGCTGGGGTTTTGGGTCCCCCCTCCCTCCCCATTTAAGTCTGGGAAGATGCCCGTGGACGGGTGGCCCCCAAAGGCTTCGGTTGCTGGGGTCGTAGGTCGCCCCCGCCGTCCATCCTCTGGCTGAGTCCATGGGGCTCTTCGCCGGACCTCTCCCTCCCCCTCCACCCCTCAGGGCCTTAAAAGGTCAGAGCCCCGCGGCGGTGTCTCGGGTCCAGCTGGTCTTTAAAATAAGGCCATTTTCCCTCCCTTTCTCCCGCCCTCTGCCCTCCCAGCCAATCACAGGCTACAAAGTGACGAAGCACCGCCCTCACGCAGCAGGCTTGTCAAACGGGACTCTGCCTTCTGATTCACCGACACAGGTGTACATCACCCACACACACAGCAGAGGGGGCGTAAGCCTGTAATATTGCTCTGACGGTGTACTTCCTTCACACGCTTATATTACAAAAAAATAGAATTCTGACATGCAACTTTTGGCATTTTCTCAGGTCCCGTTCCGTGTGGAAATCTCTTTTGTCCTTTAGAAAAAATATATGATTTTCTTTTTCAGTACAATGGAGTTTCAAAATGCGAGAGGAAAGAGGTGTTCAAGCATGAACTGTCTGTGTGTGTGTGTGTGTGTGTGTGTGTGTATATATCTGTGCACAAGTACGTGTGTGTCTGTGTGTGCATGTACATCCATGCATGAACTGTCTGTGTGTGTGTGTGTATATATCTGTGCACAAGTACGTGTGTGTGTGTCTGTGTGTGCATGTATCTCCGTGCATGAGCGTGTGTGTGTGTGTGTGCGTGTGCATCCATGAATGACCATGAGCACGTGTGTATGTGCGCTTTGTAGCAGACACAGGCAGTGCATTATAGGAATGTGGAGATGTGCGTAGAGGGAGGCGGGGTCAGGAGCGTGGCAGGGGCGTGTCTTCAGTCCGGGCGAGGATACGTCGGTCCCTCTCGGGCGACCACGCCCCCACTCTGTGGCGCTGGGTAGGAGGGCCATGCAGATGCGGACTCTCGCACAGGAAATTGGGCCCAGGGGAGGGGGGGGGGGGGGGGGGCAGCGCTGACATCATAGCAGGACGCAGCAGCGACAGAACCGCTGCCGGCTTCCCCCGACCGAGGGGGGCGGAGTCACCGGGGCAAAGTAGGCGTGTACTTTGATATTCGGCAAGTGAGTCTAGAGGGGAAAAACGGACAACAAAGAAAGCGAGAGTGTCAGTGAGCTTACACAGACAGAGGAACAGTAAGAATGTGCTGTGGAGAGTAGTCTCTGCTTAACGTGCCTGTAGGTTTTTCGGTGTACATGGTGTGGTGCAGTGATGATGTGTGCATGGAGTGTAACAGTGAGTGTGCAAATGGTGTGACAGCGAGTGTGTAAATGGTATGACAGTGAGTGTGTAAATGGTGTGACAGTGAGTGTGTAAATGGTATGACAGTGAGTGTGTAAATGGTGTGCAGAAATCAGAATGTTAAGAGTGTATAACTGTGAATGAGCATAAATGGCATATAGCAGTGGCAGTGTGTAAATGGTGTGTAACAGTAGCAGTGTGTAAATTATGTACAGCAGTAGTGGTGTGTAACAATAGCATTGTGTAAATGATGTGTAACAGTAGCTGTGTGTAACTGGTGTGTGAAAGTACAGTATGTAAATCATCTATAGCAGTAGCAGTGTGTAACAGTAGCAGTGTGTAATGGCAGCAGTGTGTAACAGTAGCAGTGTGTAACGGCAGTAGTGTGTAGCAGTAGCAGTGTGTAACAGCAGCAGTGTGTAGCAGCAGCAGTGTGTATCAGTAGCAGTGTAGCAGCAGCAGTGTGTAACAGAAGCAGTGTGTAACAGCAGCAGCGCGTAAGCAGTGTGTAACAGCAGCAGCGTGTAAGCAGTGTGTAACAGCAGCAGCGCGTAAGCAGTGTGTAACAGTAGCAGTGCGTAACAGCAGCAGCGCGTAAGCAGTGTGTAACAGCAGCAGTGTGTAACAGCAGCAGTGCATAATCAGTGCGTAACAGTAGCAGCGCGTAAGCAGTGCGTAACAGCAGCAGTGTGTAACAGTAGCAGTGCGTAACAGTAGCAGTGTGTAACAGCAGCAGCGCGTAAGCAGTGCGTAACAGCAGCAGCGCGTAAGCAGTGTGTAACAGTAGCAGTGCGTAATCATTGCGTAACAGCAGCAGCGCATAAGCAGTGTGTAACAGCAGCAGTGCGTAATCATTGCGTAACAGCAGCAGCGCATAAGCAGTGTGTAACAGTAGCAGTGTGTAACAGCAGCAGCGCGTAAGTAGTGTGTAACAACAGCAGCGCGTAAGCAGTGTGTAACAGTAGCAGTGCGTAACAGCAGCAGCGCGTAATCAGTGTGTAACAGCAGCAGCGCGTAAGCAGTGCGTAACAGCAGTAGTGTGTAACAGTAGCAGTGCTTAACAGTAGCAGTGTGTAACAGCATCAGCGCGTAAGCAGTGTGTAACAGCATCAGCGCGTAAGCAGTGCGTAACAGCAGCAGCGCGTAAGCAGTGTGTAACAGTAGCAGTGCGTAATCAGTGTGTAACAGTAGCAGCGCGTAAGCAGTGTGTAACAGTAGCAGTGTGTAACAGTAGCAGTGCGTAATAGCAGCAGCGCGTAAGCAGTGTGTAACAGTAGCAGTGCGTAATCAGTGTGTAACAGTAGCAGCGCGTAAGCAGTGTGTAACAGTAGCAGTGTGTAACAGTAGCAGTGCGTAATAGCAGCAGCGCGTAAGCAGTGCGTAACAGTAGCAGTGTGTAACAGCAGCAGCGCGTAAGCAGTGCGTAACAGTAGCAGTGTGTAGCAGCAGCAGTGTGTAACAGCAGCAGCGCGTAAGCAGTGTGTAACAGTAGCAGTGTGTAACAGCAGCAGTGTGTAACAGTAGCAGTGTGTAACAGCAGCAGCGCGTAAGCAGTGTGTAACAGCAGCAGTGTGTAACAGCAGCAGTGTGTAACAGTAGCAGTGTGTAACAGTAGCAGCGCGTAAGCAGTGTGTAACAGCAGCAGCGCGTAAGCAGTGTGTAACAGTAGCAGTGTGTAACAGCAGCAGCGCGTAAGCAGTGTGTAACAGTAGCAGTGTGTAACAGCAGCAGCGCGTAAGCAGTGTGTAACAGTAGCAGTGTGTAACAGCAGCAGCGCGTAACAGCAGCAGCGCGTAAGCAGTGCGTAACAGCAGCAGCGCGTAAGCAGTGCGTAACAGCAGCAGCGCGTAAGCAGTGTGTAACAGCAGCAGTGTGTAACAGTAGCAGTGTATAACAGCAGCAGCGCGTAAGCAGTGTGTAACAGCAGCAGTGTGTAACAGTAGCAGTGTGTAACAGCAGCAGTGTGTAACAGTAGCAGTGTGTAACAGCAGCAGTGTGTAACAGTAGCAGTGTGTAACAGTAGCAGTGTGTAACAGCAGCAGCGCGTAAGCAGTGCGTAACAGCAGCAGCGCGTAAGCAGTGCGTAACAGCAGCAGCGCGTAAGCAGCGCGTAACAGCAGCAGCGCGTAACAGCAGCAGCGCGTAAGCAGTGTGTAACAGCAGCAGCGCGTAAGCAGTGTGTAACAGCAGCAGTGTGTAACAGCAGCAGCGCGTAAGCAGTGCGTAACAGCAGCAGCGCGTAAGCAGTGTGTAACAGCAGCAGTGTGTAACAGTAGCAGTGTATAACAGCAGCAGCGCGTAAGCAGTGCGTAACAGCAGCAGTGTGTAACAGCAGCAGTGTGTAACAGTAGCAGTGTGTAACAGCAGCAGTGTGTAACAGCAGCAGCGCGTAAGCAGTGTGTAACAGCAGCAGTGTGTAACAGCAGCGGCGCGTAGCTGGCGCTAGCGAGCACGCACCCTGAGCCTCTTGATGCCGGCGCGGGTGATCTGCTGGCAGTCGTAGAGCTCGATGCGGTCCAGGCTGTGGCAGTTCTTCAGGTGCTCCAGCGAGGCGTCGGTGATGAGCGGGCAGTTGTCCAGCTCGATGACCTCCAGCCGGTCGTGCGCGCACGGGCCGCCGCCCACGTGCCTGATCCCGTCGTCCGTGATCAGCTCGCAGTGCGACAGGCTCTGAGACACACGCCAACCCGGGGAAAGCTTCCGGTTGGACGTCGGACTTTTTTTTTTCAACCGGAGACATCGTTCAGAATCGTTTTAAAGCGCACACCTCCGGAACGTTTTTCATTGGCTGTGAGCTGCTTTGTTTCTGTGTTTATGGTGTTGTTTGCGCCAGTAATCGCCAAGAAAACAAACTCCATCAAATTTAACAGCAAAATATCATAAATATAAATATAAATCTGAACTGATCTTTTATGGGTGATTCATTTTTTGTAAAATGCTGCCAAAAACATATCTCCTGATGGCCAATTTCCCTGAGGAGCCACAAATTTTATGTATAATTAACATAGAAAAAATGCCTTAATGGTAGACCACAGTACAGAACAGAGCTGTTCTGATCTCAGTGCATTTTGTACTGATGAGAAAAGATGCCTGCTGCTGCAGGGCATGTTCCACGCTTCTCCAGAAGATGGCGCTGCTTGCCAACACTGTGAAATACCATGTAGTCTCTCCCCTTCGGGAACAGGAAGTGACATTTGTTGACTCAGTTGTAAATCTTAGGGTGCATCCCAGTACTCAAAAAATGCATCCTCCTTTCCTCCACTACCACCTCCTGCCCTCTGTGCCCAGGAAAACCATCTTTGTGTCCTCCCTTCCTCCAGGGCTCAGCAGAAAATAGCAAATTATGATAATGCTATTTCATCAATAGTCAACGTTAACTTTCACGATGGAGAAGAACATAAGCTGTCCCATGCTTTCTAGTTCTCTCCTTTCCTCCGCTCGCCTCCTTCACTCTTTTCCTCCACGTACTTCCGGGTAAGAGATGAGGGATAAAAAATAATGGGATGCACCCTTTGTCGTGTAGAATTCTTTCAGTGTTTTCTGCTGTCGACATCTGATTTGTGGTTAGCCTAGCCTAGCCTGGCCTTGCTCAACTCTGCTCCAGTGTGAATAACGGTCACCTCACAACTGCGTGGGAACAGCTTCACTGCGGTGTCTTTAATCTGTCAGAAGAGCTGGTTCGCTGAGAGCACAGCTCGTCCTAAGGGGCCGTGAGTCTCACAAAACGTACGGGCCTGTGACACAGCGTGTGTGCGGGCTGGAGCGTTCCCAACTCACCAGAACCTGCAGCCGAGGGCAGTGAACGGAAAGCTGGATCAGAGTGCCGTCTGTGATCTGAGAGAATGAGAAAGGGAGAGAGGGAGAGAGAGAGCATGAGGGAGAGAGCGAGAGAGATACAGACAGGGAGAGAGAAAGGGGTGGAGAGAGAGAGTGAGAGAGAGAGGAAGCAAGAAATGACACCCACGCTTGTCATTAGCCAAATTGGTTCCAGTCATTTTAAGTAGTGTACCTCACCTGCACACACTCCTCTAGGTCCATCTTCTCCAGCTCATGGCAGTTCTGTGCAGGAAGGGTACAGAGTTACCCTACCGCCAGCACAAAGCTATACCCGTCACAGATTACTGCCCTACTGAAGGGCAGAACAAGCCTCACGACAGTGCGCGCGTAACAGGAAGCAGACTCACCCGCGCGAGAGTAGTGAATCCCACATCGGTGAGCTGGGAGCAGCGAGCCACCTCCAGTATTCTGAAAAAATGGCACAAAAAAGTGAGGAGGACTTGAGAAGGACGAAAGAGAATTGGGCTTCGCCTGTTCTGTACTGGAGCCCTCCACACACATTGCTTCAGGGTAGAAGTGCAGCAGCGCACCCTAGTGGCGGTGTTCGTACTGGTGACACAGTGCGGTAATGCTCTGGTTCTGCCTGACCGCGTGTGTGTGTGTGCACGTGCCTGCATGTGCGCGTGTGTGTGTGTGTGCGTGCGTGCGTGTGTGCGCGTGCGTGCGGTACCTGAGGCGGGGGCAGTTCTGGCCCAGCGCGTTGAGGGTGGCATCGGTGGCGTTGGCGCAGCCGGACACGCAGAGCGACTGCAGCTGGTGGCAGCCCCGGCAGATGCAGATGAGGCCCTCGTCCGTGATCTGCTGCTCGGGGGGACAGCCGGGGACGCGGGGTGGGGGGGGGGGGGCACGCGGGGACGTGCGGGGACACACAGGGAAAAAGGGGGAGGACACGGGGTGGGGGGGGACACGGGGGTGGGGGGGACACACGGGGTCACGCGAGGACACAGGGGGGACACGGGGTGGGGGGGACACACAGGGACACGGGGGGGGGGACATGGGGGGACACGGGGGGGGGGGGGGACACACGGGGACGCAGGAGCAAGCGGGGACAGAGAGAGAAGCGGCACGGATCAGAACCGATGAGAGCGAGCAGGATACTGCGCTTCTGGCTGGCTCTGCCTAACGCACACAGTGGATGTACTTTACTGCAGACTATAAAATGCCAGAGCACTAAACGCATATACAAACACAATAGACAAGCAGCGTACAGAATGACAAACTACCGTCCCACCAGATAGCAAAACACACACATGGGCACGCACACGCAGGCGCACACACACACACACACACAAGATTCTGCCAATTATGTCCTTCCTAAATGATGATAGAAAACACTCTCCCTGACATTGGGGACACGCCGGACGCCCTAACCACCTGATCTCATTACCCGGGCTGTTTGCCGCCAGTGTTTGGTTTGCCAGAAAGGCGTGAATACTGGTTCTGCACCTCTGCGACTTGACTGTACGAGGAGATCCCGGCTAGACTGCAAATAAGCGCTACGCATTTCCCCCGGGAGCTAACTGCAGCGAAAGCACAATCACTATTTTCAGAGAGAAAGTCAAGTGGTGCTGACGTAATGAACACATAAACAATTGTGGCTATACATCTCTCCCTCTCTCACACACACACACACACACACACACGCACTGAACGGCACATTACTACAGTTCATCGCATTGTGAAAGTCCTCAGTACTTCTTTCAGTCAGTTAAAAGAGGATTTTGAAATCTGTTGTAACGGCAGGCATTTCCACCTTTAATATCACACTGAATCAAACGCCTTTCTAAAACGTTTCATACGTTTCAGACTGTGGCCAACTTAAGATTTGCCATACTAATGAGGTCCGAATATTTAAAATTTGCAGACCGTAAATCTATTTTCCCACAAGCCAAGCTATACCCAGACTGTGATGCTGCCCCTCCCTCTTTGGTCATGTCTCTTATTCTGGGTGTTGGACACATTTACGGAATGGCTTGTTTGTATTTTTAATTTAACCCTTTAAGGTATAAGATCACAAGTATGTGATTAGAATGTTCTTAAATGAACATGCTAATGTTGATGTAACAATCATTACTGGTCATTGCTTTCAATTAATAGTTATAGTACATTGAATTAGGATTTTTTTTTTAAAGCACTCCAAAAAACCTACTCTTCAAGTAAATGCGCAACAGTGCCAAATTGATGGACTCTTATGCTTCGTTGGTTAGCTACAGCGCTAGCAGTCTGGCCACATCACGAAAGCTAATGAGCGGTAGCTTAGCTCTCCATGCAAGTTTTCGGTCAGACAAACTGTCAGAGCACCCTTATTTCCTTTCGATTCTGTCCAACCCCCTCCCCCCCCAAACCAATCCTCCCCTCCCGTCCTCTCGTCACTTTCTCCTCTTCTTTCTTTCTTCCTCTTCTGACTTCAGAGCTGTGTTTTTTTTCCCCCCATGTCAAGACTGGAAAAGGCCACATTCAAATTATGTTAAATGAGCATTTTCTTCCCTTAGCATTTCAGCTACCTCAGCGGCGGAATGTTTTTATATCGTACGACAAAATATTCCATCGCCTGTACTTTTCATCTGTTCCACATGCCTCGCTTTGCATTTGGAAGAACGAAAAGATGAGGTGAAGAGAGGGAAGGGGAAGGTTGGGGGGGGGGGTGTCGCCGGTGAAAAACGAATTTGGAGGGAAGTAATGAAGTAGGCGGACAAACAAAGACAGGAAAAAGAATGCATCACCCGGGTTGGTTTCACACGCTATTAGCCATGTAGGTTAGACTGAAAATGGCGGATCATATCTCTGCGTTTGTCGAAGACCGGAAAAACGCAACCACGGCTACAAACAAATACAATACAAACAGAGGGAGGAGGAAGGTGAGGCCTCTCATACCCAAGGATATGACTCAGACGAGCCATCGCATGCAGGACCCATTTCTCTATGCAAACACGTTTGAGGTCTGTTAGCTCAATGGTTAAATCAATGGCTCTTGAGTTAAATAACATCAGAGCTATGAGGATCTCCAGCAACCCCTCTGTTACAGTGGGAGCTGTTCCACAGAGCAGGTATGCAGTTGTCTCTATTAGAGGGTGAGCTGTTCCACAGAGCAGGTCTGCAGTGGTCTCTCTGTTAGATTGTGAGCTGTTTCACAGAGCAGGTCTACAGTGGTCTCTGTTAGAGTCTGAGCTGTTCCACAGAGCAGGTCTGCAGTGGTCTCTCTGTTAGAGTGTGAGCTGTTTCACAGAGCAGGTCTGCAGTGGTCTCTCTGTTAGAGTGTGAGCTGTTTCACAGAGCAGGTTTGCAGTGGTCTCTCTGTTAGAGGGTGAGCTGTTTCACAGAGCAGGTCTGCAGTAGTCTCTCTCTTGAGCTGTTTCACAGAGCAGGTCTGCAGTGGTCTCTCTGTTAGAGTGTGAGCTGTTTCACAGAGCAGGTCTGCAGTGGTCTCTCTGTTGAGCAGTTTCACAGAGCAGGTCTGCAGTGATCTCCCTCTTGAGCTGTTTCACAGAGCAGGTCTGCAGTGGTCTCTCTCTTGAGCTGTTTCACAGAGCAGGTCTGCAGTGGTCTCTCTCTTGAGCTGTTTCACAGAGCAGGTCTGCAGTGGTCTCTCTGTTAGAGTGTGAGCTGTTTCACAGAGCAGGTCTGCAGTGATCTTTCTCTTGAGCTGTTTCACAGAGCAGGTCTGCAGTGGTCTCTCTCTTGAGCTGTTTCACAGAGCAGGTCTGCAGTGGTCTCTCTCTTGAGCTGTTTCACAGAGCAGGTCTGCAGTGGTCTCTCTGTTAGAGTGTGAGCTGTTCCACAGAGCAGGTCTGCAGTGGTCTCTCTGTTAGAGTGTGAGCTGTTTCACAGAGCAGGTCTGCAGTGGTCTCTCTGTTAGAGGGTGAGCTGTTTCACAGAGCAGGTCTGCAGTGGTCTCTGTTAGAGTGTGAGCTGTTTCAGAGCAGTGTGAGCTGTTTCATAGAGCAGGTCTGCAGTGGTCTCTCTGTTAGAGTGTGAGCTGTTTCACAGAGCAGGTCTGCAGTGGTCTCTCTGTTAGAGTGTGAGCTGTTTCACAGAGCAGGTCTGCAGTGGTCTCTCTGTTAGAGGGTGAGCTGTTCCACAGAGCAGGTCTGCAGTGGTCCCTGTGACAGTGTAAGCTGCATTAAAAGGCAGAGCGCCCCGAGGGTTCCTTACCGAGCATGTCTGCAGATTGAGGGTGACCAGCTCAGGACAATGCCCCCCAATGTACTTCAGAGCATCATCCTCCAACTGCAAGAAAATACAAGGAGAGAGAGAAAGAAAGGAAAGCAATAAAGACTTGGACATTAAGGCTAATTTACGTCAATGAAAAATACAAAAAACTGAAAACAGATTATTTTATCAATGAAAGAATTAAAAAATTAGCATAGTTTACGTGGCTGAGGTACTTCATGTGAACCACAGTGCTGCCAAAACCCTAGTGTTGCTAACTCCAGCTCCTGTGTCACTAACCCCAGTGCTGCTGAAGCCAGAGTCACAGCCCAAATCCAGCCATACCTGTGTGCAGCCCTTGAGAAACAGGCCCTTCAGACTGGGACAGCAGCGCACCAGGGCCTGGATCCCATCCTTGGTCACCTGGTCACACCAGGAGATATTCAGCTGCTCCAGCAGGGGGCAGCCTTCACTGCACAGAGAGGGGCAAAGGGGCAGAGAGATGGAAATTTGTTTACTATTTGCACTATTTTTCTCTACTTCAGCCGGACACAATAGCCCACAACAACTCTGCCACCTTTCTTGTGGCATGGAGATATTATGGAGTGTACGTCTAGTTTGAGCATGCTCACTGTGTGCTGAGTCTGTGTGGTCTGAGCATGCTCACTGTGTGCTGAGTCTGTGTGGTCTGAGCATGCTCACTGTGTACTGAGTCTGTGTGGTCTGAGCATGCTCACTGTGTACTGAGTCTGTGTGGTCTGAGCATGCTCACTGTGTACTGTGTCTGTGTGGTCTGAGCATGCTCACTGTGTGCTGTGTGTGTCTGATCTGAGCATGCTCACTGTGCTGTGTGTGTGTCTGGTCTGAGCATGCTCACTGTGTGCTGTGTGTGTGTCTGGTCTGAGCATGCTCACTGTGTACTGTGTCTGTCTGGTCTGAGCATGCTCACTGTGTGCTGTGTGTGTGTGGTCTGAGCATGCTCACTGTGTACTGTGTGTGTGTGGTCTGAGCATGCTCACTGTGTACTGTGTCTGTGTGGTCTGAGCATGCTCACTGTGTACTGCGTCTGTCTGGTCTGAGCATGCTCACTGTGTGCTGTGTGTGTGGTCTGAGCATGCTCACTGTGTACTGTGTGTGTGTGGTCTGAGCATGCTCACTGTGTACTGTGTGTGTGTGGTCTGAGCATGCTCACTGTGTACTGTGTCTGTGTGGTCTGAGCATGCTCACTGTGTACTGCGTCTGTCTGGTCTGAGCATGCTCACTGTGTGCCGAGTCTGTGTGGTCTGAGCATGCTCACTGTGTGCCGAGTCTGTGTGGTCTGAGCATGCTCACTGTGTGCTGTGTGTGTCTGATCTGAGCATGCTCACTGTGTGCCGAGTCTGTGTGGTCTGAGCATGCTCACTGTGTGCTGAGTCTGTCTGGTCTGAGCATGCTCACTGTGTGCTGTGTGTGTCTGATCTGAGCATGCTCACTGTGTGCTGTGTGTGTCTGATCTGAGCATGCTCACTGTGTGCTGTGTGTGTCTGGTCTGAGCATGCTCACTGTGTGCTGTGTGTGTCTAATCTGAGCATGTTCACTGTGTGCTGTGTGTGTCTGGTCTGAGCATGCTCACTGTGTGCTGTGTGTGTCTGGTCTGAGCATGCTCACTGTGTGCTGTGTGTGTCTAATCTGAGCATGCTCACTGTGTGCTGTGTGTGTCTGGTCTGAGCATGCTCACTGTGTGCTGTGTGTGTCTGGTCTGAGCATGCTCACTGTGTGCTGTGTGTGTCTAATCTGAGCATGCTCACTGTGTGCTGTGTGTGTCTGGTCTGAGCATGCTCACTGTGTGCTGTGTGTGTCTAATCTGAGCATGCTCACTGTGTGCTGTGTGTGTCTGGTCTGAGCATGCTCACTGTGTGCTGTGTGTGTCTGGTCTGAGCATGCTCACTGTGGGCTGTGTGTGTGTCTGGTCTCACCTGAGCGCTTTGAGGGACAGGTTAGTGACAGAGGTGCAGGAGGCCAAGTCCAGGTGTTTCAGTTTCGGACAGAACTTACTGAGACTGGAGCACGTGCTGCAGGGAGGGAGGGAGGGAAGGAAGGAGAGAGAGAGAGAGATGATGGAGGGAGGGAGAGAATTTAGACTTTTAGGTCTCCCTTTGCACAGACAAAAAAACACTAGATTTTCATGTTTACACACTATGCACCATGCAACCATGCATAAGACAGCGATTGAGGGAGCAGTGGGCTGCTGGCCAGACTCCAATGTATTTTGTAACAAAGGGTTAGTCGATCCAGTGGCCCACACCCTCCTGTCACTCTCTCTCTCACACACACACACACACACACACACACACTCACGTGTCCGTGATCTTGGTGCAGCCGTTCAGACTGAGTAATTCAATGTTCCTGCAGTTCTGTGCGAAGGTCCTAGAATTAACCACAAAGCCATTTCAGCTGCTGTCCGCAAGCAGAGGTGCAATGTTACCGCTTCCCTTCCAGGATATTACAAGTATGCCTGTTACTGTTCACTGCCCCACTCTCCCACACTGATGTTCTGCCTGTACTAACTCTCAACGAGCTGTCCCCTACACCCTCTCAATGACTAGTCCCCTACACCCTCTCAATGAGCTATACCCTCTCAGTGCACTGCCCCTATGCCCTATCGCAGTGCACTCTCCCCTTGCCCTACCTCAGTGCACTGTCCCCTATGCCCTACCTCAGCACACTGTCCCCTACAACCCCTCAGTGCACTGTCTCATATTCCCTACCTCAGTACACTGTCCCCTATGCCCTACCTCAGTGCACTGTCCCCTAAGCCCTACCTTAGTGCACTGTCCCCTATGCCCTACCTCAGTGCACTGTCCCCTACGCCCTATTTTAGTTCTCTGTCCTCTATGCCCTATTTTAGTGCACTGTCCCCTATGCCCTACCTCAGTGCACTGCCCCCATGCCCTATTTTAGTACACTGTCCCCTATGCCCTATTTTAGTACACTGTCCCCTATGTCCTACCTCAGTGCACTGTCCCTTATGCCCTATTTTAGTACACTGTCCCCTATGCCCTACCTCTGTGCACTGTCCCCTATGCCCTATTTTAGTGCACTGTCCTCTATGCCCTATTTTAGTGCACTGTCCCCTATGCCCTACCTCAGTGCACTGTCCCCTATGCCCTATTTTAGTGCACTGTCCCTATGCCCTACATCAGTGTACTGTCCCCTATACCCTACTTTACTGCACTGTCCCCTATGCCCCACCTCAGTGCACTGTCCCCTACGCCCTATTTTAGTGCACTGTCCCCTATGCCCTACATCAGCATACTGTCCCCTATACCCTACTTTAGTACACTGTCCCCTATGCCCTACCTCAGTGCACTGTCCCCTACGCCCAGGCATCCCCTTAGGCTGAGCTTCCTCAGGAAGCCTCCACAGCGCTTGGAGATGTTCTCCACAACACGGCCCTGCAACACACAGCACTGTCAGTACACACAGTGAACGCTGACACACACACACACACACACACACACACAGAAACAAAAAACACCAAAATCAATGCGCTCCCAAACACGGCAGTGCACAACAACCTGAAGAATGTCCCATGCCGAGGGTTGAACTTCATCACAGAGAGTAGCTTCTCCCCTTTTTAAGGTAGAGAGGAGCACACAGACAAAGCTCCAGGGGGAGAAGAGGAGAGGAGAGGAGAGGAGAGCAGAATGACAGGAGCGGGAGAGCGGGGGGGAGTGTCCGCAGGCCTCACCTCAATGTCTCTCTGGAAGTCAAACAGGTCTATCCTCTGCCAGTTGCTGCCATCCAATGCCAGGACGTTCCAGGCCTGGGGTGAGGGTGAGCAGTTACAGACGCTGTTTCTATTTACACACACCCAGCGAAGGGCACCATTTCAAACACATGCATATGGAATATGTGTTTAAATGTAGCCACGCATTTCATGTGTAATTCAAGTGGCTCACCTTTTTGTATGGTTTATACATGCGTCACCTGAAAAGCAACCCATACCTCCACAATTTGGGTTTTTGGCTTGTAGATACATTTTCAGAAGGTATTTTGCAACACAGTTTAGTGTGTCTTTGTTAATTCCTGCACATGGTGCTCACACAACCAAACACACACACACACACACACACACACACAGCTCCTTCCAACGCACAAACTGACTCACCCGTGAGACCTGGGCACAGCGGCACAGAGTCACCACATCCAAGAAGGAGAAGATCCTAAAAGCAGAGGGGGGGGGGGAGGGAGAGGGAGAGGAGGACATGGAGCAGGGACAGGCAGGACACATCTCATCCATCAGCACACTGACACATCAACGCTCGGCAGAGAGAGAGAGAGAGCACCGGGGCTCGCGGACCGGCTGGCCAAGAATGCCGTCCCCGAGAGGCTTGAGCAAACAGCCACAGCAGCGACAGGTGTGGCTGAACGCACACAGACCGCACATACTGCGCAAGACAAGCCATCAGCACCACCTCGGAAGAGCAGGCCAGGCCTGCACTCATACAGCATTGCAGAGCAAAGGTCCTAATCCAGGAACAGGTCCCCTCGTCCATACAGAACCTCTGGTTTATGAGGTGGGACGTTCCATAGTTTGGGAACCAGCGTTCCCCTTTGCCCGGCGCTGGACGTAAGGCAGCCATTTTAGAAATTTAACATCATCCAGCCTTTGGCAACTATATGTTAATTCTGCTTGATCAAAAAGACCCCGATCAGCACGGAAGCCTGACCTGACCCAGATCACCTGACTCTGGTGACATCATCACAATGTGTCCTGCCTTTAAGAGGATTATTTAGGCCCCCAGTCCAGCTGGTAGCATCAGCACAGTCAGCGCTGTGTTTTGAAGGAAACTGGGCGCCACCAACCGTAGCAGCAGCTCCTTCGGCAACTTCCTGTTGATGACAGCTTCGTCGCTGTTTGAGAACATCTGGATTTGCGACAAAAAAAAAACAAAAGCAAAATAAACACTCATTAATCCAAAATGTCTGACACATACTTTAGCAGAACAGAAGGTAATTAAACCATAGAGGTATGTTATAATATAGATTGACTGCAACACTTCTACATTTGGGATAACCTTTGGAAGGTCCACATTGAGGGAGTTATCCTGCCACTGCATTAACCTGCAGCCATTTCCAGACTGACAAGTATGGCCTTGGGCAAACATGCAGCATTGTCCCTTAATTGCTTAGAAATAGAACAAGCAGGGTTGGTTTTCCTCGCTTATGCAGATGGAACATACTGAAACAAATGCTGAAGTTCTGCATATTTTATTTGAATACATTCTCAGTATCTTGATTGTCTAATAAAGCTGGTTAAGGCCAAATGACTGCAGTGCATTGCCAATTGATGATTCTACACCAAACTGCAAACTGAACTAAAATATATAACACGGAACAACCTTGTACAGTAGGCTATAAAATTTTCATACGACCAGATCAAGGTTTCTCATTGTTTCATGGGCTCTAGATTACAATGGAATGTAAAGGAGACTTAACACAAGTAATAAGTCTATTTCAGGCATGCATTGGAAACATTCCAATTTTATCTTTGTACATATCATTAGTAGGCTACACAGTAAAACGTTTGGTGTTAAATCAACTATGAGTTTGTACTGTGTCTCACATAACCTGTTAGAGCTTAATTAAAACTGGGCATTTTACTGCGTACTGGCCATGTGAGGTACTGATTCAGGACAAGTACTCATTATCATTAACATGACATTGTTCTGGACGAGAAGGACCATTTACACAAAGCGTATAGGGTCAATTGCAGCGTGCTTATCTGAAGTTAAACCCCTAAACCACAGGACTGCATTACACCTGGAACAACTATTCACATCTGCGAAATAGAGATTAGCCGCTCCAGTTTTATGGTCTACAGTTTTAATCTCCAGATAAACGTGCTGCAATTGACACATGAACCCAGTTCGCTGACCAACCCAAACGACCCCCCTTAAGAACTATACGGAATGCCACTATCTGGAAATCTATTTAATAGTTACTAGCTTACCAATAAACTACTGATCACGTATCTGCTGCAGCCGTCGGAGCTGAATATACGATTTGGAAAGCAGTACGACCTGAATGTTTCCAGTCGTCAGCTGTTAACCCTTAAAGAATAAAACGATAGAAGTCCCATTGCCAGGCTACGGATTAAAAACTCTGGGAAATTATGGATGGAGGCGCTCTGAAACCAAGAGAACACAGAGACACATTATTTATGGATGCGATGAGGGTATATATTGCCCTATGTTTTATTTTTGTAGTAGCTGCTAACGGATAGGGTACAAAACAAATTAAAATAATGAGATTGAAAAAAAGCCTGTACTTTGCTTAATATGCTATATAAAAGTAACGGACTGGTTACGTTATATGTAAGATACCAGCATGCACTGATTACAAAAACAATTTTCGTAGTAAATCCACACAGGTTATATTCCCAATTGGAAATCGGGCTGAGTTTGATGATTAACAATCTGCCACGGGATTCGTAGCAGTAGCCCATCACTGTCCGGGCCCCAGCACCCGCACTGGAGCACGCAACGAGCCCGTGGCGAGAAACAACAACCCACTAACCCTGGACCAAGTGGAACATGACAAGAGCCACAAAGGGGAGACTGATGTGGCATTGCATCTTATTGTAGTCTACGACAGGCCTAATATGCATTTTAGATTTACTTGAGGAAGAACGTTAACGTTAACATTGTATCGCGTGTAGCCTCTGTGTTGACATCAGGGATTAATGCCAAAGCTTTATTATGGGTGGCAGCCTGCATGTCACGAATAATAAAAATTTCTCTTGCCACAACACACATGAATAAAAAACATTCTACAAAACCAACAGTGAGTAGGCTACGGGCGAGTAGCGTACGTTACACTGAGCGCAGAAGCAAGCAGAAACGTGGGAAAACAACGATGAATACAATGAAAAACAAAAGGTCAGCTGTGTGCTATACGGCAACCCGGGTCTCCCATTACACGCCAATCTTTATTTACGTCCATAGTCCCATCAATATGTCAACTGACAGTCATTTTAATTATCAGAGAAACTCACCTCAAACCGGCTCCGAGACACACCGTTGATCTCCTTCCCCATTTCGGACAGTGAATTACCCGACTGGTCCCGAGGAAAACAAATTCTAGCCTACATTAAAAAACACTGCAGTGCACAAATCCTACTGGTGATCGTTTCGTGGATCCTCTCAAAGCTCATCATACTATCCACTGATGTCTGTGCAACCGCTGCGGCGGACCTGCTTATATCTAGCTAGCTAGATAGCGAAACAGGGCAGTATTTCCTATAGCTACCCTGCCAACAGCAAAAAACGACCTCGTATATCATGTGCTCCCTTATTTTCACGTCACCCTCCACTACTGTCTCATCCAAGGATGGTGTTGGACTTTAATCTTCAGTTGTCGTAGTGCATCTTTATTTATACGTAGCTCTAATTTTTGTAAGGTACGGGGCTCGAGACGGCTTTATTGTCGCGGTGAACTAACTAGCAACTATTCGTGTGCTTTACGTCACGTAAAACCGATGTTTTTGTCCTTGTTCCCTCCCATCTCTTCAGTCATTTGTGCCAATCTGACATAATTTCACAACAAAACTCTGTGTGTAATACAAGAAATGCTTAACATGTTCGATTGTTTTTTTCTGTTTTGTGACATTCATATGATACAAATTTTTCACTGCATAAAGCCTAATGATATTGGATTGAAACTGGGGTTAAACATAATGTGATTTGTGGTATACGTCACTGCCATCATGTACCCTATTCGATTCTTCAAAATATTTCAATCATTCTTATTAACTACAGCTCACAATAAATCCATGTAGGTAATTAAGTTACTCCGTCATTCGAAGAAGGAGTTCGTGTTTGGAATACAACCTAGAAGTATTGGCTAGAAGACTGATCAATAACTAACCAACCTTGGGATGCAGTTATTACTGTAAATACCAACATGTGTGAGGCAACTCGATAAACTGTTGGACTCAAGAACTCATACAAACTATCAACTTTTTATGCTCTCACAAAACAACAGAGCTTCCGCCTTAGGTGAACACCACCCCCAGAGCATCTGAAACCAATAAAAATACAGTCCATTTATAATTTAGTGACGTCACCGCAATGGGTAAAACAAGCGTGAGATTGTTACAGCCTTCGGAACTGCAGTGAAATACCTGCGTATATATTTTCACTTTATTAACAGAATTAAACATAGAAATGTAGTCATCTAATACTGCAGCCCAACGTTCCCTTATTGATACATCAAATTTCCTTGAATAATTATTCCTTTATTCATTGCATTTTTATCGTACAGCCCAAGGTTTCTCGGAGCCGTGCAAGTGTGTTAGTGTTTGCTTGACCTCATGCAATTATATAAACACGTTCAAAAATTATTTGTACAATTTAATGATACTCGCACTTCACAAATAATAGAAAACATAATTTAAAACATTAGGCGAGGTTTTGTAACTTTTCGGGGCGAGGAATGACTCTGGCAATCCATTTTGCAAGTCCTTGAAAAGACCCCCCCCCCCCCCCCCCCCCCCCCCAAAAAAAAAAAAAAAAAAAACTGGAAAAACTCGTGCCAACGTTTCAACGTTTACATGAAGTTAGAAAAAAGACTGCAATAACTACGTTTTTCATTTTCTGTTCAATATAGGGTATAATATAAGCAACATATGTTGTTGCGGCTGCAGGCTGTACTGTCTAGGTTATTTACAAGCACATTGACAAACTCTATGTTTTGGAGAACTGAAAAACTAACATTTTTGTAGTCTTTTTTCTAACCTTATGTGGAATATGATGTGAATATATTTCTTGTTGTTTTTGCGGGGTGCGTATCAAGGACTAATTGAAAAACTGACTTTCGAGCATGTCTTCGGTGTGGACAGCAAATTGATACCGTCCAAAATAAAAACACGAGCCGGGAACAGTTCATTACTAAAAAGTATCCTATGTATTTCTTTAAAAATTATGCACGTGGCAAATAGCCTATGATCTTGACTGTCCTTTATTAATGTTGTAGTGCTGCATCTGCACTGACGACACTTTCTGAATTGATATTGGTGTCATTTTTAGTAACCAAACGCATACTCTTCAACTCTTGTAACATTTTCTAAACTAAATATGCGATTCTTTGTAGGAAAAACCACAGAGAACTCCCAGTTCTGCAGCATGCTTTCGCGGCGATTTGTGAAGCCAAGCGGTAACTTTACAGCATTTCCGTCGCCTTGATGAAAGCTTCCTTTACGGCATAACGTTGCGACGTACAAGATTTGCTGAAGAACGGATACATTTAGCAAGCTAACGATCTTGATTATCATGTGATTTCGTGCTAGTTTTCGCAAATTTTGGAAGACTGCGACACATCTCGCCACTGATGAAGACCGAAGGTGAAAAGTTTGATTGTGATAGACAGAATCGAAGTATATTTCCTATTCTAGTTGGATACTTTTGTTTGAGGTCTGTGTAGCTACATCGATAACCGTGGGTAGCTTAGTCGCTAGAAGCTAGCTAACTAGTTACTGTTTCGGGTCATTGATAGGTTGAGCTAAAGAAATTGATTCCTTCCCGTTTAACACGATGGATTTATTTTCGTGCAAACAGCGCTGACTGGCTAGCTATATGGTTTAAGCCCGTAGCCTATAGTTATTCATTTCAGAGCTCACTAACTAAATCTTAGCTGCTTTGAGATATTATTTATTTCAGATAACGTAACACTAAAGACGTCGGCAAACTTCGTAGCTGTTATTTCTCATAACTTTTTTTAGCTAGGAGTATATCGTCCGTTATCGCTTAGTTAGGTGCAGTGATGCATCCACCAGCAAACCGGTAGGCCTTATTAAAATTTGGCACTTTGACTTGATTTTTGTTTGAAATACCTTGGTTGCAACATGACATTTCCCACAATAAAATTTAAGAAAATAACCTATTACCAGCCTATTCTTTTATTGTTTTATATAAATAATAATCATGCGGAAAGAAACTGGTTTACTTCAAACCACCACTTTTCATGATTGTGAAACTTTCACTACAATGGAGTTAAATTCCGGAGCCCCTGCAGGTTGCGGGTTGGTATTGCAGCGCGCCAAGAACAGAGGGCGGGGCGTCACACTGGAAAGGCTGTTGCTGAGTTACCGGGAAGACTGACAGCGACCGAGACTTCCGGCATGGGCATTGGAGAGAGCGAGAAGGGAACAGAAGCTGAAGCTCATAGCAGGAGCCACAATGGCGACTGTGCTCTCCTAACAACAGGGGCAGTGGGTGTTCTTATATCCGCAAACATCGCCCTAAATACAGGCCTGGTTGATATCCAGGGCCACTAAAAATAAACTGGATCATCTTTTGCACATGAATATAGTATAATTTCTGACCAATACAAAATATAAAGAGATAAAATTGTATATTAAACGAACATGTAAACAGAACCAACCGGGTCAAGTTTTCATTTTCAGTTCTGCGAAACAATATTGCCCATTCATCATGGACTATACTTGTTTCCGAACTCAGACCGTAAACTGAAGGAATTAAACACCTTCCCTAAAGCCTGGCACCGGGCTAAAGGTAGCTAAAAGAAAACAGTATTTTTTCCTGTTCGTTTTTACGAAACTCTGCTAGCTACACCGCACCAACTGGCTAACCAAACAAACGGGGAAACCGAGCACAATGCTCCGACTTATTGTTTGAGCTTTTGTAATCGGCTGTTAAATTTAGTTATATGTTCGACCGTTCATCAGAAATCGTATTTTTGTTTCTGTCTTCATATTTTTTTTCCTCTGAAACGCAAAGGCATGCAGCTGACCTGACTGGAATTAACTCGGATGAAGCATAAGGACAGATAACGTGGGGAGACTTGTTTTGTTTGCTTTAGCTAGCTAGCTACTAATGTGAACATTTTCATGTTAATTCTGCCGGATTTTGGAGTACTATTCTTCCGTTAATGTATTGTCTCGGCTACAGAGGCCCGCGTTTGGGAGAAGGACCGCTGCTGACGTGAGGAATGCCTGGGTCAGACCGACACCATGGGACCAAGAGAAAGCCGGATCCCAGCGCCAGTGTTTCACTACTGCCGCAGACGGCGAGCGGTAACAGCGGGGCGTACCCCCCCTTGCTGCCGCCGCACTCTTCTGCGGGTAACATGACCAGCAAGGACTGCAAGCTCCAGTCAAAGGCCTCCTCGTCTTCCTCGTCGAAGCGCAAACGGCACAAATCATCCAAGCACGGACGGGAAGGCTCATCGCTGGGCCAGGCCTCTGCATTTACTACCCAGGACTCCCCGGCGCCTCCTGCTGTCAGCGCCATCAAGCCGCTGGTCGAGTATGACGACATCAGCTCCGACTCCGACACTTTCTCGGACCCGCCAGCTGCGAGGCCCTCTGCAGATCGGCGAGGAGGGGGGCTGGACAGATTAAGTTCTGCCGGGGATTACTGCAGGGACGACGGGGGCGGGGCTGCCGGAAGCAGGGAGGGCCGGGGGCACAAGCACCGGCACCCTCGCAAGAAGTCCAAGGACCCGCACAGGGCAAAGGACTCAGGTGAGGGAGGGGGAGGGGGAGGGGGAGAAGGCGGAGGTGGAGGTGGGACTTCAAAGAAAAAGAGCAACAGGGACAGAGAGAAGGGGAGTTCGGGAAAGAGCAAGGAGAAGGGAACCCCCGCTCCCTGCTTCGCCTCGGGCTCCAGACGGCAGGGCCAGCAGGAGGGGGATTTCGGGCCTAAGAGGGGCGAGCTGCCGGGCGGCCTGCAGGTGCAGCCGGAGGCCTCCGTCAGCAGCACGGCCTCCTCGTCGTCCTCCTCCCGCAGCAAGGAGGGGAGCGGCCGCTCGGGGAAGAGCCGCAAGGAGAAGCAGCAGCGCCGAGAGGGGAGGAGCTCCTCGCAGCGCGACCGGGGGGAGAAGAGCCACCGCAAGGCCTCCAAGGGCTACAAGGCCAGCCCCAAGGGGAAGGCCTCGTCATCGTCCCGGGGCAGCCCGCCCCGGGGAGGCAACGACAGCCCCGCCGCGGGCGGCGGCAGCGGGGGCTACGGCCAGGAGGGCCCGGAGGGGGAGGACAGCTACCACCGGCGGCGACGGGCGGCCCAGCACAGCCCCAGCCCGTACCGGGAGGCGTCGCGCCGCAGCCGACAGCGGTCCGACAGCCCCTACGGCGGCCGCCAGCGCTCGTCCAGCTACGAGCACGACAGCAGCCCGTACTCCTCCTCCAGGAAGCGCTCATCCGTCAGTCCCTACGGCAACCGCCGCTCCTCCAGCGCCAGCCCGGTGTCCAGGTGAGTACGGCAGCCCAGCAGCGGGCCCTCCCGCGGGGAGGGAGCGGTTCCACCAGCCGCCTGGTCGGGTGGGGCTGCGGTGAGTTGCCAATGGGTGACTTTCTTTTTTTTTGAACTAGTCAAAAGGTTTTGCTCTCTGCAGCAATACACAGCGATTGGCTGAAATCGGCTTGTGATGTAACGTAGCTCCGCCTGCTTTTGGTTTCATGTACTCTCACTATCTTTCATTCTTCCCTCACTTTCACTTTGACCTTTGTGCCGAGTTGTGTTGCATTAAAGATGCTGGGTGTTTGGCCTGGGCTGCGATATTCCTGATTAGTCAAGAAATGTGGATATTCAGACTCAAAATGTCTCAGTCTCTGTCTCTGACTTTTTTGCTGAACATTCAGCCATCAGGGGTTTTAATGCCTGTGCTTATGACATACCCAAGTCATAGACTTCTGGCGGACATTTTGGCTCTGAAAATCTGTATTTCCTCATTAGTCAGTTTAAATCTTGTGCATTGCAATACATAAGGTATTCTTTGCTGTACCTTCATAACTTTCCTTTTAAGTACCAAACATTCAGGTGTGTAATATTTTAGGGTTGTGAGACTTTAGTACTGGATGGCTTCAGTGTTGTTTTTAGCATCTCTCATCACTTAAATGCTTAATTTAAGGCATTCATTGCTTAGAAGCCACCGCACACCTTGTTTTCAGGGCCTAAACTAGCTGCTGGTTGTATGCAAACCACATAAAGTGCAGACACTACTGCCTTCCAAGACTGTAGTTTGACACCACCGTAATGGCTGAAAACACTTGATGCATTCACGCCGCAGCACAACTGCAGGAGCACCTGGTTGTTGATCCTGCTCCGAGCCAAAATCCTGACAAACGGACTCCAAAAGGAAGACCTCCTGATGCTCTATCCAAGTGCAAATATATTTAATTAAACTACATGCACAGCTATAGAGAGGAACTGAGAATTAGTGATCATGGGCATCACTGAAAATGTGCCAAAATTCTAGTAAACAAATGAATGCATATTACAGTGTTCAGTGTTTGTCCTGAAGAGCAGCATACTACTCCACTGTTTACATAGTAACCTACCATAGATACTGAAGAGCGATACTGTCTCTTTGTTCACATGGTGGAATACAATTGATAAGGCAAATGTTAACTTCCGTAATGCTGCCACATCTGTAGTAAGGTATAATCTGACTGTAAAGGTTGCGATATATCAAATTATGTTGGCAGTTAACTCTTAAAGTAATGTTAAATGTTGCAACATTTCATAAATGTGGGTCTTTCAGAAAGTGCTATTTGTTCAGTTAAAAAGAAAAATACATTACAATATCTGAAAGTGGCTGAGATGCGTGAAATTAGCCTATACTTAGTTAACTGTTGTATTATATAGGCCTGTGTTCCATTTACGTAATGGGAAGTAATCAAATACAAGGTATTCTAGTTTTAAGATGTGTTTTTTGGGGAAAAAGTCCTCTGAGTTTGTAATGTTTTGGTGCTAGGGTTAGCGATTAGGTCAGGCTTTATTTATTAGCCAGAGCAAACCTGCTCTTTGCTCGACATGAGTTCCTTTCCCTGGCTCATTTTGTGTCTGGAATTGGTTCCTACTTCACTCACCTGTAGGCTCAGGGTCAAGGCAAAGCAAGTGTCTCCAGTTGCATTGGCTTTGGAGACCCACGTCTCTCTGCTGAAAGGTCTGCAGGCCAAAAGGCGAGTTTGAATCCGTAATGGCCGACGTGATTTGGGTTTTTCAGTGACACAGAGGGGGCGGTCTCTCAGAAATCGACGGCTTTCAACAGGAGCTCATATGGAACAGTTCCTGTCGAATGTAAGTGAGGCTAAGTTTGGAAGGCCAGACTAGTTGATGCCAGAGACGGGGATCGTGACCAGCCTCAGCCATTTTGATTGCGTTTTACATTGGACTGAACCTTGGTCAGTGGGTGGGGGGTTGGAGAGGGTTGGAGGGGGTGTCAGACTGTCAGATAGCCTTCAGTGTTGAGTAATCCTCTACTCCAGGCTGACAAAAAGCCAGATACACACAGTTAGTGGTTAGTCATTGATCGAGCTCTCAAACCCCCTCATAGCCACACCATCACTGGCTGCAGTCTAATGAGTCATAGAAACATGTTTTATGTGACACTATGTGCCTGAAGGATAATTGTTTTTTTTCGACTTGGGTCTTATTTTCATAGTATTTTCCATCATTCCTATTGGTTCTGATAGTATTTCCTGCACCTACTTCATTGTTAAGGTTTTTGGTTTTTAAGAAGTTTTTTTTTTTTTTTTTCTTCATGTCTGTAGCTTCACAACAGTGTCTATGGAGCATATCAAGATACAGGTTCCCTGAAAACAAGTCCAGTTTATCTTAACCTCTTGATCGGAAGTGAAAACTTAATGTGAAAGTTGAAATGTATTGACCAGTGAAAAGTTTCAGTTTCAATGAGCAGAATTGACCTACCGAGCTTACCTAGGCCTATATTCTGCACTCAAAAACGTATTGTTTACAGTGCTGTGTGGCTCGCCTTTATAAGCTAAAGTGAAAAAGCCAATTCCTAAACCTGTTGCAATGGCTCATTATTCATCAGACTGTTATGAAGATGTGGTTGAGGCTCTTCACTTTGATCGCCTCCCATATTTTGTTGAACAGTTTGGAATACATAGAGAACGAGCAGATTTAAATGAGCACGCACACAGAATAGGTGCCACAGGTCAATTTTGCAAGGACCACTGCTTATCAGAACTGATTGGAAAATACTTTGAAAATAAGACCCAGATTGAAAAAAAAAAACAAAAAAATAAACAGAATTATCCTTTACTTGTTGAATTGTTGGGTAAGGGGTCTAAACATGAGTGCTTAACATCAGTGCAGGTTAAGTAACGGCTGCTGGATTGTTCTGTTGAAGTCAGAATTTTGGGGTTAATTGAGGAATACCGTTTGCAGTGCCCGCTGGGAATCTGCAGAACAAGCAAGCAAGACTTCTTTTTTTTTTTTGTCTTTTTGTCATGCGCTTGCAACTACATGCTCTCGTCCAAATATACATTTATTATGCAACCTATTTTCAGCCGCGTTTGATTCATGCCTGCTTTGTGTCTGACAGGGCCTGTGTGACATGCTCGTCTTGGTGTTTACTCCGAGCGTAGAAACGGCTTGTGTGTTCCTGCTAGCTGAAGGAAGTGTGAACAAGAAAAGTGTCGCTGTTGGCACAACCCTTGCACCAGCGAGTTTCAAGTGTTTTCCTTATCATTCTTCTTCTGTGTGGAATAACCTCTTTTATGAACTGAAATTAACATAGAACGCACGGGGCGCTGTGCGTAAACTAATCGACAGTTTGAATGAAGGTAGTCGGTAGTGTGGTGAGTTTGCCAGAAAGAGAGTCCTGCCTCGAGGAAGTTGTGTGCATGTGCCTCTGTGTGTGTTTCTTTTGTGCGTGTTCGTATGCGTGCTTGCGTTTGCTTATACGCATTAGGTTTGTGTGCACACGAGTGTGTCAGGCAAACAGGCTGTGAGTTGGTAGCATTGTCCGTTTCATGTGTATTTATGTATTTGTGTTTTTAGGTTTGCGTCTGAAACCGTGCGAGGTAATACGTGTGTTATGTGGCGCGGCTCTGCGTGTGTAAATGGCTGCTTGCCGACGCCGGAGTGCGCGAGCGCCGTTTCCCCAGCGACAGACCCGTCACCGGGAGCTGACGCGCCCTGGCCGAGCGCCAGCCCATAATGAGAGCCCTGGCGTGTGACAGGTCCTCCAGCGCTCTCTCACGCACCGACCTGCCCGCTCTCACCTTGACCCCCCCCCCCCCCCGGGCTGCCGCGGCCCTCCGGTCTAAATTAAGCCCGGCTCTATCGCAGCCCAACCGCGGCACGCCGACAAAACCCGCAACAGCTAAACGACAGGCCAGAAACACGCGCAAAACTTTCAGCTACAAAACTCATCAACGGACCCCTTCCCATGTGACAGTTACGGCACAAAGATTAAGTGGGGGGAGGGGGAGGGGGCGGTGGTGATGGCCGCTGAGTTCAGTTCAGCTTGGGAAGAAGCACGGCAGAGCCGTAGTCCAGAGAGAGTTTACTTTACACGGCCTCTGGGTGCTGGGCGTGCTTTGTTAAGATAAGCGGTTTGTTTCGACAGACCGGCCTTGGCTATCGGTCACGTACGCCGTAGATGAGGAGAGAGGAGACAGAGCTTTGCCAGAAATATGAGCCCATCTGGCTTTTAAATACAGGCAAACCTCAGGTACCCTCAGCACAGGCAAGTGTATCCAGAAACTGTGTGCTGTGCTTACTCAGTAACTCACAACTGAAAATCCACCCACAGCGACAATGTTACTTGCATGTAATCCACGTTGTGTCGCGCTGGCTGTTGTTTTGTTGCGGTGTCTCCTCAACAGGAAGAGCAGCAGACACGAAACTCAACCCGGGCAAATAATTGCGGCGAGCAATTTGCTTAAGTTTGTAAACAAATCAGGCTGGATTACTGCTGGTCATCCATTGAAAAATCCAGAAGGAAATCCAGATGCCCTGCTAAGACATTAGTCATGTAGCTTAACTATCTTAAGCTTAAGTTTTGCTACAGTATGATTTGTGGTAATTTTCCAGTAGCCTCACATGTTGGCAATATCAGTGACTTATAATTTAATGGAGAATATCTGATTAATAACCGTGTTAACTATAGGTCTGTCTCTGTTGCATCTCCTTAGTTCTTAATAACTTAATAGCTGCTTAGCTTATAGCCACAGCCCTTTTTACCTGCATGTGTGCCCTTAAACAGATTATAACAGATGGAGGCTCACTTCTTTTCAACTCTTGACGATAATTTTGACTGTGGGAGCACTCATATCCTACTGGCACTTGCGTACTGCATGTAGTAATGTGTTTGTGCTAGCTAGTTTGCTATAGACCAGGATTGTCCAGTCTTATCCAAAAAAAAAAAAAAAGCCAGTGTGGGTACAGGATTTGTTTTAGCCCATTGCAAAGACACCTGATTCTACTTATCATGTCTTGATTGAAGATCACGGTGAGTCAATTGGTTGAATCGGGTATCGTAGTACTGGGCTAAATAAAGACCCCACACCCACATCAGCCCTTTTCATATGTAGACCTAGTCTGCTGTAGACACATCTAGGGGTTCTCCATGATGGTTTATATCTCCTACCTGGAAAACAGACGCGCCCAACATCAGATATTTAGGGGTGGCGCTTATTTTTGGAGCATGCCCACCACCACAGGGTGAAAAGAGGAAGGGAAGCTGAATGCCAACCGCCGACACAACCAATCAAAACTGCGGGAATCTAGCCATTGTTTTTCATTGCCTTTGTCTTTCCGGTTGCCATGGATTTTATTTTGAGACGAGCCCACAAACACCCCCTTTCTCCCCGATTTTAAAGCATGTCGGAACGCGTGGCAGAACCCTGTATCCAGCGCAAATTGCCTTAACGGAGACTTGGAAAAGAAGGAATTGATAAAAATTAACACGGGGGGGAAAAAGGCTTATTAAATTTTCCACTGGCAAATTGGATGATAATGGAAAAATGTTTGTCACAGTGATGAATAATTTCCTGTCATTATTTTAGTTGTTTGTCACTCGTTGTTTTTTTCTGAACACAGTTCCAGTAATAATGTGTGTTTGCAAAGCTGAATGCTGACATCCTTTTTTGTACATGGTTGGCTTTTCAAATTTTTGTGATATTTGTTTACCTAACACATTTCTACAGTTGGATATCACTGATATCAAATGCCAGCCCAGGTCCCCATTAAACATGGTCTTCAGTGTTGAATAAACGAATAGGATTATGCTTGGGGAGCAAGCTCGGGGAGGCCTGGTATCCTGATGATTTCAGCGACCAGGCGCTACCACTTTGAGGCCCTTGTACCACTGTTGATCCTGAGATCAATACTGAAACTGCACGGGGCTATGTTTTTTGATTGTTATAAACGCAGAGCATCCATTTGCTTGGACTCCATCAGAAAGGGTGTGTGTGTATTGTACGGTGAGACCTTCTAGAATCACTTAAAAACAGTCAGTTTTTGACTGATGCGGTTTCCTCAGACCTCAGAAGTTTTTTGACGTCTGTTTGTTCACGTTCCCACTCGCTCTTGGAACTAGAATGTTCCCCACGCTCAGGGAATACCTCCCTCTCCTGCCTCGGATCAGAACTCATTTCTGAAGCAGGGCCACAGGTCATTTCTGATCATCACACGCAATAGACATGCTCCTTACAGGAGGCTTCAGAGAATGTTTGGAACTATTTATTCTGTAAAGTTATAACCCGTTCCAGTAGCACCTTAGGAGCTGCTTTCATATCAGTGCTAAGGTTTGCTGTACGAACTCTTGACACTGATCAAGAACAGGAAATTTTCATTTCAGGCGTTTTGATTCCATTTCTCACACAGTCTGGTATTGCGAGCGATTCTTTGTTAAACGGGGCCAAATTGCAAGGGTAATAATACGGCACAATCTTGATCTTCAAATTTGACCCCATTTATAATGTGCTATGAGTTTTGGGAAGGATAGAAAAAGTTTAAAGGCCAATGAAATTTTTTTTTTTTTTTTTGAATATAGCATACCATATCTGCCGTTTCAGATGTGTGCCCTATGACCTTCCGTCCTGTTATTTTTTTGTTGTTTGTTTTTCAGTCATTTGCGTAAAAACACCGTCTCCTGGCCTGGAGGTGAACCCCCGAGCAGCTTGCGCTTTGCTCGGCAGAACCTCTGCGCTCGGTCTGGTCCAGACGGGCGCCCCTGGGGCGCCGGCTACGCGGGCCCAGCCGGGATCCGCCGCGACGCGCCGAACGCTTCGGCAGTCAGCGGCTTCGCGCTTACCGCTTCGGCGAAAAAAAAAAAAAAAAAAAAAACGTTCCTCTTTATCTTTTCATCTCACTGCGCCCTCTTCCTTTCATCTCTGCCCTTACCCTCTTTCTCGCCACTTGCCTCTTCTTTTGCTCTTTTTTTCCCCCCCTCCTCCAAAAAGGCCTGTGCAGGTTTATTGAAGTTGTTCGATGAGCTGCAAGCGACGAAGTGTGCGTCCAGGTTTTTTTTTTTTTTTTTGATGCAACTTTAGTTTAAATTTTCTGGTGTTTAGTTAAATTTTAAATTTTCTTTAGTTTAAACTACGCTGGTTCCCCCCTGCGTACGAGCGCACACCGTTAGGATGCGCTCGTAGTCTGCGGCTGCAGCCGGTGCATATGCGGATGCGGGATCGAGATATGGTTGAGCTGAGTGAAGATGAGGAGGCGCTGGTCCTGTTTCGTGGTAGATGCCTCAGCAGGGGCTGGTTTCAGCGTTGCCTGTGGTGGCCCAGCTGCGCTGCAGAACTGCGACGCGTATCAAACTGAAAAAGGCCCAGGCTGCTACGTGGGGATTTCTTTAGTCGATGAATTGGGTTTCATTTTGTGTCCTAAATTGACTGAATTTAATTGGAATTGACCCAAATCTCTGGGATGGAAGCCTTAAAGAGGGAAAACCAGGCTGCTAAAAAAAACTGTGGCTGTGAGTTTGTTTTTTATTCATTTATTTTTTTAACATCGATGTTAGGCAAGACGATAAATCATCTTATCGAATTTAGCAGTGCTGAACGATGGCGTAACAAAATGTGTCCCAGTGTTGCAAAATTTAATTACAAGTGAGCCCTCAGATAACCGACTTCAGTGGAAGCAGAGGGCGAGGCGGATGTGTGGAAGTTCAGTAAAAGCGTTAAAATTGAAAGCAAGCATGACACTAGTGAAATGTCAGTACGCAACAATGAGTTCATTCAAGTACTCATTTTATTCTCTCTTTTTTCCTGTTTTCACAGCATGTTGAACATAGGCAGTTGCATAGCTCTGGTTGTCCTTGCTTGCCCCAAGAATGCAAATATTGATGTGTGTCATTCAAGCACTGCGTTGGAGTAATAGTTGGCACTTTGCCACCATGTCAATCCCAATTAGAAACTGACATTAACATTCAAGTGGGGGTGTCAGGCGTGATCTGGCAGGTCATTTTATTGGGAGTTGACCTTATACCACGTGACTGAGATTTAAAATGGTGTCCTACAAAGTGAGACGATGTCAGCTTACTTCATTAGGCTACGCATATCGGGAAGGACGATGGCGTCTTGTGTGTTCATTGAGGGAAAGTTCACAAAATGGAGGATGCCTTGTGTATAACTATTGCAATCTTTGCATCGTCTCTAATAAACACTTTATTTCTGTTTTATGAAAAATGAGATTATGGCAACAAATTGGATTATCATTTTATTTTCTAATCTTCAGTAGATAGGAGAACTTGAGTTGAGGGTTTTTTTTTTTCCTTCAGCACAGATGCTGTTTTTACACATTGAGTAATAGGTATAGAGCGATGTGAAGTGTGAACTCTACGGGATTGCTCCAGACCTGTTGCTCGCTCTGCGGTCGGGGACCGTTGCTGCCCTGCTCCTCCCCTGGCTCGCGCCCGCGCGCCTCGACGCGGCCCGGAGCTACAGGTGCATCACCCTGCCCAAGTGGCACTATGATTGCCTTCATCTGGACATCTGATGTTCCCGCTAGTTTAGTACCTCAGCTGTTTACCTGCTCGACCCATTTTATTTGCCATGATGGATCCCTTATTACTGTTCTGTTACATCTATTCTACCGCTGCTTTGCACCAGGCTGGCCAGTGGAGGATGGGCTCCCCCTCTATAGCTGGGTTTCTCCCTAGATTTCTTCCCATCGGGGAATTTTTATTGCAACAGTTTGAGGGTTTCTCTCTACACTGGGGAGTTTTTTTTTTTAATTTTGAACCTCATGCGCTTGCTTCCAGGTCTGGTTATTGCTCTTTTTCTGCGACTCCGTAGAGCGTCTTTGTGGCCGTTTTTTTTTTGTAAAAAAAAAAAATAAAAAAAAGCGCTATACAAATAAAATTGATTTGATTAGATGTCCTGGGATGCAGTTATATTGTGGGCTGAGCGCATTTTCTCCAGGTTCATTTTCATAAGCTTTAGGAGACGTGCGGTGGCATCCGCGGGGTGGTCTACTCGGGCCGTCTGCTACCCCCCCCCCCCCCCCCCCCCCCCCCCCCCCCCCCCCCCCCAACGCGGGCGGGGCTCAATCCCCCCTCTGTGGGGCCCTCTGACCTGTGATACTTTCTGTTACCTTCTCTACTTTCTCCTCGAAAGCAGACGTTTAAAAATAAATGCGTAAGGAGGGTGGACTGTCTGCTGTCCTTTTAAAGAAATTAAATTAAATAAGCAACCAGACAGTGTAACTGCATTAGCTGTGAAGATGCCCAGCGTGTGTAAACTGAATTTAATACGGTCATTACTAATACAGAGTTTAATTACAATACCACTGATTGTAAAATCCATTGGGCTTTGTTTGCCAGTGAAATGGGAGATCTGTTTGTTTTTGGATTTTTTTTTTGTGCTGTATCGTCGAGTTTTGAGAGCTTAATTGATCCCGCTGTTTGCTGAAGGGTAGGATCCACCTTGGTGCTAAACTAGGGCAATGTCTAGATTTTATCTTGTGAAAAACTATATATTGTGGCAGAGGAAAAAAAAACAAGACCAGGTCAAAACCTAGTATACGGCTGGACCTCACCGGCCAGACCAGTGGTATGACTTCATAATTCGGCCGACCAATGGCGTAACTTCATCACTCAGTCAGTCACAGACATTTGCGTTTGTAGGGCTGGCCCCGCTGTTGCGGTCCAGCCAAAAAACTCTTGAGTGGCTCGTGAATTTCTTCATCCTAAAGCCGTACTGTCTGGCACTGGCAAAGAGTCCATTTTGAACCATGACTAATATTAGAGCACCAGGACGTCCTCAAACAAGTGACCAGTGACCTGCAGTTTTGTTGTGAACGAACCTTGCGCGTTTTGCTTGTACATGGATGTGTTCAGTATTTGCTTAAATTTGTTTCCTTTGTACGGGTAATTCTTCCCCTGTTTCCGTGTGAAAGTAATTCTTCCCAATTCCCCTGTGAAAGTAATTTCATCCTGTTTCCTTTCAGGCGCTCGGCTCGATCGCGAAGTCGCTCCCCGGTCACCTTCCCCTCCGCCTCGTCCCGCCGGCCCGCGTCGCGCTCCCGCAGCAAGAAGCACTCGTCCGGGGGCGGGGCGGGGGGCGGGGCGTCGCACAGCAGCCGGCCCTCCAGCCGCTCGCCCTCCTCGTCCCGCCTGCCGCTCAACTCCAGCCTGGGGGAGGAGCTCAGCCGCCGCAAGAAGGAGCGGCAGGCCGCCGTGGCCGCGGTGGCCGCCGCCGCCCGGGGCGCCTCCCCCTCCGCCAGCCCCGCCCCCGCCAAACGCCCCGCCCCCCGACCCCCCAAACCGGAGCCCGAGCCCCCCGACAGGGAGCCCGCCCCCCCGGCCTCAGAGCCCCCGCCGCAGGCCGCGGCCTCCGTCGCCCCCCCTCCGCTAGACAATCCCCACCGGGACGGGAAGAGCTCCCCCCCGCCCCCCTTACCCGCCTTCTCCTCCCCGGCTCCGCCGCTGCCCCCCACCCAGCCTCCCACTCTCCCTCCCCCCCTGCCCCCTCTCCCTTCTGCCCTGCTCCAGCCCCAGCCCCCCCTGCCCGAGCCCAGCCAGCCGGCCTCCAATCACCCCCTGGCCCCTTCCACCTCCTCCCAGCCCAAATCCCCCGCCGCTCCTCCGGCGCGCAGCCCCGCCCGTCAGCTGCCCCCCATGAAGACCTCCACCCTGCCCCCCCTGCCTCTGCCGCCTATGCTGCTGGGAGACTGTCAGGACAGGTAAGTGCCCCCAAACCATCAGCAGCAACACTGAGACTGCAGCTCTGAGGTAATTACACTGAAACACCAACACTGAGACTGCAGCTCTGAGGTAATAACACTGAAACACCAACACTGAGACTGCAGCTCTGAGGTAAGAACACTGAAACACCAACACTGAGACTGCAGCTCTGAGGTAATAACACTGAAACATCAACACTGAGACTGCAGCTCTGAGGTAATAACACTGAAACACCAACACTGAGACTGCAGCTCTGAGGTAATAACACTGAAACACCAACACTGAGCCTGCAGCTCTGAGGTAATAACACTGAAACACCAACACTGAGACTGCAGCTCTGAGGTAATAACACTGAAACACTGAGACTGCAGCTCTGAGGTAATAACACTGAAACACTGAGACTGCAGCTCTGAGGTAATAACACTGAAATAACAACACTGAGACTGCTGCTTTGATGTAATATCGCTGAAATAGCAGCACTGAGACTGCAGCTTTGATGTAATAACACTGAAACACCAACACAGACTGCAGCTCTGAGGTAATAACACTGAAACACCAACACTGAGACTGCAGCTCTGAGGTAATAACACTGAAACATCAACACTGAGACTGCAGCTCTGAGGTAATAACACTGAAATAACAACACTGAAGACAAAAACACTGAAACAGCAGCACTTAAATAACAGAAGTGGAATAAAGAGAGCACTGAGAGACCATCACAGACCCTGAAATGGCATCATAAACTGGCAGCATAGACCAGCATAGTGCTGTGACAGACAGGCATACAGCTGCACACAGTCATCAGTGTGTACACTGAAAAGTGTGTACTCTGAAATGTGTGTACACTGAAAAGTAAGCGCTGAAATGTGTGTGCACTGAAGTGCGTGAGCTTTTAAACGCGTGAATGCGGAAATGTATGTACACTGAAATGTGTGAACGCTGAAATGTGTGTGCACTGAAGTGCGTGAGCTTTTAAACGCGTGAATGCGGAAATGTATGTACACTGAAATGTATGTACACTGAAATGTGTGTACACTGAAATGTGTGTGCACTGAAATGTGTGTGCACTGAAGTGCGTGAACGCTGAAATGTGTGTGCACTGAAATGTGTGTGCACTGAAGTGCGTGAACGCTGAAATGTGTATGTGCTGAAACACTGCACATGCAAAGACACGGCATCCTCCAGCACTGCGGCTTTCATTAACCTTGCTCAGGCTTCTGCTCGCGTGAAGCTCCTACCCGGTCGCTGTGCTTGTGATGTTGCGGGGTGTGTTACACAGGCTTGGCTGCTCGTGCAGGAACCCGCCTGGTGTTGGGTTGTTTTTTTTTAAGTTATGTCACAGATTTCAGTTAAGTCGCTCAAATTACACTCCTCTTGGAAAAGCGGCCATTTTGAGCAGCTGCCCCCGTTTGTTGCAGGCTTCCGGTGTGCTCACCCCTTTCCCCCCCTCTTGTCTCAGCCCAAAGAAGACGCCTCCCCACAGCAGATCCCAGAAGAAGGAGAAGGAGGTGCGGACCCGGCCCCTCCTGAGCGACCTGCCCTTGCCCCCCACGCTGGCCGGGGAGACCCCTCCCCCCCTCAGTCCCCCGTGCACAGGGCCCCGCCCCCACCGCAGTCCATCTACAAGAAGAGACCAAAGTAAGACTTGCCCCCCCCCCCCTTCTCCTCACATAGTCTCTGTCACAGGGAAGTGATCTTTCCCGAATAATCTGGAAACACTTGGACTTGGGTATGTCATAAGCACACACATCAAGAGCTATTTTTTTCCTCTTTAACTGCTAATAGCAGGAGAGAATATATAGCAATGAACCAAAATGTGTCTGTGGGGAAAAAAGCAGTATTTCCAGATTAAGCGTGGAAAAACCTGGAAAATCACAGGACCTCCCTGTCTAATTTTGGTAAAATGAGCAGAATGTCTATCAAATGGTTTTTGTGGTTGTTTTTTTCCCTGTTTGTGGTGTTAATACTTCTGCATGCACATTTCTAAAAACTGAAGTCAGAAGTTGTTGTTACAAGTTTGAATGACGCATGGGGCACACACGACCCCCCCCCATTCTGCTTGCGCTGAGAGGGGAGGGGGGGGGACTTGCGAAATAATTACAGAGGCCTTCAGCTCCGCTCATTACCCGAAGCGGAACCTTAAAGTGGTCCGTTCTTTGTTTCCGGTGGGACAGGTTTTGCTGCCCGCGCTACGGGGAGCGCAAGCAGACGCAGAGCGACTGGGGCAAGCGCTGCGTGGACAAGTTCGACATCATCGGCATCATCGGAGAGGGCACCTACGGCCAGGTGTACAAGGCCAAGGACAAAGACACAGGTGGGCTGCTCCGTCCCCCCCCCCCCCCCCCCTTTGAGTGAGATGGTATGTCCCGAAAACTGAGTGCTGGCTCAGGTTGAATTTGTAAGGATAACATTCCATTTTGATTACGCTTTATGTAACTCTTTATGTAACTGAGTGGCTAACCTTTGGATATTTAAAAAATTGATTAGAACTGTACTGCCTGGGACCTTGTAAAGAGCTGGGTTTATATACAGTATAACAGTGATAACCAACCCTGTTCCTGGAGATCTGCCGTCCTGTAGGTTTTCTCTCCAACCTAACAAAGCACCTCATTCAACAGCTAGAGATCTTGTTCAGCTGCTAATTAGATGAATCAGGTGTGCTAAATTAGGGTTGAAATGGCAACCCACTGGATGGTAGATCTCCTGGAAGAGGGGCTGGTTTCCACAGGTATATAAAGATTGGGATTGTCAGTCTTGAGACTCTGGAGGCCCCTGTCCCACTGTACCTGTCCGCTTGGTCTCTCAGGTGAGCTGGTGGCCCTGAAGAAGGTGCGGCTGGACAACGAGAAGGAGGGCTTCCCCATCACCGCCATCCGCGAAATCAAGATCCTGCGGCAGCTCAACCACCGCAGCGTGGTCAACATGAAGGAGATCGTCACCGACAAGCAGGACGCCCTCGACTTCAAAAAGGACAAAGGTCGGAATTATGGACTTTCCGGAAGATTCCTCATATCGGATTGTTTTTGCTTCAACGGAAGGGGGATTAAACTTTCCCTGTTAGGAATAGGGAGTCGAGTACCTAGTCAGTCTAGAGCAGTGGTCTCCAGCCCTGGTCTTGGAGAGCTACAGGGTCTGCTGGTTTTCATAGTGACACTGCACTTCATGAATCAATTAGAGCAGTTGATTACACAGTTAACTCAACTCACCTGGTGTCTTAGGTCTCAATTGGGTGCTGATTCTAAGGTGAAAACAAAAACCAGCAGACCCTGTAGCTCTCCAGGACCAGGTTGGAGACTACCGGTATATAGTATGTAAGATCAGTGCTAGTACTGCTCAAAGATAGGTACTAGTTTCTTACTATATTAGTTTGCAGTAGGGGTGTGAGCAATTTGTTGATTTGTCGATTGTCAGTTTCTTTTCATTTTTTAAATTCTCAAACTGTTCAAAATTCAAAGATCTCCGAATGTTACCAAGGCGTACAAGTGTTTTCTCCACTTGTGATTGGATGGTGTCATCCATGCATAAAACTGAGACCAACTGGATGAGGTTTTCATGTCCTGTGGGAGATGAAGTCCTGAAGTCCACAGCACCAAATAAAGGCACACAGTCAATCCCAGAATGCCTTTGGACCTTCTTAATGGAGTTCAGTCCTGTAGGCCTCAGTCATTGGGCGCACCTGGTGTTTGAGTTACGTGGGCCTTGACGCGACGTGCTGTCCCTCCCCCCCCCAGGCGCGTTCTACCTGGTGTTTGAGTACATGGACCATGACCTGATGGGGCTCCTGGAGTCGGGCCTGGTCCAGTTTTCCCATGAGCACGTGCGCAGCTTCATGCGGCAGCTGATGGAGGGCCTGGACTACTGTCACAAGAAGAACTTCCTGCACAGAGACATCAAGTGCTCCAACATCCTGCTCAACAACAGGTGAGGGACGCCGGTCCTCACAACGATGGTTCCCTGTCTGGTTGTTTTCGGCTATTGCAGTTTTAGGGTGTGTTTTCGATTGGCCCGGGCAGTTTTTTGTGTATTGTGACGGATATTTTTCATATCTACACAAGTTTCTTACGACTCGGCGGCTTTGCAATATCTAGTATCGGGGGCTTTGAGTGTTCGCGGTCGAAAGCAATAAAATACCGTTTAGAGTAA
>CM045899.1:6111528-6156528 GCA_025169545.1 Anguilla japonica
AACGTTTAAGTCCATGACCTTGAGAACCTGAGAACAGAGTAAAATAAAATAGTTGTGCTGCTATTCCATGGCAATGCAACAGTGTTGACAGCATGCTGTTTGACGGAAAATTTTCATGTTTAGAATGATTATTTACCCTCCTAAGCCACATTGTCAGAAATAGGGCTGCGCCATATGAAGATGGTATCAGATATTGACAATGATTGACAGCTATCACGATGGGAGCTAGATATTATGATTTACAGCCTTCGCTAAGTTTTATAGTATCGTATATCATGCTGTTTCACTTCAGAGTATCATAAATAAATTATGTGCATCGCCCAGCCCAAGTCAGAATAATCGCTTTGCGTGCCATGTAGAATAAATGTCCCATGTTCACATTGTGCTCGTAGTGCTGTATTTCTAACAGTTACTTAAAAAGGGGACTGAAATGTGTGATGTCACCATGTTCTATGCTCCTCCCCTGCGTCTCCCCCTCAGCCTCCCTCACTGGCAGGACTGCCACGAGCTCTGGAGTAAAAGGCGTCGGCGCCAGCGCCTGAGCGGGCTGCCCGAGGATGTGCCTGTGCCCAAAGTGCCCCGCAAGGACCCCGCCGGGGCCCCCAGCAGCGACAACAGTCGCCCCCACGCCAGCCCGGCGGGGGCACCCCCGCCCCCGCCGCCGCCCGGACGCCCGCCCCCCTCCGCCCTGCCGACCAATGAGCTGGCAGGTTAGCAACCCCCCCCACTCCCCATTGTGTTCTGTACCTGTCACTCTGTCCGTCAGCCTCCTGTCTGTAGCAGTCTCTGTGTAGGTGTATACGCTGGGACCCTTCTCTGTGCGGTTTAGGATGCACACTGCTGTTGCCGTGGTGAGCGTCGGTACAGGTGTGCCTCCTAGCCCTCAGGGTTAACTTTAGCTATATGTGTTTCCAGCTGAAAAGAGGAAAACATGCGTAGCAAAATTTTGGTTGCCTAATTTCACTTGAATACCGATAAATCACTACAACAAGAAAGTGTCACAGCAACAAGTGTAAGGTTGTAAGGTTACGTTGCTGGAATGGAGGTTTCGCTAGCTAGCTAGCTAGCTAATGGTTAAAACATTACTTAAGGAACTAGGTAGTTCACTGGGGTATTTTGACTTTGGGCCGGATTCACTAAGCCCTTTTGTGACTAGTTCCAGGTGCAGATATGATGCATTCTGCCACAGAAACATGCGTCTTATGTATCAAAGAGGCTCACGCAGCTGGAAGCGCCGTTTGTGTGTCATCTGCGTGAGTCATCATGGAAGATGTGCGTCTCTCCATGATGCATACGCATTTAAGGGAGGATCGCGCAAATAATGGGCAGCGTTACTTTAAGTGTGGCTGCCTACGTATTCCTTCCAGTTTACTAAAGTTCACGCAATTAATGGTGAGCCGATTTTTGCATGACATTTGTCTGTCTCTGAAGAGCAGCCGTAAATCAAAGCTCCAGTAAGACCGAGACATGGGTGTAGCCATTGAAGGTCCATTGATGATCTTTACAACAAGGATCTACTCTTGTTTGTATTTTTACGAGCAAGACATCGTCAGAGTTGCACATTAAGCAGCTATGCGGTAATTAAAGCTTGATGTTTATCACCGAAAATGTTGGCTGAAGTCGTGGAGCAGTCGCGGCAAAGTTGGTAAAAGTCACGGAAGGCCGATAAGAGATCGAAACCAAGGTGTGTTTTAAAAAAATGATTTTAAATTAAATTAGCCAATAGATCTTATGCGCAACAGTGGGAAGTCATCGAAATAACGTGAAACTCTAGGGACCGTAACAAGTGCTTGAGGGTGTCCATCATGGAATGAGAACGCTTTTTGCCTTTAACCAAACTTTTTCAGAAACAGCGTGCTAAAATGGTCTCGCTAATATAATTTAAAAAAACTGTTACTGTGTGTTTGTTTTTATTTCTTTACAGTTCGATTTGTTACATGTTGTAGCTTACAAGGTGAGGTGAGAGTCTTTTGTGGAGCCCCTGTTGTCATTGACAACGATACTGTGTCTACGGGACAAGGACTACTCTGCCGAAAAATCATAGAAAGCACTAAAAATGAGGAAAGGCACGCAACTGCCAAAAAAAATGAGACCAAAATTTGTGGAGTCAGTGACACTTGCGAGCTGTGACAGACACAACAGGAAGAACTCAATGCGACTATAAACAGACCAGTTTCCTTGACTACAGCGAAACTGCAGCTAGTCTGCTTGTCTAAAATGATGTGCGTCTACTTTTCCCTCTAGCTGCATTGAGCTTCTTCTGTAGTTGTGGTGCAATTTTACAACGGTTTCTTTTGCTAGACCCCGCAAGATATTTGTCTGCTGACTTTTGATCTTCCTGGTCTTCTCCTTGTTAACATTGCTTCCCATCAGCTGGACCCTTCTTTTTTTAACCTTTATTTACCCAGGGTAGGTTCACTGAGCACGGATGCTCTTTTGCAGCAACGCCCTGCTTCACACTCATACACACTCACACCTGGGAGCTGCCCAGTACAACCACAGTCCTCTATTGTTGGCCGCTGAGCAGCTCCACGAGTGTGTACTGAACACTGCACCTGGAAATCTTAAGCTTTGCGATTTCTTGCGGAGAATAACCTAGTCACAGTACGTTTACTTGGCCCCGGGTAGGTATGTACACAGTGTGGACGGAGTGTAGCACAGTGGGTAAGGAACTGGGCTTGTAACCGAAAGGTCGCAGGTTCGATTCCCGGGTAAGGACACTGCCGTTGTACCCTTGAGCAAGGTACTTAACCGAAATTGCTTCAGTATATATCCAGCTGTATAAATGGATACAATGTAAAAAAATGCTATGTAAAAGTTGTGTAAGTCGCTCTGGATAAGAGCGTCTGCTAAATGCCTGTAATGTAATGTATTGTAATGTATGTATGTATGAGTGTGTTTGCGCACGTGTGCGGTGTGTCACGGTGTACCTCTGTCCTCCTGTCCGTCTGTCCGTCTGTGGCTCAGGTCTGGGGGCGGCGGCGGAGCAGCTGAACCAGAGCGAGCTGGCCGTGCTGCTCAACCTGCTGCAGCGGCAGAGCGACATCAGCCTGCCCCAGATGGCCCAGCTGCTGAGCGTGGCCACCAACCCCGAGAGCCAGCGGCAGCTGGAGACGCTCAGCCAGTCGCTGTCCGCGCTCAGCGAGGCCTCCAACCCGCCGGCGCAGGAGGAGGAGGAGGAGGAGGAGGAGGAGGGGCCGGGGGAGGGGCCGGCCCCGCCGCCGCCCCCCGAGCCCCCCGCCGAGCCCCCGCTCAGCCAGGAGGACCAGGCCAGCATCCTGGCCCTGCTCCTGGGCCAGCTGATCAAGCCGCCCGCCGAAGGGGCGGAGCAAGGCGACGAGAGCAACGGCGTCCAATCGGAAGAGCCGGTCCCCCGAGGCCCCGCCTCCGCCGGCGACCGCAAGGGCAAGTCTGAGTTCAGTCTCTAGGGGGCAGCGGAGCGCACTGGGGCAGGGGCAGGGGGCTGGGGTCAGGGGGGGTGCACGGTCCCAATCTCTGGCTCACTCTCACCGTAAACGGCACACCGTAGTCCTGTTCTCCAAAAATTTCTTTTGTATATTTTTGATCTACGTTTTGTTTTTGTTTTGTTTTGTTTTGTTTCGTTTTTTTGGACAGCCAAAAAACAACGGAAAAACACACAAGTAGCCATTGTTTCGGAAGTTGGTATTTTCCGTTTAAAAAAAGAACAAAAAAAAAAAAAAAAAAACGCTTGTAATATTTGTGCGTGTTTTGCAAGGAGCAGACAAAGATCTTTTCACTTGGGGGGATCAATCCACTGACCTCTGACCCTTACAGTCCCCGCCCCCACCACCACCACCACCACTACCACCACTACCACCTCCACCACCTCCTCCTCCACCATACCCCCCCCCCCCCCCATTTTTTCAGCCACCCTCTGAAAAACATCATTCATTCTCCATCCGGGATATCGGGCACGCATGCATGGAGTCGGCGGGAAGAACCTAACGTCCAGTCAGACAGGAAGTGGCTCCCGGCAAGGCCCTCGTCACACGGGACTGGCGCGCTGCTAACTGCGCGGATTCCACGGCAGGGCCCCCCGCGCTCTGCCCGCGCTGTAAATACTAAGTCCAGCAGGGGGCGTGGTAACTGCAGGGGGGTGGGGGGGGGTCGCAGAAACACAGGTCTCTAACTGCTCGCTTTTCTTCTTCTCTTTCTGTCTGTAAAAGGTTTTTGTTTGGACTGTTATTTTCTTTCCATGAGGAAAAAGTATTTGCTTTTACAAGAAAACGAAACATGTCTGTACTGTCGGCCTTTTTATGAAGAAAAGTCTCTAATAAATTATAAAATTCAAAATAAATGTTTTGAACCTTAGATTTCACCTGCATGTCTATTGTTTTGTTCCTTATTCATCTTCCCATTTTTGTGTGCTGTCGGCCATTTTTTTTTTTTTTTGTTTGGTTTTGTCGACGCCATCGTTTTGCGAAGCGAGGTAAGCGTTCTTTTTTTTTTTATCGTCATCGGCAGCTGTTTCATTCAAGACGCCTCAGAGTCTTACCCGGCAACTGAAAAACCCCAGCATGCATTGCGACTCCCGTTATAAAGCGATCAGGACGCTAGACCCGGTCGCTCTCTGGTCAGACCCTAACTCGGGGCTGCCCAACCCTGTTCCTGGAGATCTACTGTCCTGTAGGTTTACACTCCGTAGCAAAGCACACCTCGTTCAACAGCTAACGATCTTGTTGAGCTGCCTATTCAGTTGAATCAGTTGTGCCGGTTGAGGTGGAAATAAAAATTGACGGGACAGTAGACCTCCGGGAGCAGGGTTGGGCAGTCCTGCCCTGGGTGGCTGCAGTAGGTAAGGGGCCAGGTTGCTCTCTGTGTATTGGCCTGAACTGTGGGATCACTTCTCTCCTGTTTTTCCTGTTTATTTCTGCATGCATGTTCCCCCACTGAAGAAAAGGGTGTAGTTATGGGAGGGCTAATGTTCTGTTTGGGGAATGAATTTGTGTGTCCACCGGTCCCAAATTTATTCTCTGTCACACCTCGTGCGCTCCTTCATCTCCCACAAGGGTCTTCAGCTGACAGGAGACACAGACCCACTGTCTTTAAATCACCTTCTCAGGGGTAGCAGCATTTGTGTGCATTTTGGACTCTGTGTGTGAGTGGGTGTTTGTGTGTGTGTTTACTTGTGTGTGCGCATGTGTGTGTGTGTGTGTGTGAGTGTGAATGTAAGTGTATGTTTGTGTGTGTGTGTGTGTTTGGGTGCGAGGGTGAGAGAGGGTGAGTGAGTGTGTGTGTGTATGTGGGGGCCTGCTCATGAGTAGATGTGTGAGTGAGGAGTGTGTGCATGTGTGTGTGCATGCATAGGAATGTGTATATATGGTGCTGTGTGGTAATGTTTGCCTGTGCAAGTGTGTGCAATCTGTCCATGTGTGCATGCGTGTGTGTATGTTTATATTATGTGGTGCTGTGTATGTGTGTCTGTGTTACTGTGCATGTCTGGTAGTATTTATGGTTGTGTGTATGTGTGTGTGCGTGTGTGTATGTGTGGTGTTGTGTACACAAGTATATATTGTGCTGTGTATGTGAGTGTACTGTGTATTGTGTGAGAAAGCTGCACACACGTAAGCAATCTGTCCGTGCGTGCATGCGTGTGTGCGTGTGTATATATTTGGTGCTGTTTTTGTGTGTGTCTGTGGTGCTGTGTATATCGTCTGTGTGTACTATACTTAGTGCAGCATATTGAGTGTGTGTGTATTAATGGTTGTGTTTGTGTGTATATGAGGTGCTGTTTGTGTCTGTCGAGTACTGTGTGTGTGGAACTGTGTGTATTATATGTGGTGCTGTGTATGTGTGTGTCTGGTAGTCTTTGGACTATATTTAGCATATTGAGTGTATTCTGTATTTATGGATGTGTGTATTATATGTGGTGTTGTGTATGTGAGTGTACTGTGTATTGCGTAAGAAGTGCGTTTGTGTGAAGAATGCATACATGCGAGTGTGTGCAATCTGTCCATGTGTGCATGCGTGTGTTTATTTTATGTTATGTGGGGCTGTGTGTGTGTGTGTGTGTGTGTGTGTGGTACAGTGTTTGTCTAGTTGTTTTTGTACTCTATGTAGTGCTGCATATGGAGTGAATTGTGTATTCATGGTTGGGTGTGTGTCTGTGTCACTGTGTATGTCTGGGAGTCTTTGTATTATATTTAGTGATGCATATTGAGAGTATTGTGTGCTTATGGTAGTGTATGTGTGTGTGTGTGTGTGTGTATGAGTGAGTGACTTAACTTGCTATTTGCTTAAAGGATGGGTTGTTGTTTCTCTCACGTTCCCATCTAGCAAATATAGGGAGCTTGGAATATTGCCATGCGGAAGGCAGCCAAACCAACTGCAATGCTTTCATCACACAAGCATGAAAATCTGACCTGAAATGCTGCCACTAATACCAGACAGGCACTCCTACCAGTATCTCTAGTGCAGTGGGAGATTCTGTGACCCGTTCCGCAAAGTTTTTCCCTTTGAATTAATTTGGTACAATTCTGAACATCTAAAGCAGGGGTGTCCAAACTTATCCGAAAAGGGCCGGTGTGGGTGCAGGTTTTTGTTTTTGCTGAGCACTATGGCACCTGATTCTGCTTATCAAGGTCTTGACTGAAGACCATGATTAGTTAATTAGCTGAATCAGGTGTCGTAATGCTGGACTGAAACAAACTCCTGCACCCGCCCTTTTCGGATAAGATTGGACGCCCCTGATCTAAAGTATGATGCAATATTGCCACCTCTTGTGCGAGTTTGTTTAACGAAAATTCTTGCATGGTGCCACTGTAAGGAAAGATCCAGGCCAGTGTCGAAATGCCACCTCTATGACTAGCACTAGTGGTAGGTGAAGCTCCCATTTAAAGTTTTCTCAACGTTTACCCTCTCATCTGAAGTGTTGCAGCATTAATACCCTCTATCCAGTACCATCTGCCCCAACCCATACCCCCCCCCCCCCCCATTTTTTATTGTGCTGGAAGTTGATGTCTGGGTCTCAGGTGAAATATTATTTGCTGTTTGTTTGCAGAGACTAAAAACAACGTAATTACGTTTGTGTTCTGTTAGCATTTTATCTTGGTCAATGTGTTTGATTTCTTTCAGGTTGTCAGTCTTGCTGCTTGCGATGTTTGCTCCTTTTTGTGTTACTCATGCATTTTTTACTGCTACAATCTTTTCAGAAAGAAAAGGAAATCTAGTTTTCCTTTATCTCTTACTGCGTAGTGAACAAGCTGGGTTTCAGATTGGCAGAGAATGATTGTGCCTTAAATTGCATTCCATTACTTCATTCTAAATTCTATTATTTCAGATGAGTTCAATCTTAAAATGGCTGGTGTTGGGTGCAGGTTATGGTGTATCTATGGTTCAACACATCAAGGTCATAAAGACTGAGTTCATTTAAAAATTGTTGGCTGATAAGTTGCAATTAGGTGTCATAAGGTAACAAACACCCAAACCTGCACCACTGCTGTCTGGGTTGGACTGGAAATCCCAATTGTATTAGACTTTCTGTCACCAGTTCAGAAATGCAGAACTGAAGCAGGCAGATTGCATCAGGTTGGTTTTCTGGATGGTATTGGTCTGGGAGTGCCAGGATGGTCTGAGTGGATTGGACAGCCTTGGTGCTGATTGTGAGTGAGTTGATCATGGCTGAGTAAGCGATGGTCACGTTTAAGTGGTATATTGTGATAGAGATGGTCACGGCTTAGTTAAGGTGAGGTATCACAGGTAAAAAAGGGTGAATTTGGATCTATTGGTTTAGAGATTTTCATATCTAGCTCATTGCGCTACTGTAGTTTCATAAAATATATGAAACAATGGTCAGAAACAACTTTAAATAGTTAATTTAGATGTTTTACCAGCCACGGCAAGTACACCAAGCACAAAATTAGCTTCTCTTAGCATCTTTCATCAATGTGTGTTGTTAACTGACCTTGTTGAATCACATGTCATTCACGTGCTTATTCTCTGGAGTGTGTAGTTATCTTGGATATATGTGAGTATTTCCTTTAGTTACAATGATTCCTGAAATATAGGTAGTAAACTACAATCTGATTGGTTATTGGTGTTAAAAGGCTTTTTAGGGTGCTGCGATTGGTTAGAATGCAAAATCCCTCCTCGGCCTATATGAATTGCACACAGTGCGTTATCTTTCTGTAAATAGGCTATTTGGTGTATTTTTACTAGATCAGATTTGTATTTATGAAGAAAAAATGAATTATGATTACACTACTTGTCACACAAGGGGATAACACATGATTCTAAGTTGAGAACTTCAGTGGCCATTTTCTCTAGATTACCTGTTTCCTGTTCTGCCATTTTGTTTCCACCTTAGCTTATAGCTATAGCTACCAAATTTAACATGGCGCATCTTAACCAAAATAGCTGGTAATTTACAGAAGCTACTCAAACTCTGACTTAATCTTCTGAGGAAATAAGTATCCTAATATGCAAATTATTAATTTGCATATATTCATAAATAAATTAGTCATAATACAAACAAGTTTCTATTTGTTTCCACATTCCAAATATAGTTTCATTTTGATTGGAGGAAATGAATTTTTTCCCTTATTCACCTGTGGCTCCTTCCCTTAAGTGATGTATTGTGATAGAGCTGTTCATGGTTTTGTTAACTGGTTAGATTGTGAGAGGGGTCCATGTGTGTTTGTCTGACCTGTGTTTCTCTGCGGTTTCTCCCTCAGATGGTGCGGTCGGGCGGCGGAAGGCAGCTGTGAGCCAGGCACTCCAGCCTCCGGAGAGACGCCCCCCCTCCCCGCCGGGGTCCCCTCCAGCGTCGGCCCCCTGCCCCCCCCAGCAGCAGCCGGTCCCTGAGCCCCACCTCACCCAGGACATCAGCCCCGCCATGGCTGCCGCCCTCCTCCAGCTCATATCCCAGCAGGAGGCGGAGCCTCGGGCCCAGGGGGAGGAGCCCCAGCAGGGCGGGAACGAGGACGCGGCTGAGAACTCCGGCGCGCTGGAGTCCTCCGACCAGCAGGGGGCGGCGGGTGGCGGCCCCCCTTCCTGGACCCAGCCCACGGACTCCCCAAAAACTCAGACCCCGCAAAACGACCCCAAACCCGCGCACGGCACCGGCCCTCAGTTCCCGCGGGATCAGGACTTCCGCTTCTCCCACGGGCCCCCCAGTGAACCGGGGACCCCAGGCTACACTAGCACAGAGGCCTGGATCCAAGGGGCTGAGCAGCCCCAGGGCAACAGCCAGAGCCAGAGCCAGAACCAGAGCCAGGGCCAAGGATCCAACAGGGCCAAAGGGCCTCCCTACTGACTCGCTGTAGACCAGTCAGTAGGGCAAAGCAGCTCCCCCTGTCTGTGGAGTGCAGAAATGCAGGAAGGCAGTGGAAAACCGTACCTGCGTCTCGATGGGAATGTGTGGCAATTAGGGTGGGTGTTGGGGAGGGTGGGTGGACTGTGGAGGAGACCAGAGACCAGAGATGTGTATGCTTATGCAGGAAGGTCTATGACTGCTGATGTCTAAAGGGAGAATCTGCTCGAATAAGCCCCACCCCTTGGCCCAAAAGCCAATCGGGGGCCGCTTTGGGTCGTGGCTGTAGGCCCCGCCCATGCCGCTGGTTTCCCAGAAGGCATAGCGCTAATAGAACTAGCCTCGTCGCACCACCCTCATGGTCAGACCGCGTTGAGTGAGATGCCCCTGGAATGTAATCTTTTTTTTTGCACACGGAATGAATTTGGAGTCACAATTAATTTCTTATTTTTCCCCTCGAAAAAACAAAAAAATTGGCAACCATTACAATTCCCTGCCCCCCCCCCCCCCCCCCTTACTCTTCTGCCTAGAAGGTGTTTCCACTTGTGAGTGAGCCTTATGACACCTTTGCTGGTTCCTGGTTTCCCTTGTGCGTCCACACGTGCCTCATAGTGGTGGAAACGGAATGGTGGACTTACCAGAAACCGGGCGAAGGGGAGCAAAACCTATCGAATGGGACGGGTGGACGTGAGTGTTTAGAACCTCACAAACCGGGTGAACGTGGCCATTTCTGAAGCTTTCACCCTGACTGACCTCTGACCTTGACCATGTGCCTCTGTAGTCACCTAAGCGACCCCTGAATGACCTTTTCCAAAGGAAAGCATTTTTTTTTTTCATTTTTTGTTTATTAACTTTTGTTTCTTTTTCCAGAAGTCGAAAATCGACTTGATAATTGGGTTTAAAAAATGGAAAAATCTCCTTTTAATAATTTAAACCCCATCTTTTTTTTTTTTTTTTTTGTTTATTTGTTTAGTTTTTGTATCGGGCCAAAACGTTGCTGCAGATGGTGGTTTGGTCTAAGCTCTACGCATTGTGTGTCCATTCCATGTGTGTGTGTGTGTGTGTGTGTGTGTGTGTGACACTTTATGGATTCTCACCAATTTACTGCTCCGACTATCCTTTGCTGCAGAGGTACCTTGCTTTGTGGAAGCGGTCATCTTTTCAGGCGGACCATCACCTAGAGTACACAAACGGCAGATTACATCACTGTCTCATTTCACGCCGAGGATTAATTTTCACCGACAGCCTCAGGGCCACAATACAGTATTACGTAAGACCTCCCACCCTGGCGCACAGAGACAGACTTTCGCTTGTCTTTCATGTAAGCTTTCTCTGCCCCTCTACGGCTGTGAACCCCCTACTCCTCCCTCGCGCACACTCTACACAGTGAACTCAAGGTTTTGTGCGGTTATTTTCTACTTAAAAGTGCTGAAAACGCTAACAGGTTAACGAGTAATGTTTTTTTGTTTTGTTTTTTTTTTTCCGCTACGAAAGGGCAGAGAAGGGGAATCTTGGGTTACCTGTGACCGTAGAGATATTTTGTTACATACATGTTTACTTCTTTCTGTTTATTAAAGGAAATCTGAAGGCCTGCGGTTGTGTTTTTAATGGGGAGACCGTGGGGGAGGGGGCTCCTGGGGCTGAAGCTTGGGGTTTATAATCCCATGAAGATAGGTTTCAGGTTTGATGTGGCCAAAAATGCACGTCATTAAGACTTAACTTCACCCCTTTCTCGCCATCCTGGTGCAAGCCATTTTTTGACTTTGATCGAGGGAACTTGTGAAGATGCAGAACAGTTACAGCGAGTTGATCTTGGCCTAAACTTGCAAAGAAAATAGCTGAATATCCCACGTGAAAAATACTATACCTCCGTATATACTCAAAGTACATAAAGTATCCTGAAGCATATTATTTTATATTAGGACACTATTTCTCTCATGGGATGCTCGGGGAATTTGCTCAAGTGGCAAATTAACTGATAAAAACAGACTTATTGAAATGTCTACAGTCTAATGGTGTCAGTAATTCATTTTTAATACGGATATATATTCATTTCTTTAAGATCAGAATTATACTCTTCAAAATAACGAATAACAACTCTTGATTGTGAAATGACACTGCAAGTAAACGTGTAGCCTGCATTCTTTTATATATAGCCTACATATAGCTAAATTGTATGAACATATTTTCGATGTTAAAATGACATATTTATTGAATGTACACGCTATATAATTGATTTTGTTCTTGTTTTAAAAGGCTGCAAAAGAACAGTTGTCCTAGAGCGACGGTGTAATCACAAGATGGTACCACCAGGTGGAGGTAAGAGCCAACAAATCTGGGACTGAACCACTGATCACCTGACGATGGGTATGTAAAAAAAAGAGGCCTCAAATTGGTTCTCGGAGTTATTGCATCTTTCCCCAAAAAGTGGCTTTTCAAATATTAAATGAATCACTAACTTAATTGTTGAAACTGACTTATACATGAACAAAAATGTTTTTCCCCTGACAATCCCCTTGTTTGTATAGTGCTTCATGAATTTCTTTTGGACATTTTCTGTTAACTATTTACATTTTTTGGGAGCCATGGGGACATGCTTGTTTATTTTATTTTTTTAAATGTTAGTGTGCTTTTAAGACAGCCTCGACTATCATTGCTTAGACTGGACTGTTATTTCTGTTGAAAAGAACAGAAATAGACCAGTGTAAGTGGTTAATGCTTGGTCTATTGCTGCTCCAAGCTGGGCAGTGCTAGTTTTATGCTGGTCAAACTGATAATGCAAAGTGCTGGTAGACCAGCTTGGTCAAGCTGATAATGAAATTACCTGGGTGACCATGTGATGGTCATTCTAGAGCACCTGGTTCCAGAATGTTGGTCACCAGCATAACCATCTTCAATGATATATGCGGTTTTTTCAGAAGGGATCTGTATTTTTTCATTGAATCTAATTTCTTGATATTAATTTTATATCCCAAGCTTTGCCACATTTTACAGTGGTTGCACCAATATTTGGGGATAGGAACACCCTGTCGGCACATTTTAACTGTATATAATTATATCTATGGTCCGTAAAATTTCAGGATGACACTTTTCTTTTTTTCTAGTCGTAAGTTTTTTTTTCTTTCTTTGAATGATGCAAAGTTTGCCGAAACAAGCCCCAGTGATCTAGCTAAGAGGGTGAACACTGTTTCAAAGTTATTGCCTAGTATAACTACGACACCGAGCCAATGTTTCTTTTATATGTAGAGTTGACACCCGTACTGTCGTATTTTTAACCCAATCAAGCTCCAGACTGAACTCCCATGAAATTTTTTTGAACAGTTATCCCAGTATTGTAGCTCATTCTACAGCATTTCGTTTTTCTGGGAAATATTTTTACTAAAAACGGTCAAACTTTCCAAACTCATTCAAAACCGCCATTTTACTACTGTAATGTATCGTTCGTGCGCCATAAATGTAAACCGTGATCTTTTAAAAAGGTATAAAAATACCAGAGGTTAGTGTTGCCTCTACGGAGCTGTGAATCGCATTCGGGTAAAAAAAAATGCGGAACGAAAGAAAAGCTAGCAGACGAATCGTGCGGTTGCTATGCAGAGACTCACGCGCCTGTGCCTGCGCGGGGCGGACTGAAGCACGATCGCTGCTGCCCTCGCGGACGCGTCGGCGGCTTGGCGGGCGTACAGACGCGTGGGCTCGGAGCGGCTCGCAGCTGAGCCCCGGGGTGAGGGAGCGCTTTTAAAGGGGCGGCGCACCCGCCCCCGGTACCCAGCGCAGGAGCGAGAGAGCGTGTGTGCGTGCGCGTGTGGGGCTGAACGCGGTAATTAATGTGCCCGCGGGGAGCGGCGGGGGAGGGGCCGCGGGCAGCGGAGGAGAATGGGATGGGGGGGGGGGGGGGGGGGGGGGGTTGCGGGGCAGAAAGGGGGCACTGCCAGGCGAGCGGGCAGACTGGGAGCAGAATCCCTGCCATCAATCAGGAGGTACTTCAGCAGATTGTGCCCGCAGCACCCCGACCCACGCACGCACACACACACACACACACACACATGCATACATATACATACACACACGTACACGCATACATACAGAAACACATCTCCAGCACACACACACACACACACACAATAGTTTACACACTTACACAAGCCTGCGTTTGAGGAGAGGCGCTGTTGGCAGTTGTAAATCAGCCTGACTGTCTCTCTCAGATCCTCACATAGTGAGTCTTACCTGCTGGGTTTACCCCACAGCACAGGCCTACAACTGCCCCCCTTCACTTAATTTCTGTGCCCTTTTTGGAGGAGCGCGCTCTGCCGTGTATTTAATGGGGGCTTTGCAGTTCACACAAAAGAAGCTGTAGACCCTGTTCAGAGGGGACTGGAAAGTGGGCCCTTGGGTGCACTAGGGTCTGTGTGCCAGACGAGTTAAAATGCCTGGAGAATGAATGCGAATCTCCTGCTTCTGTCCTGCAGGAACTGCTCTGGCTGGTTTCCTGTCAGCAGTGGAGCGGGACTGACGACTGGCAACCCAGGTCATGTGACTGGGGCTTCAGGAGCCACAGGTGCTTACTCCCCACTACAACTTCAGAAAATTACATTCAGTCATATGCGGGCTTTCAGCAGATGTGCTTGAACAGGGCGACCTATACAGCTTATGTTTTTACATACCGTCCATTTGCACAACCAGGTGGTCAATTCAGGGTAAGTACTTGTACTCGAAGGTACAACAGCAGTGCCCATACCTGGAAAATGAGCCAAAAGCTCCCTAACCATTGCCATACCAGAGGGGCATTCGCAATGTATAACCCGTTCACAGACTGAGCTTTTCAAAGGAGCATTTCACCTGCAGTGTTTAGAATTCCCTTTGAATACACTTCTCTCTCTTTATGTGGAAGAGTCTAGAAGGCCATGGTGTTTGTTCTGGGGTGCCAGTCTTCCAGAGTTCGCATTAGCAGGCAGTTTTTGGCCGGTTAAATGCAATCAAGTCTGTAAAGGAAATGTGAAGTTTTGGCATTTTAGCTTGGCTAAATAAATAATAATTATGAATATGAAAAATAAATATTTATAGACGAGAGCCTTAATGGCTCTTTCAGTTTCAAATAAGCATTTCACTTGTTTTGTCTCAAAAGCACAGCTACTTATCATTGTCATTACCCTGAATCACCTTCAAGCACTAAGAAATTATTTTGGATTAAAAATTATTTGCAAAACGGGCAGAGAAGCCGCTTGTAGGAGGATAGGGTTGGCAACCTAATGCAAATCCGAAGAAGCGCTGAAACCAGAGACATTCAGTTTCAAGTCCGCAGCTGCCCACTTCCATGGCATGATGTAACACTGAAAATGGAAGGGCATAGCTGACCCCCACTTTACGTAGACCACCATAGCCCCCCAATGTTACTTTTTTCCAGTTACAGTTAGGCCATTTTCACTGCTAAAACCTGATGAACTTGAATGGGCCTTAGCATCACATGATCTGCGTATTGTTATATTTTACTGTTGAATGCATCGTCAATTTTTAGGAATTGTATAGCGATTTCTACAGACACTGTCATGAAGATGCTTTACAGTGGAAATATGAAAGAGAATTGGCCTACAAACCAGACCTGAACCCTGTATTCCGAAGAAAATGTATTTCTGCAAACAATGATGATGCAAGATCATGACAACTTCTTTTGTTGAGAAAAGGTTTTTGCACACACACAATGTGCACAGATGCACAGTTGCCTTCATATATTTCATCTTGAAGATGATTTTTGCTTTCAAATAGAATTCAAAGAGTCCAAAATTTAAATTATATTGTAATTTATTGTTATGCACCCTCTCCCATCATGCAAGCATTAATAGAAGATATAGCTGGAATTTTGATAATTTGTCTGACAAACATAAATCCTTTTGGACACATTTGCCGGCGAAAGAAATTGTAGTGCCAACACTGCAACTATCTTTGTTGTCTTTTAGTAATTATAATGAAGTATAGCGAACATAACAGCTTTGCAAAGGGTGTAACCAGCAGTGCTTCACAAATACTGTGCTTGCTGCATGTTAAGTAGTGATGGACAGAACTCAACACACTGCGTTTTTCAACACTATTTTTATAAAACCTCTTCGTTTAATAATGTTTGAAATTTTGGTGTTTAGCAGTGTAGTGGCTTATTTCTCATTAGTCTTATAATTGGTTACTGAACTAACATGAGAACGTTCCGGATAGATTCCCATTTGTGTATCTGATAAGGTTGTGATGAAAACCTTTCTCAAATAAGCCTAATCTTAGAATGTAAAAGCCCAATCATTTCTGGTAATGTCACAGAAATGCGCTGCTCCACGAATGCCAGCAACACCCCCTCATCCTTATATTTTTATAATTTTTCAGAAAAAAATGAATCATACTGGAGTAAACATGAATGACCCCACACGATTAAACGCTGTCATTTTTAACGGGAATATCAAGACTGAATTACATTGGAACTGCACGCGCTCAGTACCACCCTGCAGTAGCCAACCTGCAGGAGAATACCTGTGCTCCGTCCCTGCGCTCAGAGGAAGTTTGATTAAATCTGGGGCTGATCTGATTGGACGGAGCGTACAGAGTAAAGCTCGGCTCCGTCTCGCCAGGTGGCGAAAATGTGAAAGTGAGATTATGTCTCCCTCACAAGGATTTCTCCTAATCTCGGCGGCCCCCAGCCGAGAGCTGGTGGCACAGACCCCCTGATTAGCAGAGCTCAACAGGCTCACGGCTGGGATTAGCGCTTCGCTTCGCCCGTGTGGGGGGGGGGGGGGGGGGGGGGGGGGGGGGGGGTGGGGGTGTGTTGGGGGGGGGGGGGGGGTGTGTGTCGGGGGCGAGGCTGTCTTCAAGGGGGGGAGAAGGCCAAAGGGGGTGTGAGTTGTCAGAAAGGTGATGATGGTGTGTGATTGAGCGGGGAGAGGGCGGGGCGGGGCGGGGGGCCTCTGATTGGGTGGGAGAGAAGTGGTGATATGCAATTGGAAGGAGAAATGAGGATTTTTTCTCTGACTGGTGAGAGGTGGTATCTGATTGGTGGGAGGGAGATGGTGCATGATTGGTGGGAGGTAATGATGAGGTCTCTGATTGGTAAGCGATGAGGAAGGGGCTGTGATTGAGGAGGAGCTTTTAGATTAACAATAGTAGGTGGGGTCTCTGGTTTCAGAGAGTTTCATGGCATTTTTGATGGGCTGAAGAAGAGGGTTGGGCTATCGATACGGTTAGGACACTGGGATACGTGCACGTAATGAACGTGTGAAATCTGCAGTTTTTATGGTACTGCAGTTGTGACCAATACCAATGCAGCACAGGCAAAATAATAAATATGGTGACGGTTCGTCTGGGTACATTCCTTGTGGACTGACTGTGAGAACAATCAGAACTAAAGCTCGAACCAGCTCTTCAGCTCTGAGACGTTTCCCTCTGACCGTACCAAAGTGGTCACTCATCTGTGTGAACGTTGCCCGGACCAGATGAGCCTGGCAGGTGTGCAGCTCGTTGAGAGTGGGGGCGTGTGTTGTTCTTAGGGGGGCGGGGGGGTCTGTTTGCCTGTGTGCCGGTGTCCTGAACCATGGGGGTGTAGAGGTTTGGGAACAGCCAGTCTGATCTGGAGTCTGATGACTTGGTCTGTTTGATCAGAACCTTTCACCACACAAGGGGGGGAGGGGGCGAATATTGAAATGTGTGTGATTATGGAAGTACGCAAGTCCACTGCCTCGACTGAGACATTTAGGGCCAATTGTTGTGTGCCTTTGAGCCCTTGGTCTAAACCCCTTGACCACAGAACTGCATTACAACTGGAACGGCTAATCCTGAGTTCAGCTGTTTTTTTTAAACATCAGATGTATTTTTGACATTTTATTGCCTTATGAAAGAAAACGAAGATCCGGAAAAAGTTTTGTTATTTTAACAAAGTGATGCATCCTTGCCATAGACCACGATAAACACATTCACATGGGTGCATGCGTTAAAATGACCATGGTTTGCTACGGTTTGCTGTTTGTCTACAATCAGAAAATAGTTCCTCTGTTTATAGTTAACCTAAACCTGAAAACATCATCAGTTCAACAACGGAGATCTTTTGATGATAGTGCTCTCTTTTTTCGATCTGCTATCCTCCATAGTGAGCGTGTGCTTTAAAACTCTCAATTTTGGCAGGGTCACGAAAGTGAATAGGAGTGAATTGGGAGCTATACAACCGGGAGGGACGGCGATGCCATTATCAACCGGGACAGCTGATGTTGCTAGTATTCATGCTATGAAAATACATTGGGGTAAGCTCCAGAAAATGACTTCTTAGACCAAAGTTAAGTATCCCTTTAAAGCATAAAAAAGTGTACTGGCCTCGCCAAGGCGATATCACAAGCCCCTGTCTTTGCTTTTTTAATCTATGATCAACACCAAAGAGCTGCCTGTCACTTTGAACCACTTGTAAGTTGGTTGTTTAGTTCTACGGGTTGTTCAGGTAAACAAACGCATAGATAAATTGAGTCACCTGGTAGTGGGTGTTCTATTCGTTTTCATGGACGAGATAGCTGGGTGATCATGGGTAATCACCGCCGATAGGACTTTGTGTAACATGACTAACCCGCCATGAACGCCTCTGTAAAACCTGATATTTCTAATATCCGTCCCTGGCTGTAAACCTGTTGGCCCAACAGTTCACTCCCACGCTATCCTGTTTCTGTGCAACACGTTTATAATGGCATTACCTCAAAAACATTCAGTATGAAACGGAGGTGAACTGCTGAGGCCAGAAAACCCACAATGGCAAACATTTATGAAGGCATTCTCATGTACACTATAAAGTTAAATCAGAACGTATTCATCTCCTTAAACCTTTTTATATATTGTCCTGTTACACATTTTTCAAAGCATTACAGTACCCTAACCCCTTCACCAACAATAAATTCAGCACATTTATGATGCTAAATAAATTTTATTCAACATGGCCAACTCCTGGCATGACTTCATGTTGTTCTTCCTCAGAAGTAGGCTCTCTGCCATATAGCCCATATTATAGTAAATCTATGAACAGTTCTTCTCATTTTGCCAATCAGCTCTGCAGCTATGTTAGCGTGTAGCCAGGGGTGCTGCCAGAGATTTTGGGCCCCATGAAAAGATCTCGCATTGGCCCCACCACCCCAGGCCATCCCATCCCTGCACTATTTTTTGGAGGCCCCTGTAAGTCAGGGCCCTTGGAAACATCCTACCTTCCCCCCCATTACGGTGCCCCTGGTTGTGGCTGCCCTCTTGGTAAATTCCCTAACAATTGCCTTTTTCATGCAGTTTCCCAGTTTAGTTGAATATCCCGATCTTTGTAGTGCCATATTTTTGCCATTTTGCAAAAATGGGCATGAAAGTGCTCTCAGAAAGGGTATTTTAATTTGACACACAAAATGAGAAATTATTTATGGCGGTGAAAACTTTCTGAAGGCTCTGAACATTGTTGTCCTGATTGCCACCTCTTGACAGTAAAGGTATTCATTTTCCTAACTGGAGCCAGAAGCTGTTTGCTACATACAACATACTGAGCACATTTTTATCAGAGTAATTCAGCTGAAGTTCTACATTCAAGGGTGCAAAGTATTAAGGTAGGATTTTTGTTCTTTACAAGTGGTATACATCCAGAGGATCATCAGACCCTACACACCAGCCAGACCTCTCCGTTCTGCCACCTCTGGACGCTTGGCACCTCCCCCTCTTCGTGTCTGTACTTCCCGCTCGCGTTTGCTGTCTGTCCTGGCCCCTCGCTGGTGGAATGACCTCCCCATGGTGGTCAGAACAGCAGAGAATCTGACTACTTTCAAACGCAGACTAAAGACTCATCTCTTCAGGCTGCACCTCTCCCCACCCCTCCCTAGCCTATAGTTTAGCTCAATGTACCTATTTAGGCTAATACGATCACGTTAGTTTTTATTTGGTAGGATTGTTTTTGTCTGATTCTGATTAGGCAAATGTGATTTCAGTGCTGGTTTGTACTTGGCAGGATTGTTTGTTTGCTGAACAGGTTACCCTACAGGGTTGGAGTCCTGATCTATGTGGTCACTTCTGGCACTATGATCTTTACTTCTCTCTAGTGTGTTTCTTTTGCACCTCTGCACCTTGAACTAATGCACTTGTTGTACGTCGCTCTGGATAAGAGAGTCTGCTAAATGCCTGTAATCTAATGTAATGGTATAATGTTATTTGAATTAACTTTGGAACACTTCTGTAGTCTGACTTGTTTTTGTGGGCTCTCACCTTTGCTGCTGTCTGTCAATCATCCTCCTTTGCTGCAGGTGATTTGAGTTGGGCCTCCTGTAAGCTCTCAGCTTGCGTTTGCTTATCCTGGTGCTTCCACTCCTCAAAAGCTCTGGCTAGGCAATACTGCCGATCCCAGATCCAGGATCACTGAAACCGGGGCTAATCTTAAGGCCAAACATTCCACACTTGGAGTTGAAACTGATCCAGGCTCAGTGCTCCAGGATGGTGCATTTCCAGTCCCCACTTTTCTCCCTGAGCCTCCGTGGTAGAGTTTTCCACGCAGCTGGCCCTTTAAGAGAGCAGGGGCTGCTGGGAAGGCAGCAGGCTGTCGGGGAGGAGGGCAGCCCTGCAGGACCATTTGTGCTGAAACTCATTTGCACGACGACACTTAATTGGCTACAACAATTAATTAATGTGTCGGAAAGTTGGCACAAAAAGTTCATTTAAGGGGTTTTAATAAGCAATTAGAGGGGAACCAGAGGAGAGGAGCGTGGTGCTAGAGAGGGCGAGAAGGAAAAGACTCAGACGGAGGAATAAAAGTCATAGGTGCAGTGGGGATATTGGGCGATGAAGCTGAGCGTTTCCTCAGGAAAGAATAAAAATAGCTCGGGAATTTGACTACTTGTATGTGAGGAGCCTGTTAAAACGGCACGTCGGTGTGTCCGTTCTGCCCGTGGGCTGCCGTTTCCTCTCCGAGTGTAACTTGGAGGAAATAAGCAGCCCTGTCTCTCCCTGCCCCCTCTGTGTCCTGTGCAAAATATCGCATGACTAATGAACAGAGCAGCCTGGAATCCTGGGGAAGATGTCCTTGGAAGACGAATGCATTTTCAGCAGAATAATTAACTTAATTAACAAATTCGCATGCATATTCATCAGCCTATTAATGTCTCCTCCGCGCTGGCTGATGAGCAATGCGGTAATAACCGTCTCATTTGCATACCGCGTTCGCGCTGCTCGCTGCGAAAAAAGGAAAAAGAATACAAATAACGTTTAAAAAAAAAAAAAAAAAAAAAACAATGGGAACAGGGACGACCCTCGGAAACGAGGTGGAGCCAGAAATGCAAGCGTTCGTACACGTACACAACATACACACACACACACACACACAGAAAGAAGCCTACCAGTTTTCGTGGAAGTAGCACAGAATGATCCAGTCCCCTCTCCCTCTCTTCTCCTTCCCTTGCCTTTGTGTGTGTCTCATCTCTTCGACCTCAGTGTGTCTGTTTCTGTACAGCTGTGTTACAGACACACAGTCTGTCCTGGTCTGTGTGTCTGTACAGTTGGTTTCCAGACACACAATCTCTCCTGGTCTGTGTTCCTCTCCAGCTGGGTTCCAGACGCAGTCTCTCCTGGTCTGTGTTTTTGTAGAGCTGGGTTACAGACACACAGTCTCTCCTAGTCTGTGTTTCTGTAGAGCTGGGTTACAGACACACAGTCTCTCCTTGTCTGTGTTTTTGTAGAGCTGGGTTACAGACACACAGTCTCTCCTAGTCTGTGTTTCTGTAGAGCTGGGTTATGGACACACAGTCTCCTCTGGTCTGTGTTTCTGTACATCTGAGTTACAGACACACAGTCTCTCCTGGTCTGTGTTTCCGTAGAGCTGGGTTATGGACACACAGTCTCCTCTGGTCTGTGTTTCTGTACATCTGGGTTACAGACACACAGTCTCTCCTGGTCTGTGTTTCCGTAGAGCTGGGTTATGGACACACAGTCTCCTCTGGTCTGTGTTTCTGTACATCTGGGTTACAGACACACAGTCTCTCCTGGTCTGTGTTTCTGTAGAGCTGGGTTACAGACACACAGTCTCTCCTGGTCTGTGGTTCTGTAGAGCTGGGTTACAGACACACAGTCTCTCCTGGTCTGTGGTTCTGTAGAGCTGGATTACAGACACATACTGTCTCCTGGTCTGTGGTTTTGTAGAGCTGGGTTATGGACACACAGTCACCTCTGGTTTGTGTTTCTGTACATCTGGGTTACAGACACACAGTCTCTCCTGGTCTGTGTTTCAGACACACAGTCTCTCCTGGTCTGTGTTGCTGTACAGCTGGGTTATAGACACACAGTCTCTCCTGGTCTGTGTTGCTGTACAGCTGGGTTACAGACACAGTCTTTCTCCTGGTCTGTGTGTCTGTGTTTCTGTAGAGTAGGGTTACAGACACAGTTTCTCCTGGTCTGTGTTGCTGTACAGCTGGGTTAAAGACACAGTTTCTCCTGGTCTGTATTTCTGTAGAGCTGGGTTACAGATACACAGTCTCTCCTGGTCTGTGGTTCTGTAGAGCTGGGTTACAGACGCACAGTCTCTCTCTTGGTCTGTGTATCTGTGTTTCTGTAGATTAGGTTCACAGACACACAGTATCTCTCCTGGTCTGTGTTGCTGTACAGCTGGGTTGCAGACACACAGTATCTCTCCTGGTCTGTGTTTCTGTAGAGTAGGTTTACAGACACACAGTATCTCTCCTGGTCTGTGTGTCTGTGTTTCTGTAGAGTAGGTTTACAGACACACAGTTTCTCTCCTGGCTGTGTTTCTATAGAGTAGGTTTACAGACACACAGTTTCTCTCCTGGTCTGTGTGTTGTTTCTGTTGAGTTGCAGACACAGTCTCTTCCCTGGTGTGTCTGTCTGTTTCCTGTTCATCTCTCTCCATTTCTTCTATTCATCTCAGTCGTTTGAATTTATTTACTTATTTTTTTGTACGTTTTTGAAGTTGCTTGTATGCCTGTCATGGTAGTGTGTGTGTGTGTGTGTGCACGTGCATGCGTGTGTGCGCGTCTGCATACGCAAATAGGTTTTTACTCAAATTAATTTTGTGTCTGCGTGAGTGCTTGTATGTGCAAATGTATGTGCATGCAAGTCTGTGAATGTGTAAATGATTGTGTGCATGTGCGTGTGGCTGCGATTGCATTGCTGCGGTGTTGTAGTTTTGCATGTGGCCATATTGAATTGAATTGGGTTTTTTTTAACACTTGCGCCCACATGCATGTTGTACGCTCTCTGAACACATGGTGCTCTTGTCTGTGTTTGTACATGTGCCTTGTACTGTTTATTGCAGTTGTGAAGCGTGTGCCAGTGTTGAACCTCTGTCGTTTTTTTCACCAATCTGTTCTTGATTCATTAAGTCTGTGTTTACAGTACCTGTGTGTCTGTATGTATGTGCGTGCGTGCGTGTGCGTGTGCTGTGCATGCGTGTGGGGGTGTATGGTGTGTACTGTGTGTACTGTCTGTGTGTGAGTGTATCTGTCTTTATGCATGTACAGTACTTGCGTGATCGAATGTGTGTGTGTGTGTATATCTGTGTGTGTGCATGTGTGTGTATATCTGTGTGTGTGTGTGTATGTATATCTGTGTTTGTGTGTGTGTGTGTGTGTGTGTGTGTGTGTGTGTGTGTGTGTGTGTGTGTGCGCGCGCGCGTGTGTGTATATATATCTGTGTGTGTGTGTGTGTGTGTGTATATATGTGTGTGTGTGTGTGTGTGTGTGTGTGTATATATATCTGTGTGTGTGTGTGTGTGTGTGTGTGTGTGTATATATATGTGTGTGTGTGTGTGTGTGTGTGTGTGTGTATATATATCTGTGTGTGTGTGTGTGTGTGTACTCTTTCTTTTCTCTGTCCTCCTGGATCTCTCTCCTGGGACTCACTTGGCACCACTCCTCACTTTTTATTTTCGCTTCACAAACTGCTGCTGTCTGCACACAAGCTGGTGCCCACAGCTCTACCCCACACAGGCGCAACCACACACCGATACCAACACAGTCATAATGGCACCACTCACACACTGATACTAAAGCACTGATACTGGCACCACTCACACACTGATTCTAACACACTGATACTGGCACCACTCACACACTGATTCTAACACACTGATACTGGCACAGTCATACTGGCACCACTCACACACTAATACCGACACAGTCATACTGGCACCACTCACACACTGATTCTAACACACTGATACTGGCACCACTCACACACTGATTCTAACACACTGATACTGGCACCACTCACACACTGATACTAACACACTGATACTGGCACCACTCACATACTGATTCTAACACACTGATACTGGCACCACTCACACACTGATTCTAACACACTGATACTGGCACCACTCACACACTAATACCGACACAGTCATACTGGCACCACTCACACACTGATTCTAACACACTGATACTGGCACAACTCACACACTGATACTGACACTACCCACACACTGATTCTAACACACTGATACTGGCACAACTCACACACTGATACTGGCACCACTTACATACTGACACACTGATACTGGCACAACTCACACACTGATACTGACACTACCCACACACTGATTCTAACACACTGATACTGGCACAACTCACACACTGATACTGGCACCACTTACATACTGACACACTGATACTGACACCACTCACACACTGACACACTGATACTGACACCACTCACACACTGACACACTGATATTAACACACTGATTCTAACACAGTGATACTGGCACCACTCACACACTGACACTAACACACTGATACTGGCACCACTCACACAGTGATACACTGATACTGACACTACCTACACACTCACACTGACACCAACACACTGGTACTGGCACCACTCACACACTGATACACTGATACTGACACTAACCACTGATACACTGATATTGACACTACCCACACACTGTCACACTGATACTAACACACTGATACTGGTACCACTCACACACTGACACTGACACTACCCACACACTGATACTAACACACCACTGGAGAGGGCACACAAAAATTCCGGTAGAATCTAAGAATTAATTCAATGTGGGGGGCCCAGAATTCCTAGCTACACCCCTGGCTAGGCTGAACGTTACCGTCCGTTTATGTTCAAGTCAGTTGTTGTGTGTGACTTATGCGGTTTATACCCTTAAACCTGTATTTCAGTGACCTCTGTAGCTGCTGCTACCCTACACCTTGTAAATGGCTGTTGATCAGATTATTTGTTTATGATGCTATGGGCGATTCAGGAGTTGCAGAGTTGATGATGCAGGAGTGAACTTTAAGTATATAACTGGTATATACACCAGGTTAAAAAATTAAGCCGATTTTATTTGTTGAAATAAAAGCCACTTGTGATTCTCTTTACTCACATCCTCATCATCAAGTTAATTCAACAGCCTGTGTTTGCAGGAAAGGATATGCTAAGTGCTGACAAAGCACTTAAGCAAAAAGACAGTAAACTGCTATTGTGATGTTAAAAACAAGTGAATTATCAAATTAGTTCAATTTAAATTAATGAGTACAAATGAATTGTATGGCACAAATCAGATTAGTTTGCTTCAAATTAAATTTTACAACAGTACACTCAGGTATATGTTTAGCAAATTAATGAATATGAATTGCTTTTTATTAACTATACGGAGATGGCTCGTGTATCGTTAAGGAAATGACTATAAACTAATTGGGCCCGTTTGCCGCAATCAACAGTGAAACAGAACTCCAGTTGTGCTGCTCCTTGGTGACTTTCTGCATTATTTTACTCAGGTCTTCAGGTGTGCGGGTGAAGGGCTTTGCAACATTACTGTTTGGTTTGAGTCAGTAATGAAAATTAATTCATTTTTCATAAAAAGTGTATTACAGTTAAGTGGAACAGTAATTAATTGGATAATTATATAATTCTAGCTGTATTATTATTATTATTATTATTATTATAGTATTTACACATTACTTCGAGTGCATTCTCAGGGTGCTTGTGCACAGCAGGTGTAGTGTACAGTGTGTGTTTTGGTTGCTGAGTGTTCGATCAGGGATACTCATACCTGGCCCTCGAGGCCAGAAGTTCGGCTGGTTTTCATTCTTCCCCTCTAATCAGTGACATTAATCTGTCGATTAACCGTGAAGCGGAAAAGAAAACTGGCAGAAGTGCTGGCCTTGAGGGCCAGATCTGAGTGTCCTTGGTCTGGGGCAGGTGCAGATGTGTACTGTTTTTAGGGGTACGTTTGTATTGGGCTGTTTTAAAGAGAATCGCCACGGTTTAAATCTTTCCTGTAAGGGAATGAAGGACCACGTGTTTATTAGTTATTAATTATTTTTGTTTTAGGGTTTACTGCTGGTCCCAAACCTTATGACATAACAAGTCTGGTTCTGATAAGTGGCTACTTGCTGATTTCTATTAGAGGACAGACTTATTGGTCATCCTAAATACCTGCAGTTTGGTCGAGCGTTACATTGTTGTCCTGGTCAGTGGGGTGATCATAAAATGTACTGACAGTCTCCAACCGATAGCTCTGACAGACTGACATAGACCAGTACTCATACAGATACACACTGGCACAACCACAGACACCTCTTACACACTTGCATTTACAGACCAACACCTTTTACACACTAACATACACAAACCAAATCCTCTTACACACCACTAATCACGCACCAACATCCCTTACACTCTAACAATCATACACCAACACCCCTTGCAAACCAACAATCACACAGCAACACCCCTTAATACTAAAAATCACACACCAACACCGCTTACACTCTAACACAACTAGTGCCACCTCTTACACGCGGACACATACCAACACACCGTACACACTGACGCACACACTAACACCTCTTATACGCGAGAACGCCTCTTACACACTGACACAACCAATGGCACCTACTACACACTGACATTACCACTCACAACTTGCGCTGCGCTCACACTGACATCACAACCCGATTCTCACGCGTACGTGCACTTTACGTGCTCGCGGGAAATCACTTCCTGGTTATCACACGCGCGCACACATACACGCAGGCGCACACACATGCGAGCATGCACACGCGCGCATGAACACACAAACGCACGTTCCCATGCACCAGCCGCTCACGCGCTGTTCTCACACGTAGCGGCCCGCACTAACACGGAGTCTCGCGGGCGCTCCGGCAGTCCGACTCCGGTTAACCGGTTGTCGTTTTCTGCTGGCGTGGGCGTCGCGCAGACTCCGCACTTGGGCGCGGTGGCGCTGAAACCCTGATGCGCACTGACAGTGGCGCATTGACACCAGTGCAGGAACAGCCAGTGGCTGTTCCTCTACTGGAACAGTAGAGGAACAGCCTCTCACACGCAGTAGGCATGCTCCGAAAGGCCTTACATGACAAACAGAACACGCAAGCACCGACGCACACATGCACACACGTACAAGCACAAACGCACACACACACACAAGCACACACACGCACATGCTCAGAAACCTACGCATGACTTCCATACTGTCACCCTTCCATGTTTCCTGTTCCTGTTAGGCTCTTCCTGTGACCCCCCTCTGTTCCTGCTGGGCTCTTCCTGTGACCCCCCTCTGTTCCTGCTGGGCTCTTCCTGTGACCCCCCTCTGTTCCTGCTGGGCTCTTCCTGTGACCCTCTCTGTTCCTGCTGGGCTCTTCCTGTGACCCCCCTCTGTTCCTGCTGGGCTCTTCCTGTGACCCCCCTCTGTTCCTGCTGGGCTATTCCTGTGACCCCCCTTCTGTTCCTGCTGGGCTCTTCCTGTGACCCCCCTCTGTTCCTGCTGGGCTCTTCCTGTGACCCCCCTCTGTTCCTGCTGGGCTCTTCCTGTGACCCCCCTCTGTTCCTGCTGGGCTCTTCCTGTGACCCCCTGTTCCTGCTGGGCTCTTCCTGTGACCCCCCTCTGTGGGCTCTTCCTGTGACCCCACTCTGTTCCTGCTGGGCTCTTCCTGTGACCCCCCTCTGTTCCTGCTGGGCTCTTCCTGTGACCCCCCTCTGTTCCTGCTGGGCTCTTCCTGTGACCCCACTCTGTTCCTGCTGGGCTCTTCCAGTGACCTCTCCCCCCTCTCTGGTCCTACTGTTTTTAAGTGTGTGTCCTTGTGTGTCATCATTAAATATATTCATAGATTTTATTTGTATACAGTTTATCATTTTGAGTTTGAACAGTGTAAACATTTCAATTATCCTTGATTTATCAGATTATTTATGTGTGGGCTTTGGCTTCTCAGGACATCATGTCATGAACAGGTTTCTCCAGTAGGGGGAGGTAGAGCAGACCTTTTTAATGTGCACTGCTGAAATGTGCAGTACTATTTACCTTACACTTTCCTTTAACAGGATTATTATATTTTTCATGTGAAATTAATTCCAGCTTGTCTGTAGATGATCATAAAAATTAACCTAAGAAAAAAGGCTTCAGTTGAATATGCTAAGTACAGACCAATTTTCCCTTCAAAGACAGAATTAGAATGAATTATTAATATTTGGATTTGGCTTTATTTTCTTACAGAACTGTTGTGCCTTTGTACTTTTTAATGATTTTTCTGATGTTTTAGTCTACACTGGGCTCTTTTTTGCATATTAGCACATAAGTCATGGCAAAAAGCATGGCTTATCTGTCTAACAAAACTGTGTGTGGGTGTGTGTCTGCGTGTGTGTTTGCACGTGTGTGTGTGCACGCGCACACATGTACAAGTGCACATGAGTTTGTGAGTAGTGTTTGCAAGCATGTCCGTTTTGCCTATAATCTCCCCAGGTTTATTGATTCACCTTTCTTAAAATCATATTGCCAAGCTGAAATTGTGGTCGGTCTTTCTATTTTTCCAGCTAGTTCAATACCGCAGCCTGTACTCTGTCCAACACTTTGATTAGTTGCTCTGAAAGATAATCTTTCTATTATCATTTATCCTCCCTTTAACCACTGACAGGGTGGCCAGTGGAGGATGGGCTCCCTCTCCATCGTGGGGTTCCTCCTGAGATTTCTTCCCTCCAGGGAATTTCTTGGCACTGTAAGTTTTGGATGGTTTCTGATGTCACTTCCTGGTTTTTAGGGGGTTTCTTGGCACTCTAAGTTTTTTATTTCCTGTTTTTTTTTTTTTTTCTGAGAGGCATATTTGTGTCAGTGTCTCTGTAATAATTATCAAAAATAATCACTATCAAAAATAACTGAATTGAATTCGGTAGAAATTTGGAAATCAATAAGAGCATTTGGCGATTGAGTTCTGGGTAAAATAAGCAAAGAATTCTATTGCTGGTGAATTAAAACAGTGGTTCTTATGCAGTTATGTTGCTTCATGTTTGCAATGCCTTGCTTTACACAGAGGTGTTAAACATCTTCCCAAAAGGCTAACTCTAATTATCTTTGCTCTGTGTGTCTGACTGTCATGTGTCTGTGGATATGTGCACACTTGTATATTTGTCCCTCTGTGTTAATGTGTGTGCGTGCGTGCGTGCGTGCGTGCGTGCGTGTGTGTGTGTGTGTGTGCGTGTGCGTGCGTGCGTGTGCATGTGCATGTGTGTGTGTGTGTATCTAAGGCTCATCTCCATGTGTACTGGTTGGATTACATCTGCAGGGTACATCTCTCTTGTGTTTATCAGCTGGATCTGATATGACACCTCGCTCTCCCTCCCTCCCTCTCCCTCCCTCTCTCCCTCGCTCTCTGGCTGGATCTGATCTTTGGTCCGTGGGTCCAGTCTGGCTGGTGGTGGAGAGAGGGGGTGCAGAGATTGAGATACAGCACATTAGCTGGTGTCAGGAGGAAATTAGGGCCAGATCTGTGATCTAATCAGAGCACAAGCTCCGTGTTAGAGGAATTAAAGCCACAGCTGCTTTCCCCTTCTCTCTCTCTCTCTCTCTCTCCGTCTCCCCATCTCTCTTTCTCTCTCTCTCTCTCTGTCTCCCCATCTCTCTCTCTCTCTCTCTCTCTCTCTCTCTCTCTCTCTCTCTCCCTCTCTCTCTCTCTCTCTCTCTCTCCCCTCCATATCTCTCTCTCCCACTGTTTCTGTCTCACTCCCTCCCTCCCTCAGACACTGACAGACCTTGGGGACCTACTCTTTACTGAAGCCACCTGCCAATACTGGTGACAGCCCCTAAGTACATGCACATCTGGCACCAGACATGCATATTCACATATATGCACACCTGCACATGCATATAAATGAGCATGTCTGTGTGCAGTGTGTGTGCATGCTGTGTGCAGTGTGGGTGTGTCTGTACAGTGTGGGTGTGTGCAGTGTGTGTATCTGTGTGCATTGTGTGTGCATGCTGTGTGCAGTGTGGGTGTGTGCAGTGTGTGTATCTGTGTGCATTGTGTGTGCATGCTGTGTGCAGTGTGGGTTTGTGGATGTGTCTGTGTTCAGTGTGTGGGTGTGTCTGTGTAGTGTGTGGGTGTGACTGTGTGCAGTATGTGGGTGTGTCTGTGCAGTGTGTGGGTGTGTGTATGTGTGTGCATTCTGTGTGCGTGTCTGTGTGCAGTGTGTGTGCATGCTGTGTACACTGTGGGTGTGTCTGTGTTCAGTGTGTGAGTGTGTGTGCGTAGTGTGTGTGCGTGTCTCTGTGCAGTGTGTGTGCATGCTGTGTACAGTGTGGGTGTGTCTGTGTGCGGTATGGACGTGTGCAGTGTGTGAGCGTGTCTGTGTGCAGTGTGTGGGTGTGCCTGTGTGCGGTATGGACGTGTGCAGTGTGTGGTCGTGGCTGTGTGCAGTGTGTGAGCGTGTCTGTGTGCAGTGTGGGCGTGGCTGTGTAGAGTGTATGGGTGTGGCTGTGTGTAGTTGGTGGGCATGGCTGTGTAGAGTGTGTGGGCATGGCTGTGTGTAGTTGGTGGGCGTGGCTGTGTAGAGTGTGGGCGTGGCTGTGTATGGACATGTCTATGTGCCGCGTGGGCGTGTCTGTGTGCCGCGTGGGCGTGTCTATGTGCCGTGTGGGCGTGTCTATGTGCCGCGTGGGCGTGTCTGTGCCGCGTGGGCGTGTCTATGTGCCGTGTGGGCGTGTCTGTGTGCCGTGTGGGCGTGTCTGTGTGCTGCGTGGGCGTGTCTATGTGCCGTGTGGGCGTGTCTATGTGCCGCGTGGGCGTGTCTATGTGCCGCGTGGGCGTGTCTGTGTGCCGCGTGGGTGTGTCTATGTGCCGCGTGGGCGTGTCTATGTGCCGCGTGGGCGTGTCTATGTGCCGTGTGCTCTTACACAGGTACCCCCCTGGCGCAGGGCGGGCTGTGTGTTATAAAAGGCTTTACAGTAATATTGCACTGCCAGCCCCTGGCACCGCGCGCTGGTTCTGCTGGCAGGACGAGGATCAGACGTGCTCCTGGCCCAGCGCTCCCTCATTAGGGACTGTCTGTCGTGCGGTTCAGCAGAGCTGCGTCTGCAGCCTGGTCCTCTCCGCTTCTTCAGCCTCCGCCGGCATTTTCATCTCCTATTATTAATCGCGGCCCTTTCGCCGTTCTCAGACAAGTAGGACGGAAGAACTGAATCATTACCTCTCTCTTAATCTGTATCTGTTTTTATTTCTTAAAATAATAACGAGTCTGTTCCTTTTTAAAAAAAAAATTTTATTCAATTAGTATGACTCATTTTTCTGTGGTCACTGTGGAGGACAGTCGCTGAGTGTCTGGCCGCAGTGCTATTAACAGCAGTGGTCAGACGGCGAAATGAGCAAAGCCGGACTCATTGGGTTTCCGTCTCTGCCTGGCGCCCCGTAGCCATTAGCCACCTGCTAACGACGGCTAACGCTAATGCTAACGCTAGCGATGAGCCGCGCCGCCGCGGTCTTCTCTCTCGGCGCGCGAGGGCCAGACGCGGGGGGGGCGGAGGACTACTCTGCCTCGGACCCTAACCCTAACCCCTGTGACCTGACCCTGGTGCGGTCCCCGCCTTCAAATGCTGCTGGGTTTGGGGTGCGGAGTGGGCAGCGAGAGCTGTTCCCAGATCAGTGGCCGGGGGCTGGGCTGGCGGGCGGGTGGGGGGGGGGGGTGTTGGTGCGTGGGAGCGGCTCGGCGCCGGTCTGGCGGCTCAGCCCGCGCGTGGGCGGGGTTACTCAGCGCTGGAACCCCCCGGAGAGCCAAGGACTGGCAGCGCCGCCTTCGCCAGCCCATGGGCGCGTTTTGGCACCCTGCGGGGGCGAGAGATGGAAGGAGCGACAGATCGTGTCCTTTTTAACCAAACCGACGCTCCCTCGCGAAGCTGTCGCTGATTCTCAGGCCCAGAGAAAGTTCCAGAGAGCCGTGATGTTTTTCAGCGCCAGTCAAAGTGCCTTTAAGTGCCACGTTCAAGAACAGCTACGTTACAAATGGCGGATATTGCTTGACTGTAAGAGTGCAATAAAAGGGTGAATTAGCTCCTTTACACCTGTGGAACAGAAACAGGCAGGCCGCAATCAGAAATGGTATGGCGAAGGTAAAAAAAAATCAATCGGTAAACCGTCCATGAACATAGCAACAAGTGTTGCCGTAAAACGATATTATCTATGTGTAAAAAGAAGTGTTAATAAGGAAAAAAGATATATACAGAAACCCTGAAAGAGAAAGAAAATAAAGACTGAAATGAAAATACCTGTAAGTATACACATTAAAATGCTGCTTTACCTCTAACAGAGTTTGTACGAGTTGTCAGATGTACTCTATTGGGGCAAGTGTGCTTTCTGTGCTAATCTGACATCAAGCATTTTAAATAGAGCCCTATCCCCACATGAAAGGAAAGCTGAATGTGCCGTTCTCCTGAAGATAAAAACTATGCCGCTGTATTACACTTAAGAGGGGAGAGATTAGACAACCTGCTGTCAGATGAAGGCTCAGCACTCACTGTCGTCTGCCCTGATTTTAAAGTTAATCATTTAGGGGTGCGGTGACTCCGATGTACGTTATTGTCTCCGTGGTGCTGAGACTCAAAGCTGTTCCTTTCGCATGCTCACAGCCTCATAGACAAAAAAGAATTTGCTAAATCTGATCAACCACAAGCAAGTGGATAGATCAGACCTACATCTTGCATAGTCAAACATCAAGTCTCTCAAGCAAGCTAGACAAGCAATTAATTAATATAAAAATATTGGGGGTGACGTGTCTCCCTGTGCCTGCCCAAACATACGCATTTGGGGCCATTTCCTTTTGAATTCAGTAAATTCAGGAAATTAGCTAATAAAGTTCAATTTATCAATTGAAAAAATGCCATCAGAATATTATGGGCAATTTACAATTCATTTACTAAATTGTAAGCTATTTCCGTCCTTTCACACACTATCAGGAAAGAAAATAATTTGTTGAAAATTCGGTGCACCATATAGAACGCGGCAGTAGATGCACTTAATGGGCTTTTTTTGCAGGTTACCAGTGTGACTTTGATACCCCATCGTCAGTTTGACTGATGGCTGGCATCGATATGGAGTTTCAGCGTGTGGCGTCCGCTAATTACATACACCGATCCACAGGCTGGGGTTCCTCCCACGGCGAGATTAATCTAATTTACATTTTCTCTCCGCTCCCTCAGGTTATTCTCTGTTGTCATACGGTATTACGCGTTTCTGTCAAAGTTACGGGAAAATACGAAAATTGGCTCCTTTTAATTTTCTTAATCGTTTGCCCACATTCACCACATGCAACAGAACATTAGGGTTATGATTGGTATTAAATAAAGGAAACGCATAGATTGACGGTAGAAGAAAAAAAAAACGGAATTTGTGAAATACACGTCTGAAACATTAAGGTTCAAACCTGTTATCGTATTCAATGCTGCTGGGTCTGATCGCGCGTGAGGTGGTTTCAGCTTTGCGGGAGCGTCAGCGGCCGCGTGCTGTGGAAGCAGCCAAACGGCGACCTCAGAGAAGAGCGCCATCGATACGTCCTCTCAGCTTTATGACGGGTGAAGGAATCGGTCGGTTAATGTCAGATTTGTATTTGCGATATTTTCCAAAAAGAGCAACTAACAAAAATGGATATAAATGTGTGTTATGTTATTTAACTGTAGGCCTACTGTAACTCTTTCTCCTTTCATGAATCACAAAAATGTTCAGTGTGGCTGATGATAATTTCAGCAACTTCTACATTTCAGCAACAAGTGCAAAAATGATTAATGGTTTACCAGTGATGGTAAATGATTTATATCTATTCACTGCAATATGCTTAAGAAATTATATATAGAAATAGATTTGCTTCAAATTCACGTGTCAGTGTCAGTGAGTATCACCAATTTCATTCAGCACAGTCAGTAAGAGCATATAATTTTGTCAGATGAGAGTACCCATGTGCAAAGATATGGCTTGTAAACCAATGTGATTATGCAGAAAATTGAGTGAATCACTCTTGAGTATTGTATATTAAATGAATTAATATTACATTGCCATGCTATGCTTTAGATAAAAACACATGTACATTTCATCCATTTGTTTTTAAGGTCAAAGCGTGACATAGAATGTTACCTGTTAATTTTTTTTTTTTTTTTTTTTGGTGAAACTCATTTAGTGTAACCAGAAATTACATGACTGTCGATGGTGGATAGTGATGTGTATTAGTCATTGTTTTAGGTAGCCTATGCAGTTTTTTTGCATACAAAAAACTCCTTGACCTTTTTCAGGTTGTTCTGTCACACCTTGAGATTTCCTTGCACTGAAATATATTCAAACACAATAAATTTAGCACATTTGTGGTGCACTTTCCCCCCCCCCCCCCAAAATGCGGAAGAATTTCTTATTAATAGAAGTATTCAGTATTTATGACGCATGACTCCAGCATGGCTTAATGTTGGACTTTCTCAGAAGTGGATTGCAATTAGTCACTCTCCCAAATGGAAGTTGCAAAGATTGTTGAGCTCTGAACGATTCCCCCATTTCATGAAGACATCTAAATATTGTACTTTACTCTGAAATGATACAGTTACTTAAATGAGAGTAGAAAAAAAGAAAATAAATTTTAATTTGACAAAAAAGCATTTTCTATATTTACAGGGCCCTCTGGAATTGGCACCCTCAATTAATAACAAAAATGCTGGATTAAGTTAATTTTATTGTTCATAAAATATTTCCTGATAAATTATATGATCTTATTGTGTCTCTATTTCTCAGAGAAAAAATAATTCTACAACCCGAAATCATTATTTATTCTGTCTCACAATTATTGGCACCCCTGTGTTTAAGCACTTTGTGCATCCTCCCTTTGCCAAGTCTTCTGAGAACCGGGTCTTCTCCTATGATGTTTGATGAGGCCAGAGATCACACAACAAAGGCTCCAAGAAAATTCCTCCATGCCGAATCTCTTCAGATCTGTCTTCACTTGTGGGCTGTCCCCATTCAGCTCAGCCGACAGGCTGTCAATGGGGTTTAGGTCAGGAGAGTGGAATGGCCATTTGCAAAAGCTTGATTTTGTGGAATTGGAGGAGTGATTTGGATCAATGTTCCTCCTGGAAGAGGCAACCCGGTTTTAGCCTCCTGGCAGAGGCAGCCGTTTTTTTCGTCTTAAATCTCCTGGTACACGATAGAGTCTATGGTGCCATGTGACTTAACAAGGTTCCCAGGGCCTTGGGATGCAAAACAGCTCTACAACATCATATCCACCACCATACTTGACAGTAGGGATTGGGTTCTTTTCTTCCTGACCGTCCCTCTTCATATGCCCACCTTTGGTGTTATGGCCAAAAAAACAGCTCTGAACCATAGAACCCAGTTCCAATTAAAGTTCCAATTATGTTTACTGAATGTCTGGCACCTACGTTTGTGGTCTGATGAGAGCCGAGGCTTTCTTCTGGCAGGCCTTCCAGATTGCTTGTTGGCAAGGAGGTGGCATCTAATTGTAGTTCTGGAGACTTGGTGACCCAAAGACCACGGCCAGCTTGTGCAATTCTGGAAATCGTGATTCCTGAAGAATTTATCGCCTCTCGAACCGTCCTCCTCAATCGTGCGCGGGGGCAGAATACTCTTGTGTCCTAAACTTAAACTCAAAATGTTTACATCTTTATTATTTCCCTAATGGTGGAGATGATGGGTTTTTTCAGGCTATTTTTTGCAGTCGTAGCCTGATTTATTGAGACAGTCAACCTGTTCATTTTATTTGCGTGACCTCTGACCTTCCCCATGTTGATGGAGGACTAATGGAGTTAGCATGTGTGTCAGGGCAATATTTTCACCCCAATGAAACGGGAAACCATGGATGACCACTTAAGTTATTAAAGACTCGGTAAATATATGAAATATATAAAGTAAATTATAAATGGCATTAAAGATTCTGTTACACTTTGTTCATAAGAATTTCTAGGGATGCTAATAATTGTGAGACGTTTATAGCAAAATATTTCTTTCTTGATGAAAACTTTTTGTTTTTTTGAACAATTTTTACCTCAGCTGAAGTTTAGCTTTCTCTCATATTTTTTATGCGTGATCCGGCTGGTAACAATGAATTTTTTTTCATTGCCTTTTTCATTTGCTCATCTTTACCAATGGGTGTAACTCTTCTAGAGGGTACTGTATATAAAATGTAAGAAGTATTTATTTACATGAGGTTAAAGTGTTTTTTTATGTATACATGAGATTAAAGTGCAGACTATTAGCTTTCATTTGAGGGTACCCATGAAGGAATTGCAACCCTTTAATATATAGTCCCCACATTTTAAGGGAGCAAAAGTAATTGGACAATTGGCTGTTCAGCTGTCTCTTTCCCTGCTGTGTCTAACAAAAGGTCTAGGTGTGGAATTTTCCATTTGTTCTTCCTAATTGGTCCAAACACTTAGTTTGCTCACTTCTTAGTGGCCCAGGCTCTGCTTGTTCACTTTTGATTGGTCCTAACACTTAGCCTTTTCACTTCTGAAGACTTCAGTCACTGTGCACTTGCGCATGCTTGGCCTGAGCAGCGGGCTGCATAATCTGCAGCAAATGAAAAGGAATGTCGTGCAAATGAATTGTGTTAAGCATGTGTAAATGTTTGCGTAAGCATGTGTGGGCTGGCAAATGCATCTGTGCATGTGTATGGGCTGTGTGTGTGCACTGTGCGCTCATGCGTTTATGTGTTCATGTTTACGTGTGTGTGTGTGTGTGTGTGTGTGTGAGTGAGTGAGAGAGAGCGAGAGAGAGTGTGTGTGTGTATGTATATGTGTGTGTGTGTGTGTGTGTACGTGTGTGTGTGTGTGTGTGTATGTATGTGTGTGTGCACTGTGCACTCATGCGTTTGTGTTCATGTTTACGTGTGTGTGTGTGTGTGTGAGTGAGAGAGAGTGAGAGAGAGTGTGTGTGCCTATGTATGTGTGTGTGTGTGTGAGCGAGAGAGAGCGAGAGAGAGTGTGTGCACGTATGTGTGTGTGTGGGTGTGTGTGCGTATGTATGTGTATGTGTGTGTGTGTGTGGGTGTGTGTGTGTGTGTGCGTATGTATGTGTATGTGTGTGTGTGTGTGTGCGTGTGTGTGTGTGTAGGTGTGTGTGTGGGTGTGTGTGTGTAGGTGTGTGTGTGTGTGGGTGTGTGTGCGTATGTATGTGTATGTGTGTAGGTGTGTGTGTGTGTGGGTGTGTGTGCGTATGTATGTGTATGTGTGTGTGTGTGTAGGTGTGTGTGTGTATGTATGTGTGTGTGTGTGTGTGTGTGTGCGTGTGTAGGTGTGTGTGTGTGGGTGTGTGTGCGTATGTATGTGTGCGTGTGTGTGTGTGTAGGTGTGTGTGTGTGTGTGCGTGCGTGTGTGTGTAGGTGTGTGTGTGGGTGTGTGTGAGCAGGGCAGAGGGCAGTAGGGTTCTGGCAGCTGTGTTTAGCAGAGATCAGCGGTGAGGTCTCGGGTCTGAGAGAGGTGAGACTGATGACTCACACCCAGGCTGGACTGCACCTCTTTACCCTGCGTTTAATGAGCCTCTCCATTGTGCAGCTCGCATGGGCTGCTTTAGCCTAGCTTCTCATTCCCATTCCCATTACTCTTACTCTTACTAGCGCTGCTGCCGTCATTCTCCAGTATTGATATGTGAATGAAGGCATTGGATGGGTATCTCAGGAGAGAGGGAGGGCCTGAAATGAAAGAGATGTTGTATGGATGTTTATTTTCCTTGGCATCTGTTTTCCAGTCTCTCTCTCCCCTCCCCCTCCTCCCCTCGTGCTGGTGCCAGTTTTAGAGCCGAGATGCTAATGCGATGCCAGCCTAGCGGAGGGGAAAAATGTGATCACGACCAGCGAGGTTCCCCATTGGACCCCTCTCCAGTGGAGCCCCTTTGTCCTCCAATCAGAGGACACGTTGTTGGGGTGGGATACAATGGGAGAGAGGGATAGGGAATACTGTAGGAGAGAGGGATATTGTGGGGGGGGAGAGAGACACCGTAGGAGAGTGTGTGTGTGAGAGAGAGTGAGAGAGAGAGAGAGAGAGAGAGAGGAGGGGATACTGTAGGACAGCGGGGAAGAGAGAGAGAGAGAGTGGGAGCAAAAGTGAGAGAGCTAGACTGGGGGAGAGAAAGAGTGGGGGTGAGAGGGAGTGGGGCAGAGCGATTGAGAGAGTTGTAGAGAGAGAGAGAGAGAGAGTGAGAGAGATGTAGAGATGGATCCTGAGCCTCTTGGTAGGGATCCAGAGAGTTGTCATGGCGAAGCCTGATTGATAGGGCGCTGGCTGTGAGCCTCCAGACCTGGGGAAGATGGATTGGGGAACGGCGTTCCCTCTCCCTCCCGTCCCGCGCTGCCGATCCATCACCCGCCCCACCCTGCTCCCCTCTCCGGGCCCCCACCTCTCTCACCCACCCGCCCTCCACCTCTCTCACCCACCTGTCCTCCATCACCATTTCTGTCTCACATTAGGAAAGACTATACTGCACAGGCCTGGCTCAGTTTCACTCAGAAAGGACCGTCATTTGAGGCTCTAGAAGTGAGTTCTAGATTAGAAACTTAGTTTGTGTGTGTGTGTGTGTGTGTGTGTGTGTCTCTGCGTGTGCTTGTGTGGGTGTAACCAGTGGTGTATCAGTGTGAGTGTGTGTGTGTATGTATGTGCGTGTGCATGCACACATATGTGTGCGTACATGTATGTGAGCGCATGTGTCTGGTTGTCCATCTGTATGTATGTTTAAACTGAGTTGCAGAATTATGCTTGGTATATTGGCCAGTGAGTGTAGGAATAGAATAGAGAATAGGAATAGTTTTTTATATGCGTATGTAAATTCTGCGGTCAGTTGCAGATCACTAACCCGCCACCTATAGTTCTGTTCAGATGATCGTGACCTTTGGGCAGCCCAATGACACGGGATGACATGACGGCACATGAGATGTGCGGCATGTGCACACGTACGTGTGTGACAGCGCTGCACCCCCCCCCCCCCCCCCCCCCTCTGTCTCTGCCCCTGTATCTGGGGGGGTATCGGGGGTGAAGTGATCCGCACCAAAGCCTCCTGTTCGGCGCAGTGCAGGGCTGTGGGAGAGAGGTGCATTCTGGGTAGCTGTCTGAGGTGGCAGCAGATGGCGTGCCACACTGTGGGCTGGCATTCGGGGGGGTAGGGGGTGGGGGGCGTTTGGGGGGGGGGGGGGGGGGGGCACGGAGACTGTGGGGGCACCTCTCCCAGAGTGTCAGCAGGCATCGTAAGATAGGGAGAGTGAGGGGGGGGACGGACGGGGGCCCAAATCCTCTTTGTGAGATTGGTAAGGCTTCAGTGACCCCGCGTAGCCGTGATCCAGGATTCCTGGACTAGCCCATCCCCCACAAACTGAACTGCAGCTCTGCTGTAGCCTGTCTGCTTACTCCCAACACCACAGAAAGAGAAGAATCATACTGTTACAAATAATGTGGAAAAAATAACGATAATCACCATCATCAGCATACTGTCCATATTTATATTTATTTATTTAATCATTCATTGCTTCATTCATTTCTTACTTGCCTCTCAGACATTCTTGTTCAGTACACATTTGAAAAGGAAATTAAGTGTGATGTGTAACATCGCAGAGGACCTGCATTATTTTAATTTAAGTCTGTCCAATTGTTTATATTTACATGTTAAAGCTGTACGATTTCAACAAATTTAGGAATAAAGGGAGAATTAGAGTATTTTGGAACTTCTTAAATAAAGGGAACAACAAGGCAAGTTGTGTGAAATTTAGAGAGGTTGCTGTTTAGATTAGACTTGGAGTGGACTGGAAACCTTTGTCTGTAGAGTTTAGGTTTATAGGCACAGAGCTCTTCCATAACATAATTAAGTGCTTATAAATGTAAGTATTATAAGTGATCCATAATAAGTTGAACCAGCATAATTATTCCACTTGTTTTCACGCTGGTTCTAATCAGAACATAGTTCTAGGCCAGTGAGGCTGGGCAAAATAATTTTCGCACTGTTGTTTGTATTAAGTCAATATTCTTGCAAAATAACGGTTGTCTTGGAGTTGCATTATTAAAATAAGTAAGACTAAATGAGAATAGTTAATTTCATGCGAACAAATTATATGGCCAAGAAGAAGCATCAACATAAAAAAAATAATTCAAGACCCAAAACTGATCCCTGGGGCACACCACAGGTAATATATGCTGAGGAACACACAAATTCCCTGGCTGAGACTTCAAATGTTCTCCTAATTTCCAGACAGTCCCCCACAGTCTCTTAGATGTCTAATTAAAATTGAGAGATCAGCAGTATGAAAAGCAGCACTGGGATGCAAAACTAACACTGATATTGCTTTGGAATCCACGCTTCTTAATATCATGTTACTTTATCTATGTCAGTTTCTGTGTTATCTGATCTTAACCAAAGATTTTTACACATTCTATGTTGTTCTTACCGCATTACTTACTGTTTCTCTTTATACAGTGCGTAGGCAATGAGCAACAGTCTGTGCTCATGTGTGGCTCATGGTAAATGCTGTCTTACCATAGAGGTGTGGCTTATGGTAAATGCTGTCTTATTAGCCATTAGGGGTGTGGCTTATGGTAAATGCTGTCTTATTAGCCATTAGGGGTGTGGCTTATGGTAAATGCTGTCTTATTAGCCATTAGGGGTGTGGCTTATGGTAAATGATGTCTTAGCCGTCACCAGGGGTGTGGCTTATGGTAAATGATGTCTTAGCCGTCACCAGGGGTGTGGCTTATGGTAAATGATGTCTTAGCCGTCACCAGGGGCGTGGCTTATGGTAAATTATGTCTTAGCAGACCATAGAGGCGTGGCTTATGGTAGATGCTGTCTTAGCAGTCATTAGGGGTGGGGCTTATGTTCTTGGTTGATATCTAGAAATTGTGGACAATTAATGTGCTTTCATAACTTGGCTTCATTTGACTGGATCAAGAAATGTTACTATGCCAGAATCTTGTTTTATGACCCTGTTTTAGTGGCATTAAAGGCATGGTTTCTTATCAATGCTGGGCTGGCTGATTTGGCTGTTTTTTACATGTTGACCCAAGCAAGCTTTTGCTTTTCTAAAGCTTTTAGCACTCACAAAAGGTCTCTATACAGGCAAATCAATGTCTTTGCAAATGAAATTGGTGGAAATATTGGCTTGGGTGGCTCTAACCACGTCTACATGCTAACACACCTTTTGTAAATGTGATCTTAAAGCAGGCTTCAATACGGGTATGAGCTGTCTGCATGAATGTTTAGATGTGTGCAGCAGCCATGCTAATGGGCAGGATGCAGAGCTGTTTGGAATGCGTATCATTCATTTTAATCTCCCTTTACGCATTTAGGAAACATGCTGAGTAAATAACTTTGCGTGCAGGCGAGCTAAATGTCACATCTTTCTATCAGTGCCGTTATACGGAGGACAAGACGTGCATAGAATGAAACTGGCTGCATTGAGCTGCTGCCTTCTGCCAGAATCCCTGACTTTGGCACACAATGATATTAAAGACAGGATTGTATTTTATTTGCACGTGTGACAAGTTCAAAATTACCAAAGTTAATTTTTGTAAATCTGGACTAAGGACAGATGCAGATTGAGTCCAGGTTTATGGAATATCAGCCTCTGAGGCTATGAATGTAATGTTTCAGATGGACAAACTCAGTTATTTTGAATATTTTAATTGTACCGATGTTATCACCCATATCCTGCTGACAGGGTTGATCAGGGAGCAGTAGTGTTATATGATCAGCTTTGATCAGTCTATAAAGAGAGTTTTGAAGTAATGTGGGAGGTTGGGTGGAGGTAGCAGTTGGATGCAGCTCAGTGTGGAGGTTTGGTCTGCAGCACAGCATGTAACTGCTCGGTGTTTCAAATGCAGTATGAGGACAGGAGAGCGGGTTTCAGGTCAGTCCTACTCCAGGAGAACCTTGTGCTGGCTTGAAGCATCGTGCTGCATTCAGTGCGGTTCAGAGTTACAGGAGGGGTGGATTGTTTTAGGTGTACGTCTCGGTGGAGGTTTTGGGTGGTGTTAGGTATGACCCACGGTAGAGGTATTGAGTGATGTTGGGTGTGGTTCAGGGTGGAGGTAATGAGTCGGTGTTGGGTGTAGTTCAGGGTGGAGGTAATGAGTGGTGTTGGGTGTGGTTCAGGGTGAAGATAGTGAGTGATGTTGGGTGTGGTTCAGGGTGGAGGTAGTGAGTGATGTTGGGTGTGGTTCAGGGAACAGGCAGTGTGTGATGTTAGGTGTGGTTCAGGGTGGAGGTAGTGAGTGATGTTGGGTGTGGTTCAGGGTGAAGATAGTGAGTGATGTTGGGTGTGGTTCAGGGTGGAGGTAGTGAGTGATGTTGGGTGTGGTTCAGGGTGAAGATAGTGAGTGATGTTGGGTGTGGTTCAGGGTGGAGGTAGTGAGTGATGTTGGTTGTGGTTCAGGGAACAGGCAGTGTGTGATGGTGTGGTGGGGTGGGTTGATGTGGAGTTCAGGGTGAAGTGAGTGAGTGGTGTTGGGTGTGGTTCAGGGAAGATAGTGTGTGATGTTGGGTGTGGTTCAGGGTGGAGGTAGTGAGTGATGTTGGCTGTGGTTCAGGGAACAGGCAGTGAGTGATGTTGGGTGTGGTTCAGGGTGGAGGTAGTGAGTGATGTTGGCTGTGGTTCAGGGAACAGGCAGTGAGTGATGTTGGGTGTGGTTCGGGGTGGAGGTAGTGAGTGATGTTGGCTGTGGTTCAGGGAACAGGCAGTGAGTGATGTTGGTTGTGGTTCAGGGAGCAGGCAGTGTGTGATGTTAGGTGTGGTTCAGGGTGGAGGTAGTGAGTGATGTTAGGTGTGGTTCAGGGTGGGAAAGAAAGCTTGTTCAAGCCTAGCGACAGAGACAGGCCCATCTCAAGGCTTTAGATTCAGGCCCAGACTGGTCTTTTAATTCCCCCTTTTGCATTGGCAGATCTGAGCCAAGCCATGTTCCACCTGAGTAGATCCAAGCTGGATGGTGCAGCTTGACTGGATTTTGCATTATAGTCCATTTGCCTCATGAAACCCAGGCCATACCAACACCATTTGGGTACCACTGACTTTTTAGATGGATTTAAACATGATGAACTTCTAGGAGCAGACTTTACTTCTGATGCTGGTGTTTTTTTCCTTCAATCGAGGCAGCATTGATGGACGTAAGCTCTAAATGATCATGGATGGATTTTACTGGTGCGACATTATGTTTGCTGTGTGTTTAGCCATATAGCCGTCGTGCATTTGAATGTATCTGAATAGGGCCTAATCATGCCAAATAAAGATTCAATATTAATCAGGCATAAATATTCCCATATATTTAATGTGTAGAGGTCTGTCTTCCCTTTGTCATGGTACCATTAGCTGAACGGTTTAGTTTTATGGATTTTATTTGCCGACCGGGCTGCTTGCATTCGTCTGTGGCGCGCTGGCACGTCCTCTTGATGCAGTTCCAGTGGCCATTGTCGACTTCCGCTGGCTCCGCGGCCCGATCGTACAATCGCGCCAGCAACCGGGAATTAAATAGAGCCGTTTCTGGATCGGGTCACGTCGGCTCGCATCGCGTTCGAGCGAGCGCAAAAAAAAAAAAAAAAAAAAAAACCTCCAGCGCCGGCCCAGCGGAGATTTGGCTCGGCTCGAGCGCGGCGGAAAGGGGCGCGCGCGGCGGGGTCCAGATCGCGGCCGGGCCCGGGTGCGTCTCCACCGGACAGTCGCCCCGCGTCCTTATTTGGGCGTAATTGGCTGGAGGGGCGGAGGGCACTTCCTGCGCCGTCCGCCGTTAAGGCCGGGCGGAGCACCTGAGTTATTGTTAAAAACGAGTCTCAATCTATTCCTAATTAAAGCGCCCGCCACACACCGCAGTGTGTGTGTGTGCGTGTGTGTGCCTGTGTGTGCGTGTGTGTGCCTGTGTGTGCGTGTGTGTGCGCGCGCGACAGCTCGCCGCCGAACAGATGTTGTGGAATTTAAGATGCAAACGCGTCTCCCCCCCCCCCCCCCCCCCCCCCCTTCTCACCACCACCCCCCTAACCCCCCCACCCCACCCCCCTCTTTACACACCTCCCCCCCTCCCCCGGCTAGCCTCCGCACAGGGGGGCACCATGTGGCACGCCATTCCCCCCTGGCACCTCGCGCGCGCCCCGCCAGCTTCGCATTGTCTTCCTCTGCCGACTGGAAACCCACCCAAACTCCTAAACCTTCCCTCCCTCCCTCCCTCTCTCCCCCTCTCTCTCTCTCTCTTTTTCCACAACTTGCGCTCGCACAAAGGCAGCCACCGCAAGCCAGCGCCTGGCATGTGAGCGAACCCGGTGAAGCACTAGCTGATAGCGTTGTTAGCATTTAAGCTTATCGTTAAACTCAAGTTCAAATGCAGCAAGGTCGTCGTCTTGCTTTTTTTTCCTGGTGTACTGTTTTTAATATACCACAAATAGCGCTCTTTGTACATTTTTTGTTTGTATTTTGCCATAACCTGTACCTCACTATAAACATGTGCTCAAGGTCTTGTCTCACATATGTAGTTATCAACTGTTTGGTTGATGATTACAAAGATGTTCAATCCATACCCTTGTCATAGAAACATGTGGCACATCTCGTATGAAAACTCTATACTGTAATATTGTAATGTACCATTTCGATACCAGCTGTACATAATGTGGGCTAAATGAATATTCAGTTCTGTCATAAAGGTATTTTTCATTAGTCTACTGAGATGTCAGTCATATTAATGGTGTAATGCCTATGTACACACATTTTCAATGCTTGTACGACTTGCATTTTAAAATGTTTCATAACATTTCAAGGGAGCACTGATTTTATCTTGCTATACATGGAAATGCATTGAGGTGCAAAAAAATGAATGAAGGAAAATACCAGTCCAGAGCTTCTTTCTCCTAAGTTGTCCCAAGAAACCAAGATCAAAGTTAAAAAAAACCACAAGCAGAATATTCAAAAAAAAAAAAAAAAAAAATCCAGGAATAAGAACGTAAAAATGCCAGAAGAGCTGTAAGACCAAGAATGTCAGATCCAGCACACACCTAACACCAAGAGACAGCTTCATGAAAGGTTCAGATTCCCCAGACAAAAACAGCAGTTGAACTCTTAATGTCCACTCACAGATGTTACACAGCAGATGTTAAGTGGCTGATGTTCAACCACAGAAAGTGTAGAAAGGCTATCATTTTATGGAGTTTAAAGAGGCGGAGGGGCCAGGCAAGTAATTATTTATCTAAAAACTGATAAATTTACTTGTTAAAGATGCCTTATATATGTTGGAAGCAGGGTTAAGCACCATGATGAATATTTTAGAAGGTAATCTCAGCTATTGAATACTTCTACAAAAATGGAGCTTTACTTCTACTTCTAACAACAGAGCCCATAGCTGTGGACAAATAATTGTTAAATCCAGCTGGTAGCAGTCTATACCTTCAGGCAAAATATTTTCAGCGTAGCGAAACCAAATCACACCTTGTTGGTTTCCGCCGGAAGCTGGAATTGCT